>BPTQ01000001.1:94262362-94559662 GCA_019973895.1 Chrysanthemum seticuspe | reverse complement strand
TTGATGCAAAGCGGTAAAATTGGCTCACTAAAAGTGTCCAAAGGAGGTGATGCTGTAGGCGGTGATGAAACAGGAATAGTAGTGGTCTGATGGTAGAACACAGTAAGTGGCAGTGGTGGTGAAGTAGCAGTAGGTGGAACAGCAGGTGAAACTGGTGATGACTGAGCGGGTGGTGACTGAGCTGGTGGCATCACATGAGTCATAATGATGGGTCGCACACGCTTCCTAGCGGTGCGTTTGAAGGTCTTACCCTTAGGATGCAGTCTATAAGGTACTCCAAACGGCTCAGGTTCATTTGGCTTAATAACACGGATCCTACGTCGACGACGACGGATAGCTCGGGAAGATGATCCAGAAGAATCTGATGAAGCAGAGTCAGTGCTCTCTGATGACTTGGATGATCCATCATCCACAGCAACATCTGAAGCAGGTAGCCATTGCTGCGACTCATAGTACTGATCTAGGGTCATGGAAGCAAAAGCATTGTACTCTTGAGGATGAGCAGTCATAGCTGGAGCAGTAGGAGTTCGGGCAACTTCACCTTCCTCAAAAGGTTCAGTTTCGTCCGAAACAGTAGCTGGTATGACAGGACTGGGATGAGCTGGCATAGTGACAGTCGTAGAGGACATGGTATCATCCATCTCGGTGTCTGAGGACAGAACAACAGGGTGGGATGCAGACATGGTACTGTAACAACCCATAAATTAATGTAAGTAAATGCCAAATAATATAATTATTTTAGTTAGCTACACATATTTGCCAAGCAAATCTCCATGCCTAACTAAAATGAATGCAATTTACTTATGATCTAGTGATGCATCAATCCTAATGCATAGAGCGGTCACGGAAGGGCGTAAGGCAGTGGTGTAAAATAGTCCCGTTTTAAAAGTGCGGTTATAGTCCAAATGATTTTTGAAAAACTCTTTGGTTCTCTATAACCTTGGCTCTGATGCCAATCTGTAACACCCCCGAAAATCTTAATGACAGCGGAAGACTAATTCGGGTGTTACTTAAATGGAGATCATAGTCAATAATTATAGAAAACGACTCGAAAGAGACGTTTTATTAATATAGTTATCATTCATCGAAAACTCATAGTTTGTTACAAAATATTGTAAATAGATCAAGTGTTTTTCCCAAAAGAAAGATCATGAGTTTGAAAGAAATGATAACTTTTATGTTTTCACACCACCAGATAAGCCTTGCCATGCCCCGTTCCGCACTTTGGTCATAATCTTCACTGATTACCTGAGATAACATGCTTAAAAAGGTCAACAAAAATTGTTGAGTGAAGTCCATAGGTTTAAAATAAGTTGAACACAAGTATAAGATCATGATCATTGTAAACTAACAATATCATAAGAAAATATCACAGATTATTATACACTAAGCTCATGAAACCAAGACTCAACTGCATACACCGAATTACCAGTGTACGTAAGTATGCCCCAAAGGAGGTAATAGCCAATTACCTAAAGAAATTCGATATGGTGCGCCCCGGTTATTTCTCTATAACCGAAACGGGGTTCGTTAATCCCCATAGTACTATTCACGATATCTACGTTCACTCGCGGTGACTAATGGTTCATGATCAGGGGACTTGTGGCTAACAACTTAGGCAGTACCAATAATCAAGAGGATCAAGCATTTATGAAAAACCTTGTGTTCTAGTTTAGAGCATGTATCTCCCTCGCGGGGTTTATAAAAATAAAGTAAAAGCGAGGCTATGAACTCACCTTGATGATAATGCACACGCACAAAAAGATCAAGCACAATGTAGCGGAGGTTCCAACCCGAAACCTAAAATGATGAGATGGCGAATCTCAGTAAATGAGCATTTTGGTTCGCGACCAAAATAATAGAGCATTGAATATTCTTATTCAATAGATCATTGGATTGTCCAATCCAATAGTGTGCGATCGTGATTAACGTTTTAAGTTAATTTACATGCTACATTGTCTTAACTAGTGATCCTCACTTACGCATAAGTGAAATGTTCCCCCGTTGTGATCTTAGTAAATTCGTTGGGTATTTTAACGTATTTAGATTCTCCGAGTATTTTATCAAAATAAGTATATTTTTACATATACTTTCTAATAAATATATATTTACATATACATTTATACATGAAATAAGTTTATCATTATTCGAAAATATTACGCTCATGTGATCAAAATACTCATTTTTACGAGGCTATCATGAAATCATAAGTTTTGATAAACTTTTCCCAATTTGCACTTTTTACCCTCGAGTTACAAAAAGTACGAGTTTAGCCCCTATACTTTTAGAAAATGACACTTTCCACCCGAATTATATTTCATACCAAAACTTTCAGAAATGACAACTTTAACCCTTGGTAAAACTAAATTTACAAAAACAGCCCTCTAGGTTCATTTTATACGTTTTAAACCTTTGTTTTCCAAACTTGTCATTTTTCACCCAAAACTTTATTTATAACTAGATTAGATTATTTACAGAACTGGTCCTTGTGGTTTTCATGCGTGCACATGCACGTGAAACCATACCCATTTACTTTATAAAGTTGCCATATTAGCCCTTAGACTTCTCTTGCATGTTTGTTATACGTAATATATGACCCTTTATCTTTTTAAAAGTTACGCTTTTAACCCAAAATTCATTTAATTTGCAAATTCGGTCCGAAGTACCCTTTTTAACATATGAAAACTTTACAAAACTTTTACAAGCTTATTCCTAGCTTATTTTTAGAGCTTATTAGCTTATTACTAATTCATTGGGCCGGGTTGAATCTTTATTGGACTCAGTTTGGACATATTGGGCTTACGGTTTGGGCTTCAGGCCCATTAGTGTTTACGTGAGTTTATACAAGTGAACAAATGGTTATTATGTGTTTGAGTGGTGTTTCTAAATGTTTCAGGCTCGTTTTAACTAGTGACGATGTGTCGTGGTACAACTATATCATGTGTATGACGCTAGTTGTTCATAAAATGGTGCACACTACCTATATATATCATGCGACAATTAAGTGTAACGAGATAATGTGAATGTGTCAAGGGTGACTTACAATCACTCGTATGAGTGGTGATGATAGCAACGAGACGAGCTAATGAGAGTGCTTGCAATACCCGTGTTCTCCTTATAATATTTCCCGTCTTAAATGTGTACCCAAGTGTCTCCTATCCTTCACCTATAACGTCTTCTTTTCCTTGCTCTACCTCCACAGTGGACGATTTTTACTTTAAAATGTGTAGTGTTTGTGAGTTTGGCAATGTAAGTGTTTGAGGGTGGTATGTCCTTCCCTAAGTGTTTGATTTATAGTAAAGAGAGGCATGGTACTTAGTGTATTTTATTAGTGTAGCTTCTACTTTTCTAGTGTCTAAGATGGAGTATAAACTTGGCTAAGGATGCTTCATGTTCGGCTTGTTTTGGGGGCATGCATGGGTGGTCATGTCAAGTTTAAGAATAGGGAACATTTTACCCATGAGTTAACAAGGTCAAAGGGAGTCAAAGGTGGGTTAAGTATTATATAATTCGGTCTAGCTAGGGGTTAGGGACAAGGAATACTAAGTTAATATTTCAAAGCTAGTATTAGAGTAGTTGGCTTATGGTTTGTGTTGTTCCCATTTTTGACGCATAGAAAGAAAAGAAAACGAAAAGTTAGTTTGCTCTTGCTTGTCAATGGTTGGTCACGTTTTTGGGTAAACAAAATGCATGAAATATTCAAACTTGGTCTTGTTTCATGTGTGGTTTCAGCCGAAGGTTTGGATATGGGGAATACAAGAACCCTTGGACAAGAGAGTCAAAACTAGTCAAAGTAGGATTAGTGGTAATTGTTAAATTGTTTTAGGGTGGCTCAAGTGATCTTGTCTCCTTTTGATCATGTACACACGCAAGAAGACCATCCCAAATGTGATATGTCTTGGTTTTTATTTGTTAGTCATAGGTTTGGTTAGGTTTCTTGTTTGCTTTTGTATGTTTCTCACATTCATGGCCACGTTTGTCCTCACAGAAAGCATGAAACACACATTTGCTAACTCTTCTAAATGTAAACTTGGGCTTGGGTTTTGATCTATTAGACGAGGCCCATTTTGTTAGGAAATGAAAAATGGGTGTTGGGCTCCCTTTGTGGTGTGTGAGCTAAGCCAAGGCCCAACGAGAAATGGTGTAAGTTTAGGTCCGGTCCAAAGCCCAATAACGATTTGAGTTGGATCACGGGGTGGTACGGATTCCAATGAGTTTCGAGGCCCAATACGAATTTTATATATTTTTGTTATATTTAAATTCGTAATTTTTACAAATTTTTACGTATTCATTACGTATTTTAGGATTATCAGGATAGTGGGGAAATTTATTCTGATCACAACGGTATAGTTTATGAACGCTCAAGCTGCATTGATCATGCATATGCCAAATGATATGCAAATGTGGTGCTTAGAAAATTTCATGACGAAATAGATCGTGTTTAATTCCTGATTAAAGTGTTAAGTACATTGAAATTTTTCCGGGAGCTTACATACTCCATCATCATCATCATCAACAAATAGCTCCGATGATGGACTTCCAAACTCTCGCCTTCCACCTCATGAGTATTATGCATCTCTTCCCGAGATTGAGAATGAATCAGCGGAGTTCAAGCAAACCAATGGGATGTTCAAGTGCCTTGGTAGAATGATGACCAAGATCTACAAGAAGTTGGATAAGTGAGAACTGTTTTAAGGAGCGTTTGGGACAATACATTATCTCTAATGTTTGATACAATTTGGTTGTTTTTATCTTGTAGGATGATAATATAACTTGAAACAATGATGTATGCTAACAATCTTATGCAGGGATATAACACAAGTATGCTATCAAATTTTACCCATTTTCACTATAATGTGAAAATCACTTAGCCTTGCTCAAAATCTATGCTCGATTATGTTTGTACTTGTGTTAGTTACTTTTCCTAACTAGAAATGTTTAGTATCACTTG
Organism: Chrysanthemum seticuspe; assembly: GCA_019973895.1. Lineage (NCBI taxonomy): Eukaryota > Viridiplantae > Streptophyta > Magnoliopsida > Asterales > Asteraceae > Chrysanthemum > Chrysanthemum seticuspe. The sequence continues at coordinate 94,554,711 of BPTQ01000001.1, read as the reverse complement.
TTTTGAGAAAAATTTCAGGTTTCGGAAATGTCCCCGACACCTAAAATTGTACTCTGTGAAGTTTTCTACACTTCACGGATCAGACGGCACCAACGTTTTGGTTTCGTCTGTTATGAGAAATGGTACCGCCGTACCTGTACAGGCGGACCAGACGACACCCTTTTTAGGGGTCCGCCAGTGTAAACATTTGGTGCCGTGGATCCTCCAGGTAACTTTCTGAATTTCGATACTTTCGTCATACCAAATTACCATCCATTGCTTGTAGGTCAATCTTAAAAAGTTTATACCCTTATTAGAACTAGTATAATTCACTTAGGCATATAAGAAATCAATTTCCAACCAAAATTCAAAAATTTGAAAAATTCACCCAAGGAGCCCTTTGGCATAAAGGAAGGAACCAAATTTTTGGTACCTTGAAATCCGTGGGTAATCTGATTGTTAGGAAATCCACTAATTAGAACACATTTATTGCAAATCTTTGCTTCTTCACTCCATTTCTCTTGTATGGCTTGACTTGGGTGATATGACTAGCATTTAACCCACTTCCAAATCATTAGGAACCTCATCTCTTCAATGGTTTAACATCAAATCAAACACATTTCTCCATAATTTTTCACTTCTATAAATTGAGAGGTTTTACCATGATCATCCTCACACCTTCTTCATTCTTACCATCATCTAGCAAAGAAAAACACAAGTCAAAATGACAAAATCCTCTCCTAAACCTTGCAAGAAAACCGCTAGAATTAGCGTGAGGCCTTGTTGCTTCGTAAACTTGAGCTCCTCATCCGAGTCTTCTCCACTCACAATCTCATCTCCCATCCGAGATGATACAAACCTCACCAAACATACTAACCCCTAGGCATGGTTGCTCAACTTGTGAGCAAACCGCCCAAACCGTTGATAGGACCCGGGTTATGGTCCATGACTTCCAAGAGGAAATGAGGTTCATCCTCAATCACATCCTTGAGCGCCTCAACACTCTTTCTCATCCACCATCTCATTAGGATGGTCATAGATTAGCATTTCTAAGTTTTTGTTTTCTTAGGATTATTTATTTTCTTGTACTAAAAACACATCATTGTCTTCTCTTTTCATGATTTTTATTCATGAAAAATTTTAGCTAATGAATGGTGTTTTCTATATTGTTGGTGCCTTTACATAGTGTTTGGAAATGCTTGTGAATGATCATTATTACTAACATTTTTTTTGTAGCTTTATTTTCACAATCCATGTATCTTCCCATTAAGCACCCAATTTAGGGGGAGCTTCGATCAAGATGGAGATGATGGCTCAAGCTCATTACATTCTGCATCGCCTCTTCTTTTTGTTGAGACAAAAGAGGGAGAAAATATAGAACTTGTTTATATTTAACTTTTCTGAAAAAGTCAAACTGCATACATTGACTTCCTGAAAAAGTCAAACATGATACTTCATTGATAATACTTGACTTTTCTTAAAAAGTCAACTGCATACTTTGACTTTCTGAAAAAGTCAACATCATGCATCAACTAGTGAATACTTTGACTTTCTGAAAAAGTCAAACATCATACACTTGCATTATCATTTCCTTTTCAAGTTCTAAAACTAATATTTTTATAACTCTTGCACAAACTTTGTATCTTTTATAAAAATAAAATTTATATTTTGTCCTCAACAAAAAGGGGGAGATTGTTAATACAAATATCGTCATTAAACGTTATTTATATTTTTTTATCTTTACCTAAGTTTTGTTAACGACAAAAGTAAATTTAATTTGTATAAAGCTTAAAGCTTGTCAAGTTTAATAGATATTAAAACAAGCTTTTTTCAAACAATATCTTCATCATTTAAGCATTTACATTGTGACTAATCATATCTTAATATGAGTCTAAGCATAATGTATGATAGTAGTTTTTAGAATGTTTTAGTTTCTTAAAAACTAAACATTACTTATGTATTTGCATATTTCTAAAAATAGAAAAATAACACATGACATCATGTGATGCATCATGGAAATTATTGGAAGATTTCATTAGATATTTTGTGTAGATTTGTACTCTTCATATCTTACACAATCTTACATAGATATGGTTGACTTTGGCAAAGATCTTGATATCTTGCTGTCAGACCTCGCGGCACCAAAATGTATAACGGACGGAACCCTTTCAAGGGGTCCGCCGTCCGTGGTGCCTGCTGATGGTTTTGGCTATAAATAGCAAAGCCAAACCAAGTAGTTTTTCATCCATTTCTATCATACTCTCTTACATATCTTCTCTCTAACCTTTCTAACTCAGTTTCATATCATATTAGTGATCTCTTTTGTAGCAAAGAAGATCAAGTCACATTCAAGCTTCAAACGAGAAGTTGGAAGTCTTGTTTGTTTAGTGTTGTATGATCTTGTGTTGATTCATACTTCATTGTTGTATTAAACCATCATAATCTTGTGAGTGGTTAGTATTTTAGTCCTCAAAATACATTGTGTGTGGGAGTAGTTGTACCCTTGGAAAGAACTCGACATCTAGCTTAGTGTCGGAAATAGTGTAAGCGAAGTGTAAAGGTTTTCTCCGCCGGTGAAAGGAGCTTGTTGACTAGTGAAGTTAAACTCTCGAGTGTGAGACTCGGGGAGTGGAGTAGGGCAAGGAAAAAGAGTCCTTGTAGACCGAACCACTATAAACAACTTGTTGTGGTTTGATCATTTCTTTCCTTATTTACTCTTTACATATTGCTTGCATATTTCATTAACATATCTAAGATCAATATCAATTGATCTTTCAATAAGTTTCAAAACAAAGTTTTTAATTGGTAAACTATTCAACCCCCCTTCTAGTTTTCTACAAATGCTATGTTTGTAACCAAATTGGTAGAAATCGTTTTAAACATGCAACATCAAATTGGTAAGCTACAATTTCATTACATAACCAGACAAAAATGTATTGTTTGGAACAGAAAATGTATATGATACGGTTATTTAGACTATTTTTGTATTGCTGAATAAGCGTAGATGTAAATGCTGGGATTCTCAATGAATTTACCTGTTCAACATCAAAAATTTCCGCAATGTTTCTAAAATGGTATTTGGTGACGAAATCATCTTTAGTAGAATTCTTTGAAGCAGTTGAGATATGTGATGCAGTTTGTTGAGAATCCTCCGTACCTTGAGCAGCCACCAAACTACATATGGTTAAACAGACCAAAGTTATTAAGACGGCATTACAACGCTAATATATTAAACAATTTAAAAAACATATACAAATATTGTTTTAAGATACCTTTTCCGAAAAGAGTCTACATCTTTAAATTCATTGCCGGGTATACAGTCTTTGCCGTTGAAGAGGAACAACCTTGTTCCATTGAAACCATTTTGGATGGCCATTCTTCTTGTGTATTCAAAAACATTTACAAAACATTTTAATGATTTTGGAATTATACCTATTGACTCTAGTGCAGACAAAATCAGTGAATGTAAATAGAAACTAAAGCGGAACATACCATCCCAAATTTTCATCATTGCCAGCTGCAGGACAGCAATGATCTTACCATGTTTCTCGAGTTTATTCAAAAAGTCAGCGAATTGTTGAGCAAAACTACCCGACAAGGTACACGGCAACTCATTGCCCCTGCGCATATGATCATTATAAATTCAGTAAATACATTGTAAATGTAAATGCAACTTTATAAACTTGGTTAGAATGACCTACTCAGCATCAATTATTGTGATGGGTTTCTTCTTGCCAGACCTGCCATTTTTGTAATAATTATCCAGGTCCTCACAAGCAACCACCTGGCCTATCACATCTACATAATGTTCAAACAAAAAAAGTTTCAATTGGTTGCCATATCATCTGGAAACAAAAGACAAATCTATACAAATAAATATAAGGTTTCTACATACCAAACTGGCCAACTTCCTCATTCTTAAGAGAGGTAATGGTTCCATATGGACGAAAGTCAAATCCATAAAGAGAACCGGTGAAATCTGTGCACTTTTCTATGACAGTATTTGAAAGGAAGCTTAGGCGGAGAGGTTTTTTAACGATGCGGAACTTCGGTTGGATCTCCCCAAGACTATACCGTTGAAGGATGACAACATTGCCCTCTTCTAATTGATGTTTGAAACCACTGACCAAGGCCATCCTGACCGTTGCTTGCATCCTTGTGTTATGGAACAAAACATTTGGATATTTTTAGTACATAAACGAAAATCAAGATACCAAATAACAATTCATATCAAAAATGCCAAGCATCAACAAACAATTCATCTAAAAAGGCACAAATAAAAAGTATAATATGGAATTTAACATAAGTAGATGCTTGCCTGCTCATCAAAAACGATCATTTCCATATTAACAATATTTGGCTTGCTAAACAAAGGTTTCATCCAAGTCCGAAGAATACGCACTCGTAACTTGATGTTGTCCTTAACAGGTGATAAATCGTTGATATACCCAGAAACAAAGGTAGCCATTGGTTGATTTGATATTCAACGCTTAGGTAAGTAACTGAGATGTGCATCTTTATCAACACGGCCATCCTCAATTTATACAATGTTGTGTCAACCTTAACATATAATTATTACATAAATGTGCAAGTATACATTGCTTATGTATGCAAACAAACTTTCAAGTATAAAAAAAGCTATATTGCCAAAGTGCCAGGTTTTTAGGACTGAAGGTGGTTAAACTTGATCAAGCCATATGGGTTCCAGAGAATGTAGCACAATCTTACCTGCAAAATGAACAGAACAGGCGAAAACAGGTATAGAATGTTAGCTGTTAAAACCTACAAACAACTTTAAGCACAAAACTTATTTCCTGTTCAAGACTAAAGTAGTGATGCGTTATTCATAATAAGACATTGTCCACAACGAAAAATCAGTTCAAAAAGCATCGCAAACGCGAGGAAAATAAAATCAAAGACCAACATAATGGTAGCAAAAAAGCATTGTTTATGTGGATATCCATCCACAGCTTCCGGTTATTTCAAAAGTAATAATTCCAAGACACAGTTCATTCACGTTTTCTCAACTTTAATCTCCTTGTCAAGAACCAACTTTGTCCTTTTGGTAGCACTATTTTCTTCGCCTTGGAGCAAGTCAGTCTTATCCAATGGATCAACCTTCCTTTTTTCTTGAGACGTAGTATCAGAAGACGATTGCTCGACATTCACAACATCATTCTTTAGGCCAGCAACCGGCGTTGTGTTCTCATCGGTCTATGACTCCAAATCCTGCGAAAAGTCACAAAAAAGGTAGTTTAAGTCTCGTAAAATGGTTACCAACAAATTTTGTAAATCACGGTAGAAGATGTGTACTCAAAAAATGTCTACAGTATATCATTAATGAAGAATACTTACAAATGGGGTCACATCAGCAACCTTTAAACTGGTGGCTTCGTTTTTAGCCTGAGAGCCAAAAAAAAAAAAAAAATTTATATAGCTAAACTTTTGTTGGTAATGACTTTGCTCAACATGAAGTTTGGTTAAAATTGTTTAACAAATAAAATTCATTTATCACCTTCCCCGGTGTAGCAGTAGCACAAACATATTTAATGATATCGGGATCATTAGACAAACGCAATACATTGAACACATGCATCAGCTTTTCTTTGTTTTTAGCATCAATAGACACCTTAAAAACAAATTTCTTATCAAAAATTTCCATAATCTCCGTCGGGAAGACACCATCAGACTACATAAGCACAATTAAATGGGTGGACAATTTAGCATGTACAAAGTATTTAAATCAATTAGCACTGTCGATAAGCAGGAATACCTTGCCATACTTATCCAGCAACTGATAGGCAGTTAAGTTATTCAGAATAGCCTGCACCTTATCATTGAATAGACAAACTGATACAGTGCCAGTTTCATCTTGAACCCTCACCTGTAAGCTGAACCTAAATGCAAAAAAGTACATACTAAGGCACAAACTACTAAAAACAAATGCTATAACAGAGCCAGATTAAGGGAAAGTATATACTCACTGGGTTTTGATTGATGTAGCAGCAGCATTGCATTTTGAGCACCACCATTCATTAGGACCACCAGCCGGTTTTGGTTTGCTATCAGATTCAAGGTCAACATTATCTGCAGACTTAACCACCTTATTTCTACACGCCCTGCATCCGAGGTACCACCAAACTTCGCCCTCTTGGATAACACATATTGTAGCGACGATAACGGATGGAACACCCTGCATATACGTACGGAAAAGTTGATGTTATTTTTGTACAAACGTTTGCACCCAAAAAGCATGAGAATGGTATGTTTGTAACCAAATTGGTAGAAATCGTTTTAAACATGCAACATCAAATTGGTATGCTACAATTTCATTACATAACCCAACAAAAATGTATTGTTTGGAACAGAAAATGTATATGATACGGTTGTTTAGACTATTTTTGCATTGCTGAATAAGCATAGATGTAAATGTTGGGATTCTCAATGAATTTACCTGTTCAACATCAAAAATTTCCGCAATGTTTCTAAACTGGTATTTGGTGACGAAATCATCTTTAGTAGAATTCTTTGAAGCAGTTGAGATACGTGATGCAGTTTGTTGAGAATCCTCCGTACCTTGAGCAGCCACCAAACTACGTATGGTTAAACAGACCAAAGTTATTAAGACGGCATTACAACGCTAATATATTAAACAATTTAAAAAACATATACAAATATTGTTTTAAGATACCTTTTTCGAAAAGAGTCTACATCTTTAAATTCATTGCCGGGTATACAGTCTTTGCCGTTGAAGAGGAACAACCTTATTCCATTGAAACCATTTTGGATGGTCATTCTTCCTGTGTATTCAAAAACATTTACAAAACATTTTAATGATTTTGGAATTATACCTATTGACTCTAGTGCAGACAAAATCAGTGAATGTAAATAGAAACTAAAGCGGAACATACCATCCCAGATTTTCATCATTGCCAGCTGCAGGACAGCAATGATCTTACCATGTTCCTCGAGTTTATTCAAAAAGTCAGCGAATTGTTGAGCAAAACTACCCGACAAGGTACACGACAACTCATTGCCCCTGCGCATATGATCGTTATAAATTCAGTAAATACATTGTAAATGTAAATGCAACTTTATAAACTTGGTTAGAATGACCTACTCAGCATCAATGATTGTGATGGGTTTCTTCTTGCCAGACCTGCCGTTTTTGTCATAATTATCCAGGTCCTCACAATCAACCACCTGGCCTATCACATCTACATAATGTTCAAACAAAAAAAGTTTCAATTGGTTGCCATATCATCTGGAAACAAAAGACAAATCTATACAAATAAATAGAAGGTTTCTACATACCAAACTGGCCAACTTCCTCATTCTTAAGAGAGGTAATGGTTCCATATGGACGAAAGTCAAATCCAGAAAGAGAACCGGTGAAATCTGTGCACTTTTCTATGACAATATTCGAAAGGAAGCTTAGGCGGAGAGGTTTTTTAACGATGCGGAACTTTGGTTGGATCTCCCCAAGATTATACCGTTGAAGGATGACAGCATTGCCCTCTTCTAATTGATGTTTGAAACCACTGACCAAGGCCATCCTGACCGTTGCTTGCATCCTTGTGTTCTGGAACAAAACACTTGGATATTTTTAGTACATAAACGAAAATGAAGATACCAAATAACAATTCATATCAAAAATGCCAAGCATCAACAAACAATTCATCTAAAAAGGCACAAATAAAAAGTATAATATAATTTAACATAAGTAGATGCTTGCCTGCTCATCAAAAACGATCATCTCCATATTAACAATATTTGGCTTGCTAAACAAAGGTTGCATCCAAGTCCGAAGAATACGCACTCGTAACTTGATGTTGTCCTTAACAGGTGATAAATCGTTGATATACCCAGAAACAAAGGTAGCCATTGGTTGATTTGATATTCAACGCTTAGGTAAGTAACTGAGATGTGCATCTTTATCAACACGACCATCCTCAATTTATACAATGTTGTGTCGCCCTGAAAATTAGGGATCATATGAATCAGAATACTTTTAATTGCATACTCATCTTCCCAAAATTAAGATCATTACCAAAAAGAATAAAAAAGCCCAATTTTTTTTTAGGGTTTTTGGCCACATCAATTAAAATCACTAAAAATTAACATAAACGAAATAAGATTATTAAAATAATTAGTTCAAAATAAAGATCATTACCAAATACTCAATGATGCCAGCAAAGACCAACTGAATCCGCTATTTTGGGACTTGATATGTATTGAAATGCAAAACGTATTGGCGAAGAAAAGTTTAGAGATTGATATGCGTTTTGAATGAATTGAAACGCAGAATTGAAGGTTTTAATGAGTTTCCAATTTTGTGACGAAGAAATCTCGGTTGATATGAATTTTGTTTGACTGGGCAATTGAAAACGTGAGGAGGAAGGGTAGCATAAGGTGGTCACGTGATACTGCATATGACATTTGTGGAGGGATGCATTGGGTCTTGTACATTAATGCTAAATATGAAAATGTTTTTAATGAATAAAATTTAATGATGTGTTTTAGGAGGGTGGTACAGTATTATCATATATTATATAGTATAGATGTAAAATGAATTTAAAGATAGGAGCCAAAATTTGATGCTAAATTAAATAAGAAAGAAAATATTAGTAGGATGGGAACCAATCACACTCCATTGAGAAAGCACACACGGATCACGATCCACACCCTTACATATCAAACGATCTTCACCGTCCATTGATCCTTCATCAATCCAACGGCCCATATTCTCTCCCTCCATCTTTTCCCCAAATTTCAAACTCCTACAAATACTCACACACTTCACCCCAAAAATATTCACACACAAACAATTTCACACAGTAAAAAAAAGCATAATCAACAAATCATCATTCAAAGAAATGGCCCGAACTAAGCAAACAGCGCGTAAATCGACAGGAGGAAAGGCACCAAGGAAACAGCTCGCAACAAAAGCAGCTCGGAAATCAGCACCAGCAACTGGAGGAGTTAAGAAGCCTCACAGATTCAGGCCTGGAACCGTTGCGTTACGAGAGATCCGTAAGTACCAGAAGAGCACCGAGCTTTTGATAAGGAAATTGCCGTTTCAGAGGCTGGTGAGGGAGATTGCTCAGGATTTTAAGACGGATTTGAGGTTTCAGAGTTCGGCTGTTGCTGCGCTTCAGGAGGCGAGTGAGGCGTATTTGGTTGGGTTGTTTGAGGATACTAATTTGTGCGCGATTCATGCGAAGAGGGTTACGATTATGCCTAAAGATATGCAGTTGGCTAGGAGGATTAGGGGTGAAAGAGCTTAGGGGATTTGTAATTGGTGTTTAATGTTTATGTTATGTTGTTTTAAGAAGTGGTTATTATGTGTTTAGTACTTAAGCTTTTAATGAAACGAAATTAGTTTTTGTGTTCAATTCTTTGTTTGATTGCGTTAAGGCTTGTTTAATTTCTGCATATGTTTAACTAAAGTTTTTGGGTTTATTGTAAGGCGAGTGGCCAGACCACTACAGGAAGCGCTGATGATTTTGCGATAATATGTGGTACTGTATTAACTGAGCTTATGTAACATTGAGATCAGGTTCTTGTTAATCTTGAATTATAAGTCAGATCAATATAAGTATCACTCAAATTGCTTGTTTTCAACTTGAATGACAATAAGCGAGAATAAGGTGGTGTTTGGATGACGGTGTGACTGTGGAAATGAGTTTATTCTTTGTATCATTGTTCAGTTGATAAGTAGTTCAAAATTTAGAATTTGGAATGTAACCATAAAACTTGAGAGGGTAGTGATGGAATTAAGGATTAACTAGTAGTCACCGCTGAAAAAGTATGTGTTCAACTTAACACATAAGCAAGTTCTCTTCAAGACTTGGAAGCATGAAACACTAGAAAAAGTTGACAAAACCCGCAGCAAGGAAGAAAACTGATCTTGATAGGTGGCGACGGTTGTGTCAAACTGCTTTCATCCAATTTGTTTATTGGTTTCATCTATAATGTCACCTGAGCTTTTGGCAAGTGTGATCAAACATGAACATTACAACCTCACCTGCCCCTTCTCACGGGAAATGATACTGCAAGTGATGTAGAATGGAACCAGTTACACAGTGCATAATATGCTTTGAGAAAAACTACATTATATCATTGCATAATTAGCAGAGTTAAACGCAGGCCTTTTAGAGGGCGAGTCTACTTTTATCAGGTTCACATATGACAAAACTAATACAAAAGTTAAAAATAACATTGAATTATGGAAAATATTGCCTAAACATATATGTGGCTGACAGATCACTGATACCACACGTTCAGTGGCGGAGCTAGAAGAAATTTTGTGGGAGGGCCGAAGCAATTTTTTTTCCGAAATAACATTAAATGGGAGGGCCGAGATGAAATTTTTATTTTTTTAACACATGAAATCGCGAAAAAAAATACACTAACGGGCTTAGGCCTAGGGGGGCCGGGACCCTTCCCGGTCCTCACATAGCTCCGCCCATGCACACGTTTCACTTTATTATCGTATTCGTATCATCGATAAAAACAAAGAAATGCTGAATTCAGATCGTTAAATGTAAACTTTAGGCCTGCTGGTTGCAGCAAACCGCCATAGGTATTTGTCAGAACATCTAGAGTGTCAAGATATCTCTTTTGGATGTTCGCGGATCATGCAGCTCCTCACAGGTGGAAAGTTATAGTCTGAGTTGAACTTCTTTGCTGCACAATTCCATGACGAGCCCCCATACATCAATCTGCACCATATCAATAAGCCATAAAGAGTGTTATTAATTTGCCAAAGCTTCAGTATTATAAACTTTTGCAGATTCACAATTTTGCAGAATCAAAGTAAACAAATTGAAGAGATAATATTATTGAGCATTCAAGTTTTCGACCAATAGCTTTCTTCAAGAATGTAGATCGTAGCTAATCTATGCAATAAGTCAACATCTAGGATCTCCCACTTTGCAATATACGAATTCTAACATGTTTATTGACGTTTGTAACTGGATAATAGAGGGTGCAATCAAAGCCAGTAAACATAACAACAGGCTAATTTGGGAAGTATTTAGTAACAATGGGTCAAATGGGTAAAAAGTGGGTCAAATAAGATAGAAGTTGTCTAAACTCTAAAGTGCAATGGAATGCCTAGAAAACTCATTATAAAAAAAGTAGATTATAATTTTAAAGTTAATAATATATATATATTTTTTGTAATGATATTAAAAATGATAGTTACTTAAAAAACTTGAAACAATGGAAACAAGAGTGTTGGCTGGTTAACACTACCAGAACGATTTTGACCTCAGCATATTGTAAAGATAACCTGCTTTGACCAAACCCCGGTTTACAGATAACCCCGAACTGCCTAACCGGCGTGTTTGCAATCTCAGCTAGATGTCTTATTTATAACAAACCTTACGAGATGAGTAACAGACCTGAATAAAAAGCTTTTGAGATTCAAACAACACGCTACAAATGCAGCCATGAATGACTCTGGCAATGTTCTGGTTTTTACATTTAACAGCAGGGTTCAAATATCATATCCACATTTGATCAATTAGTAACTGCAACTTGACTATCCATATTCAAATAAAAAAGTTCCATGATACCTGAGATTCAAACTCAGAAGGTTGACATTCACCAAAACATCTACATAGATCGAAAGATATAATCATTAAGACGTATTATACTTACAAACAATCAATCAAAACAACTTTAAGTGTGACTATATTAAATGCTTAGATATACACATTACAACAGTAAGATCAGACAAAACACTTCTGCATAAAAATCAGGGTGCCTTATCTTCAAATAGATCTTTGTAACAACGTTTCCTTTCCTCAGGATCAAATATACCACCAAGGATTATCTCCTACGCCCTCTTCATCATCAGCGAGTTCATGGATCGGGTCCTTTTTTGCTTCTTTCATCGCAATCATCCCCTTCTTTCTCCTCTTCTCTAGACTTTAACATGTGATGCCTCCTATTATACTCGTGAAGTCCTTCCTGCATCAACTCCCCAAATTTATCTTTCACACAACAAGTGGATCTTTATCAACCAGTTCTGACCCTTTATACCCTTCTCTAAGTAGAACTGTATAAATTTGTTATTTATTTTGTAACGTAGAATATTCCCGGATGCTTTAAAAACAAAACATTTAACTTATCGGGTAAACCAAACTCCCTCCTGAAATGACAAAGAGTTTCATGATTGATGCTTTCTTCCATAGGGTAAGAAAAAGAAACTCATGTAATAAACCAATGGTTCTCTTCTCCAATTCCTGTGACCCATCTATCGAACGACCAGGATCTGTATAAGGTGAAATGTAAGGCGACGAATCAAATTCACGAAATTTCTCCCAGGATTTTACCCAAGTTAAGGGTAATGAATATGGGAACGATGGGTTGGAACCCTTCTTCTGAGCTATTTTCTCAACGGCGGAAACTGCCAATTCTTGGTTCCACTTAATGAGCTCGATTTCCATTGAACTTTTTCTTGTTGGGATTAAAGAAAGAAGCTTATCAGACTGTTGGTAAAATGAGAAAAAATGGGGTAGTTCCTGATGCTGTTACATAGAGGATCATTGATAAATTACATAAGCGAAAGAAACAGTCCAGTCTTGAAGAGAGAAGCAACTTGTATAACAGTTTTTTTTTTTTTTTTTTTTTTTTTTTTTTTTTTTTTTTTTTTTTTACCTGTAATTTATAGTTTGCTGTGAATCAATTTTACCTTCAACTTAGCATGAATTAAGTGACACAAACATGACATGACATAGAATTTCAACACAAAACTGACATGAAGTTATGCAAATCGGGTTTAAGTTATAAGAGTTGACCTGAAATTAACCGAATATACCCGTATAGAATATTTAAAGGGTTGACCGGAAATTGGCTATCTCTAACTTTTTTATATATCGTGGTTCAGGTTCCAGTCAAACTGGCACAAAATGACCAATAACCCGTTAACCTGATACAGATTTAAATCAAACATGTTGAGTCGTCTTCTGGTTAATCAAGTTAATAAAGGCATCATTATTAATGGTTCATTGTTCTTTCAATGGTCTTGGTCATCATTAACCACCCCAAACCACCATCCAATTATAAACCACCACCCAACTATCACCATAAAAAGATCCTACAAATCTAAGCATAGAACATAACGGAAATAAATGGGAACAAAAGGAGAACAACATCTATGCATAAGAACCAACACTAACTCTTTATGCCACACATTTATGGAATACTTGTTATAACTGAAGATAATAGCAGATAATATTAGAATCGCAATTCAGTACCAAAATCATATGCAACAAAACATATATTTAGTCATGAATCTGGGTAATCTCATTTGAGCAATTAACAAACATAAAAAGGCTAACCATATATCATGGGTTAAACAGAAGCGCGAAGTTAAAGGCACATAACATATAGCAACATGCATTGTCATATGTTGTGGTTGAAAAATGGTCAGAAATGCAGGATGGGTAATGGGTCAAAAGCGGGATCTGTGGGTTAAATTAGGAACAAGTGCAGAGTTTAATAGCTACGAAGATACAAGACTTTTGTCATAACCAATTCGACATACTAGGCTAGAATTTACAGGTACTTTTAACCCATTCACTTATGAATAGTCGATTCTGGTTATGTTTGATCTCTAACTAGTCAAATGGGTCAAGATAACTTAAGCGACGGGTCAAACAGAACGAAAGTCGCCCGAAAGGAAATTTTACTGCATGAAACCTCCTACATCTATTTTATCTAATAAAACAAGGTTTTGTACAAGCACCTTAAAGCAGAACATTAAATTTTATTATTAAAAACACTACCTTATTTAGCCTCAAGATACAACACCCTAAAGCATTGGACATTAATTGAATCACACACAAACACACCTACACGACACACACACACAAAGTCAACATTCAGACTCCTCTTCAACCTTATTTTAGGATACTCTTAATCATGTTTAATGATGCACGCTCCTCTCAATTCAAAACGATCTCAATCTCAAATCAAGGTACATATTTTTGTAAGGTATTCACTCCCATTAAATCTGCTGACTTTGTCTTCTCATCCAATAACGAATTTTTCTTATTTTTGTAAAGAGGAGCGTCTCATTGATTATGATTCAATCGGTTATGAGTTGTTCCACTGATTTCTTGGAGCGTTTCGTGTTATTTTTGGGTGTATATCTCACCTAATTGGGTAAGATACAGCTATGTAAGTATCATGTTCATAATTTGTATTCCCTTATTGTTATTTTTTTGTTACTAATAAAAATTGTAAATTATTGGTGAATTGCCTAAAATAAATTAGGGTTTACGAATGATAACACGGTTGGTTCAACCTATATAATGCCTTGGATTAGGTTTTCGAAACACACATCAACCCTTTCTTTCTTCTCTGTCTCATTCTAATTCACCAAGCTATGGCTGTCTTTGTTTCAGGATATATCAAAGATCTATCCGCTGTCAAAGATAACATTAGTTTGAGAGTCCAAGTTTTAAGAGCTTGGATTCAAGAATTGTATAATAAACCTCATGTTAAAAATCTCGAATTGATCCTGATGGATGAAACTGTAAGTAGTAGGTTTGATTAACAAACAGTTTGTGTGTGTGTGCTGTAGCATAGCTGTATCTGACACTTTGATCATTTTTGTTGTTACAGGATACGAAGATGCAGGCCACCTGCAGGATGGCATTGGTCAATCAATTCAAGCATAAGTTGCTTGAAGGCGTAACCGTCACCATTGAAAGATACTCTCTTGGGGAAATTCAACCCAAATATAGGATGGTTAACAATGCTCTGCGTCTCAGTTTCTTGAGCAATACAGTGGTCGAACCATGTACTGATTTTGTTGGGTCAGTCTATGGATTTGATTTCAGAAACTACAAATCCATAACTGATTTAAACATATAAGAAGATGGTCAGTTTGGTATGTACTTGGATTCATCGTTATGCTATAATGTTAAAATTGCTTTATATATGGATTGTTAAAATGTCTTTCTTTATATACATTGTTAGTACTATTAATTGAATGCCATCTTTGAATGTTATCAGATGTTGTTGGTCATGTCACTGCATGTGAAGAGTTGGATAATTATGATAAGAACGGGAACAAGGGCAAAAAGAAGCCGTTGACTCTTAATGATGATGAGTAAGTACTAACACAGTATCAGTTGTTGATTGTATAGTCTGATAACTGTCTTGAGTTGTTATTAGTACAACTTAATCTGATGTCATATATGCATATATTCTGTAGGGGGAATGAGCTTAAGTGTACTCTATGGGGCTTATTTGCACAACATTTTAATGATTTCTTGAAAGCTAACAAAGATCATGGTAAAATCATGATTGTACTTCAGTTGGCAATGATGAAAGTTTGGGACGGTAACAATTCTTACCATCTATGCTACAATATTATCCATTTTAACTGATTAAAAGCCAATCTAATTCATGTATTTTAATGAACAGGTAAAATGTGTGTCCAGAACGGCTATCATGGAACAAAACTCTTTCTTTTTAATGCCTGTGAAACTATTGAGAAAGACGAATTCAAAGCTGTTGAATCCTACCGCAAAAGGTAATTATGCGACACCCTCCTATAATACAAACAAGTTTGTATACTTACTGCATGTTAGCGTCAGTGATTTTATATACTCTGATTGTAGGTTGTTTTCTTCTGTAAATGCGGATGCGTCTGAGAACACAGCATCACGTATATCTGCTGGCTCAAAATTCTCAACCAAGGATGATTTCCTCAATAAGTATCCTGTAAAAAGCATTGTTGAGCTTCTTGATGTTGAAAAGGTACACCATATCCATACATATTATAGTATTTGACCATTTTCTTAAATCATCAGTAATAAAATGCACATACAGTTTAATAAACACACACAAACACCCTAAAGCTGACCATTCCAAACATGCACACATACAGTTTAATAAATAAATGTCCACCATTCCAATCCTAATTTAGGTCTGAAATTCTTATATACAGAATATAGCTTCGGTTATAGTTGGAACGATAATCGCCATACAAGAAGAGGAGGGATGGTGGTACATGGGTTGCAAAAAGTGTAACAAAAAAGTGGTGAAAGACAGCGAGTATGTGGATCTGGATGATGATACATCAATGAAATCAGCAAACACTGCTGATCAGTGGAGATGCACTAAATGCCATGAGATTGTCAAACACATTAAGTCAATGTACATATCTACATTGACTTACAATACATATTAAATATAACTACGTGATCAAATAACTGATAATTGTCATATATGTACATTCGCAGTTTTCGTCTCCAAGTGCGTGTTCAAGATGATTCTGGCACGATGTCCCTCTCTTTGTTTAATGACGAAGTCCAGTCGTTGATGGGTGGTAGATCAACATACCAACTTTGCGAAAAGTATGGGTTGAAGGTAATGTTTTTGTTTTATGATTCTGTTTTAAACTACTGTTCAACATGATAATTAGAAATGAATGCTACCTAATAATGTCCTACTTGGAATTTAGAGTGCTGAGCAACAAGTCTTCCCAAGTGAGATCACTGCATTGGTTGGTAAACGGCTGGCCTTTAAAGTCACTATTGATGAATACAACCAGAAAAAAATGTTGCATGTATTCACTGTCTTGCGTCTATCGGATGATACTGAAATTATCAGTTCGCTCACCGCCTCTTTTACACCTTTGAAGGTATCACATACCAGATTCTTTCTCAGGTACCATTAAGACATAATAACCTTCTTTGTTTATTTGTTTGTAATAATAGGACACTGAGGCTACAAGTACTAAGGATGTTGGCATATCTTCATTGGTAAGAGTCAAGTACGACATGTGCAATTAAGTGGTATAAATTCCATGTACACTACATTTTTCATGCCATGTTACAATATTAATTGCAGGATCTTGAGTCTCAAACCGATGAAAATGTGACACCAATCAACCTGTTGAAAAGTACTGCTACAAGCCCCCCAGCTAAAAATACAAGTGGCAAACGTAGTTCGGATTCGGTTGCAGCAACTGAGTGTTCAAATACCAAAAGGCAACTGCTGGACATTAAGCAAGAGAAAAATCCGTGACTACGAATGTTGTGTTTGAAAGATTAAATGGTTGTCACTAAACTAAAGCAACAAAGATTTCATTCTTTGAAGATATGTTCTTCAGAATTTGATAAACGGGGAGTCCCATTCACAACATGTTCTATCAATTTGGTTTGAATTTTTAATGGGGAGTCCCATTAAGTTGTTTGCTCTTGGATGGGGAGTCCCATTCACAACAGTTACTTTTGGTTTGGATTTTTTATGGGGAGTCCCATAAAGTTGTTTGCCTTTTGGATAATGGATTTGTAGTTACTATTTTTTCCGCTTGCATACTAATAATTTTTGGGTTAGAAATGGTATTCTTTTTTTGTTTCATTCTCAACAGGCATTGACTTTTCAAGTTTAAATATGAGCTGAACGTGGAGACACAAGGGTGACAGCTTAAAAGTCTTTGGTTGAGAGAAGAGTTCGCTGTGAATGACAACGACATACCGCTTTGGGTTCAGAATCAGTATACAGCACTGTCGATATCCGATTAGATTGTAGCATGATAGTAAAATTTTGGATTTATCAAATTCTACAATTCCTATTTGTGTAAAGAAACAAAATTATGAAATCTCAATCGATTATGTTATCCATAATTTTTGCTTTTTACCAGGTACTTATTCTCAATCATGTTCATTTTCTTAGATTAGGTCACGTACATTAATTGCAATTTTGTGTTTTCATCAAAGTTACATTACATTTAAATTAAATGTACCAACAAACGAATCTTTCAAATTTACATAAATGAAATCACATATCTCTTCTTAAATTGAAATCATAAATCACTTAAATGAAAATATGATTTTATGTTGTTATTTGTTACTGAAATTGATGTATTAAATAACAAATCAAATTCGGTTGTTGAAACTTCAAAGCTATATAATTTCTAACTTTAATATTGATTGTCGTTGATATAAATTGAGAAACTAAAGTTCATCTTCACCAATCTATTTTACACAAGAATGCCTCTACGATTGAACACTGGTAACCGTAGGATTATGCCTGCCAAGTAAGTTATCGGGTTTGTACTAATAACTCATGTACTATCATATGTTGCATCTTATATAACTCCAACATGTTTCCTTCTAACAGTGAATGGGGTGAAGCTCCTCCCACCATTGACATTTGCATTCATCATGGTGGTAGAGTTGTAACTTCAAATGTTCTTTACGATTATTGGGGTGGCGATGAACTTATGATATGCAATGTGTCAACAGAACACATAACATACACATCACTTAGAGAATTAGTAGCACAATATTTATCTAATTACACTGACGTAGGATCATACTACTTCCGTGTTCCGAATGTCCAAATGGAAGAAGATTATAGTCTGATTAAGATAGACCATGAAGGGCATATAGATTCATGGCTATCTGAAATTCAAGATGGTCATGCATTGGATATTTATTTGGGTCATTGTACGTATCCGACTATTATTGACCCACATCGTCAAACATGGCTCCAAAGACGTTGGGAAAGGAACGGAATGGTAAGTGGTCATGTGGATGCAATTCGAAGTGCAAGCCATTCACTGTTTCAATTACTATAACTACCACAAACTCACTTTTCATCAGCCAATACCTACGAAACTTTTTCAACATTGTATTTTAACATTTGTAGTTTCAGTAATCCATTCATAATAACTCATTCTCTTGGCATATGTTGCATTTTAAAATACTGATAATAAAATCAGTCTTCCTTTTGGACTTTTGTATTTGACCAAAAGTGGTCAAATGGGTCGATTGGGCCATCTGTTTTTAGATCTCTCAGTTCGAATAAACTGATAATAAGCCTAATGTGTAACTTATGATATGAAGCATAAATAAGGTATAAGTTAAATCTATATTTTTTGCACAAAAACATTTTCGTATCACACTAAAACATGTGTGTAGGAGAATCAGAGGATCATGGAAGTACTCTAAGTCCAAAGTTGTTTTAGAATACAACAAATCTATGTTCTTTGTGATTCAGATGAAGATGAAATCATGTTGATGTGTCATAAAGAAAATGTGAAGATATACATTGGTGCACATTGTCATTCTAAAAACAAAAGTTACCTTAATTGGAATTGAGCTGAACTTGCATTCTTATTTAATCAATCTATACTATATAAACATTGAAGTATAACATACATTATAAAAAAGGTACTAAGCCAGATACTATCATCCAGTTTTAAATCGGATGTAACGCAACTAAAATGCTTACTACATACAAAAGCAACCAACTTTAAACAATAACATACACTCCTAAAGGGAAGTAAGCTAATTAACATATGAGTGAAAATAATTCATCAGTAGTGAATATGCATTAGTATGAAGTTGTTGGTTCAACAACATTACCAATAACAACTGTTTGTCAACATACTAAAGAGTTATTTGCAGACCGATAACACCTTAAACGTAGTAGGATAATAGATACCATTCATTGACATGTATCCAGACATTATTCAACTTAACATATAACCAAACTACTAAAGTCTTGATATTAAACATAGATTGAAAAGACACAGACCCACTAAGCCAGGTAACAAAAGACGTCTTCGCTTCAATACCCTTCATTCAACACATATCAAAGATGGGAACAAGCACAGGAAACTCTGGATCAACAGTCTCCACCAAATCTGTCATCACGTCGACCAACTGGAATCGTATCATTTTATCTTTCCTGAACGGCATTGCCTTTTGATATGTTTCCATTTGTCCTTTGCAATCATGGTCAGATGGTTCTTTCTCTCCTTCCGCTTCCGGGTCTTTTTGTGCCTTATACTCACCAAGTCAACTGGAAACTCCATCCCACCGTGTCTAACAATTGCGTTGTCAAAAGTGTACAGTTCACTCTTATCAACATACTTGGCAGGTACAGTCTATATATCAAATATAAAACCACAATAAGCTCTTATTTTTAAGTAAACATAACCAAAACTTATATCTACTTACCAAACGGTTTCTGTCTACGACATACGCCAGCATTGGTGTGTAAAAACATGCATCTTCATTCCTGTGCTGATCATGTCCTTCCCAGTCGCATATGTGAAACATCCTTGGATCTATATTGCAATTTGGGAACACAAAAAATTACGATTATGTAATCATATACATTTAGATGTACCATAAATATGTACAGATACCTTTGTCCAGGGGACCTCGGCAGATAGGAAAAGCTAAATCCAATTATGTTCTGGGGATGTTCTCAAAGCCTAAACCAAGGTAATCCCTTCCAAAAGTAATCATATTAAGCACTGCACCACCAAGATTTGTGAAAACCATTGGTTTCCCGGGTACCAGGTGTTGCCTCTCAACAACAGTGTTCAGCCATCTCCATAAAACAAGTTTGCATATTTTTTTGGATGTGATGTTCCTCGAATATGAACACGACGATGGTTTACAGTTGCTAAATTCATTCCTCCCATCCGAATATCAAATTCGTTAGTCACTATATCTTGCATGAAATCTCCGGGAAGCAACTACATACAATTAAACATAATCAACATATACACATACTAAACAATAGTTATGTCAACTTAAACAAAAAACACTTTTAAAAAATAAATGTTAGTTCGTGTGTGCTTACCGGAGAATGTCCAAGATTCTTGCCCTGAAATACTAAGCATCTCATTTGCCTGCTGCCTATCTTCGTGCTGTCATATCCACCGCATTCAGCCCCAGCATGGTTGTAGGCAGTTACATAATAAGTGTCTTCCTCTTCCCTTATAAAGTGCAACATTTCCACATCTGTATACCTGCTGTGTACCACAAATTTGACCCACTCATCTCCGTACATTTTGTAATGGTTTTCTGACGTTTGTTTGATCCAGACTTTGTGTTTTGTTCCACGATTGTGTATTAAGTACATCCACGGGGTTCCATTGTAGAAGCTTTTAGTGAACAGAGATGGTAAACGCTAATGATTCGTCTGTAATGTAGGCTTAGGGGTATTTGTGTATGGATAAAACCTCAATATCGATATCAAAAATAATCACGAAGTTAGATTCAAAATTCCTTTAGGAAAAAGAATATTAAATCAAATCTCGTGTGTGATCTTTGATACGGATTAGTCAACCCGAATCGTTTCCCAACGAGGCGTGAATTGCCAACGTCGTTTTTGGTTTGGAATTTAATGCTCGATGTTTTGATTAATGATTTTGATTTTAAAAACTACGGGAATTAGGAAAGTAATTAAGGGAATCTAATCTACGGGAAATCCTAATTACGAGAATTAACTAAAACGTAATAAACGAAACGTAAATAAAATGCAACTACGTCTAATCTATATCCTAAAAATGACCTAAAATTACTTTTACTCTAAAAATGCAATTTAAAAACTATTTATGAATTAAAACTAATTTTTAGGATTTTTCTGGAATTTATTCGGATTAAAAACTAATTTTTAACTTTTAAAACTAATTTAAAATACTAAGAATTATGAAAATTAAAAGGAAAAATATGAAAATATTTTTCAAAAATCTAAAATAACTAAAGAGAATTTTCAAAACTAATTTTGTATTTTTCTGATTATTTTTCTATTTTCTACGAATTTAAAACTATTTAAATCTAATTAATGGCTAAAAATTACAAAATAAGCTAGGAAAAATCTAGAAAAATTATTTTTTTGCTTTTTGTATTTATTTTATTCTATTAAAATTGAAAATTTATTTTTTGGAACTTTTTCTGAAATATTTGTAATAAAAGCTATTTAAAAAGTCTTAAAAACTGATTTTAAATTGGGAAAAATACTAAACAGTGATGAAAAATTATGAAAAATTCAGTAAAAGTCTAAAATATTATTCTAATTTTATGAAAAATATAAAAACTAGGGCTTATGTGAGAGATTTAGAAGCTGATGTGTAAACTGATTCTAAATAAGCTACTAAGAATAAGCTAATAAGCACAATAAGCTACCAAACTGTTACTGAGGCTAATTTATACTAAAGCTAACTAATATCAACTAATTCCAGCTACTCCTATCCTCTAATCAGCAATCTACCAAGTTTTGAGCTAATTAACTACTAAGGCCAAACAGACCTTACCCCCTATATTTAAGCTTATCCACAGGCTTTAGCAATAAACTAATGTGAAAACCAAAACTGTGGTCCTCAAGACCACCAACCAAAGAGTAATTGTACCAAATTTCAGATCAAGTCAAGCTTAAATGAAGCTAATACAAAGCCTAGAAAGTTTGATGCAAACTGGTTTTGACACTATTTGACTTTTTATGACAGATGTGCAATATTGACTAAACTGAGATTTGAATGCAATTTTTGGATTGATTATGCTAAATTA
Organism: Chrysanthemum seticuspe; assembly: GCA_019973895.1. Lineage (NCBI taxonomy): Eukaryota > Viridiplantae > Streptophyta > Magnoliopsida > Asterales > Asteraceae > Chrysanthemum > Chrysanthemum seticuspe. Next base: position 94,532,389 of record BPTQ01000001.1, on the reverse strand, counting down.
TGATAAGATGAAACTAATACAAGCTAGATTATCTAAATCTAATCCTAGTTGCAGCTTACGATTATTAAAAACCTAACTGATGTACTAATTTGAGCAATTTATAGCGATTATGACTTTAGACACTTAAGTACTCAAATTAACTACTATTATAACTCTAACTGACCTAGTGAGAATTAATGCATCAATACTTAACCATCTTCTAAACCTCTAACTCTACTTTACTGCTAATGCCAAACAGTATTTAACACAACTAAAATGAAATTAACACTATCTAAATCTCACTTCCAATTCATGTATCACTTAAAAAGAGATCTAATATTAGTCTATGAGCTAAATTAATGCAAACTCAAGCAACAATCACAATCAATTATGAACTAAACTGAATAAGCAAATATAACAGATTTGTAGAGAGGGAAACCAAAACTCACAAGAGTCCAGCTGAAGTGAAGCTTAAAACAGAACCAAATCTACCATTATTCTAATCAAAATCAACCCCAATCCAGCTCTGCATCAAGCCAAATCCAAAACTATACCCATATTTAACTGCAGTTGACTTCTGTTGACTGTTGAGAGTTTTGAGAGTGAATTGATTGTAGAACTGAGTAGACCTTAAGATAAGCACTAAATAAGTGATGTATAAGCTTATAAGAGCTTATGGAAACATAAACACCAGCTGATTACAGCTAAATAACAGATTTGAAATATTTTTTTATTTTTAAAGTATTTTTTTTGTTTTTTTTTTGTGATTTTTGTTTGATAGAGTAAATAAGCTAAAACTGAGTCTATATAAGCTAAATTGAGTGACTGAGATACTATTAAGCTACTGAAATCAATGAAACAGTAATGGAAATTATTTGAAGACAAAAACTGAAATTACTTGAATTTATAAAACTTGAGATTACAATGGAATTGAAAAATTAAAAATACAGAAATGAAAATTAAGTATAAAACATTAATAAGCTAACTATTTCTACTCAAATTCTACATGAATTACAAGTGAAGAAATGAAGGGTATTTATACACGAGCTTGGCCTCAAGGAAGGATCTAGAAATCTTCATTTGTGCTTCTTTGAGTGCATTTAGAGCCCTTGGATCACCTTCCACGTTTCACATTCGATCTTAGCCTTTGGATTTCACATGCCACGCATCAACAGCCAATGAGAGAGCAGGGTTTGGAATGTTATCACACGGATAGCTGACTTGGCACTGAGCGTGTGTCAGATGTGTCATAACGTGTCAGACGAAAGTACGGAATTACCCTTAAGTGGGGTGAATTGGCTTAATTGACCGCGGGGCAATTTAGGGTTCATACCTGGGTTTGGTTTGGGGGAATTATTGGCGCGTGAGGTTTTTTTTATATTTATTTGATTTGTTTGACCGGGTTTTAAGTGGGTTGACCAGGGTCCGTTTGGGTATACGGGTTGAGATATTAGACCGGGTATAGGGAGTGGATTAGACCGGGTATGGGATTGATTTGGGCCAAGGGTTTGGTTTGTTTATTTTGGATTTGGATTTAATATGTATCCATTTAGCTTATAAGGGACCAAAGGTGTATATGCTGAAATTTCAGGGACCAAACATGTAAAACTGAAAATGTAATCCAAGGGTTGTTTTTGCCAATCTCAAATAATCCAAGGGCTGATTTTGTAATTTCTAAAACTTGAGGGTAGATTCTGCCAAATACTCAAAGTTCAGGGACTGATTCTGACAATTCTTTAATCTTGAACATATCTTCCAAAAATCATCCTTAGAGAATAAAACTCTTCACAAATGCACAATTTTGATCTTCCGGCTCAGCTTTAGCACTCTTAATCTCTCGTGCTCGGATTTTCATCTGATTTAGCTTCTTTTTGTGTGTTTTGACATATCCATACCTGCACAAGCACAAACTCAAGAAAACAACGAATATTAGCAATAAACGGCTCTTTCTTGGTTATTTTGGGTTTTATTTGATAAAGAAATGATATGTGTTTTTGCACATATCAGCTAACAACACAAACAATATAAAACAATTATTTCTTTATAAACAATCGTGGAACAATCTACACCATTTAAATTATCACCTTACGCGCATACCTGTCTTTTCGCAAACTTTTCTTTGTTTACAGCAAACACAAATTGAAGACTCATCCTGTCAAATTATCATTAACATATAGGTTAGCTAAATGACTTATTTAGTAACAACAATGGAAACAAATTTACGCAATCCTACTCTATGCATAACACAAATATCAAAACAAGTATCTATTTTAAAACATATGAATCATTTTACAAATATAAATTCGCATATCGTATGTCATAAATACACAAATGGTTCCGTTGATTCACGACAGTCATAGGCGATTACGTTATATACAATACTACTTTCTGTTTCGATTATAAACAGAACCCCTTTATAAAAGGTATACACTAACACCAAACTTCTGTTTGTCCGTAAAGTTTCATCTATATGATTTCGCCCAATAATCATTATCATACATACCATCTAACAAAATAATGATGGACATATTGTCTTATTGTTTCAACAAACTTTTATAAAGGTCATACCCCATAGACCACTAATGAACATATATTAGCTAAAAGACTGAGTTAGTAACAACAATCTAAACATATATAAGCAGTCATACTTTATGCATAACACAAATATCTAAACAACAACATATTTTAAACATAGCAATCACTTCAGAAATATAAATTCGCCTTGCGTAAATCATAAATTTAAATTCGCATATCGTATATATTGCAAAAACAAAGATCGTTTGAATGGATTGACTATATGTCTTACGTGATTACTTTGTACCTACTACTAATTTCTAATACACTATAAACACAACATCTTTATAAAACTTATACAACAACAGTACACTTTCTTCTTACATGCAGATCAAAAGAAAACTAAGAATAAAGTTAATGGATTTTTACATTTTGTTTGAGATCTTTACCTCTTCTTGGTTCTAAAGCTACAATACTGCTTCTTAATCAATGAGGTGTGTGTGATAATTCATCTACCGGCGTTTCATTTATCAAGGTAAACTTGATATTTTTAGTCAATACAATCATTACCTTTGAAAATACACGTTTAATATAAATGCAAATGCGTATTTTATTACCGTATCTTTGTAAAATTTGTTAAAAAGTGAATAACCAATGACTCAATGTTAGTCATTTAACAAAACGTATGATGATTTACAAAAAACAATTCGTGTTACACAAACAACTTATAACCATGTACAATATTTTCAGTACCACAAGAGTATTTCAATGCAATATTTACTTACTAATTATATTTACCAACGTTTAATACTTTTTTTGTTCTATTATACTTATTACAAACATATTACCTTTTTTACATTTGCTTATACAATTAAATGATTTCATGTAATCAAGTCACATATTCTATGTAATTTAAACATAAAATTAGAATATGTTAGAGATCAATTCTTAACTTAACTTTGTCTACATTTTGTATAAAAAGTGCCACTAATGTAGGACATAAACACACAAGTAATCTCCTACAATCACATTATGGTGAACAACGACTCACCCAAGGTTTGTATGTATTTTATGATATTTAGATAGAAAACCTACTGATAAAACTTAAATAAACTTTTCAATTCAGATGGCAGCAAATTTGTTGATAAGAGTATTATCTTATCTCTTTGTTCGTGTGTAGGCTCCCACAAAAGAGGAAGGCAATAAACCATTAAATACCTTGGATCCTCCCGAGAAACCTGTATCTTTTATCGACATATCAGACGACAATGAGGTAAGAATTTCAACATGCATATGAAATCTTTAAAAAAAATGAATGTTGTATTTTTAAAATAAAATTGAAACAAAAGAATTCGTACAATTTTTAACCGATTATTACATTATCAAGGACTGCCCCGTATCTCGCAAACGTGGAAGATTGTTGAAAAAAGCTGTTTCTGTGAATGAGAATGTTGTTCACATTGTTTCTTCTGATGATGAAAATGTTCAGCCATTAACACAAAAGAAAGAAACCGTTGATGAGACTGTACACAATTATAATGTGGTATGAATTGATCATCTATACTATATTTGTAAAGCTATTACAATTATTCAGTTTATGCATATACAATATATCACTAATATCATGTTCCCCTACATTTTACATAGGAAGATGATGACGATGGACCTATAACGTTTAGTCGATCACAAAAAAGACAAAAGACTTTCTCATCTAATGCACTTCCATGTAGGCTCATGGACGTAGAAACGGATGATGTTTTTGATAACATTACCTTTGAAGATAATTCTATTCCCATTAGCGATACGATTAGTAATGGTAGTGTTAATGAAGAGGAAGATGGAATAAGTTTAGGAGATATTGATACCGATATTGATGAATCTATCGATGATATTGATGATGATTTGGCCGATTTTATTGATGACGAGGATGCAACGTCTTTTCCTACGGATGATGACATGAATGACGACGATGTTTGATACTGAAAGAAATGTAATTGCAAAAAAATGGTGTTCTATCAATAATACATGTTTGACGGTTCATATTCTTATTCACTATTTTAAGTTTTAAAAGTATATGCATTTTAATGATATCATATACATTGATATTCTTATTCACGTTTTATTTGTCATTTGGATTAACTCAGCAAGGATTTTAATGTGATCATATATATTTTCTGATGATACAATTTCTATATATAGTTTTATAGGAACTTTTATATATGTTACTGATTTTGAAACCTTATTTAACATATTACTCAATCATGAAGGATCACATGTGTAAAATACATAATTATAGTCAGAAAATGTCTATAAATACTCATAATTGAAATACATCTTCCAATACGAGTTTACCCATGGCAGCATCAAACCCTAAAAACTTTGAGCATGGAAAATCAAATACGGCAGAAACAAGTGCAAAGGTTAATCCTCCAACCGTTGCTGATGCCGATCCTACAAGGCAACCAAATGTTGAACCTGCACTGCGTGATGGGCAGAGGAAACATTCAAATAACAAAGTTGATGATGCAATGAGATTTCTTGCATCGCTTTTTGAAGAAGGATCGTCTTCTCAACATGATAAAGGTATGTCATATAACAACCGTTAGCATCTTATAAATACAATATTGTGAATGGTTTTTTCCTTTATACGTAGTTGCTAATGTAATTTTCTTATTCCAGGTGAGTTAGACACATCAGTTTTTCTTGATTGGCTTAAAGTAAATGGTGGGGATGCTGAAGAACAAGCCAAGATTCTAAATGCTGTTAAGTCGAAGGTCCTAAAGACAGAGGCTATGATCAATGATTTACGGGCAATGGGTCATGAATTAACTGATGACTACGTTGTCGATTTAAACTTCTTTGACGAGGATTGAACTGTCGTCATCAAAGTTTACTTCTCATGTTTATGTTATGTCACTTTCATTAATAAAAGTATTTGAAGTTCAAGGCCTCACAAGTTATCTTCATGTAACACCATTTCTGGGTTGAATATTATGTCTATTTTTATAAAAGTGTTTGAGTTTCAAATAATTATTTATGAAGAGGAAGATGATAGGTGTGTCAATTAATGTGATATCCTAATAGCGTTTCCAATTCAGAATTCAAATTTCAATTCGCCATTTAACCAACATATCCTCTGATTTAAAAAGTAAAGAATGCAGTAGAAGTACAAATTGGATAAAAAAAAGACGCATCTAAAACCTCTGATTCTCTTATATTAGCCCAATACAGTTGTTACGCTATTAAGTTTGATGAAACAAATTGAACATATTAAACTATGCACACTTATTTTCATACAAGTTATCAATAAACGTTGACAATAAAATAGAATGTACGCTTCAATATATTACAAACGCTTACACATAAGTTCATAACGTTTATCTACTTACCATTACATACATAGCATATCATTATATCATAATGTTCATGCCATTTACGGCCAGCCTTCATAACCACTCCAAAACACAAAACATTAAACATAAGCAATCCAAATGTAATTTTTATCAATACATCATTTACACATAACATGTGCAGTCATAAACAGACACAAAGTTTCTTGACCGAGGATGGCGGATGTCTTAACTCATGTGGAATACAGGAATTTCAACTTTCTTACCTGAAGGCAAAGAGACGATGACTTCTGGAACTTTTTGAACAAGCTTGAACCGGACCATTTTGTTATCTTCCCAATCACAATCTCTAACAATCTTTGTCCAGTTGCAATTGATTGTAACATGATTTTTGCTTTTTGACCTGTCATTGTGGCGTTCCAAATCAACGTCAACGTAGAACTCCTCTTCTTCGTATTGCAGCAATGCATTGTGGTACTGCCACATTGCATGGGCCTTCACAAAGTCATGAGGAATGTTCTGCATTAATACGAGACGTAATGTGAAAAATAACCTAAGATTTAATGAAACACAATGCAGTATATATTAATATCAATCAATCACTTACCAACCGTCTTCTGTCCGTAACGCACGCCAATATCGGTGCGTAGAAACAGTCCCTCTCATTGTCATGTTCAGTGTGTCCGTCCCATTCACACATATGTTTCATCCTCTTATCTAAATTTCAAATTATCAAAAATAAAATTACTTTAAATAATGATCATATTCAAATGTTTTTATCTTGAGAAATAACTACATATATTATTCCAACAGCTTCAGTAACATACCTTCGTCAATCGGATTTCTCATGAAAGGGTTTCTCCAGTTCAGGTACATACGTTCAACAACATCATGACGCATCTCCACACCAGCTGCGTCAAATGGCATCAATGAAACATCATTGTTTAGCAAGTTTGTCAACACAAATCTTCTGCCAACAGTCAGGTTTTCTACGTGAACTAAAATATCCCATCCCTGGCCGCCGAATATATGGACATGTCTATCTTCATCCACCAGCACAATCTTACGATGAGTTACAAGTGCTACAAGCACTCCACTCACAAGAACGCGGAAGCGAGGATTATCGGTTGAAGTTAGGAAACCGCAAGGAATGTCCTACGTAACAGAGTGTTATACAAAAGAAAGTGTTATTTACTAAATGGGTTTTCATGAGATTTCCAATCAAGTTATGCAATTTAATGATTAGAGTTTAGTAATTACCGGCGAATGTTCAAGCTGTTGCAAAGTTAGCAAGCATCTTCGCTGTCTGTAACCTACGACAGCCAGGTCGTATCTATTGCACTCATATCCATCATTTTTATACGCTGTAACGTAGTAACAATCCTCTTCTTGCCTAATAAAATGGAATGTCCCGACATTCCTGTAGTTGCTGTCATCTAAAAATATTCGCCACTCACGTTCGAACAGCTTAAAACGCTTCCCACCAGCCGTCTTTATGTAAACTTTATGTTTCGTTCCGCCATTATGGATTAAGTAAATCCAATTGTTCTTGGGTTTCAGTGGTCCCGTAAACAGAGTAGGAAGAAGCTGTAATTGAAAAACATGCTGCATGTATTAATATCAAGACTTTCGGATAAACTACTCAATTAAATAACTCGATCATACCACAACATACCTGTAATGTTCTAATGTTAATTTGGTTTGCCTCAACCAGAAACTGCATCATCATTCTATTTAATAAAACAACACACGTTCAAAGGATCAACAAGTTTTCCGTAAACAAATATATGCACATTCGTATAAACATTGAAATTCTATGATAATTACTAATTCCAGTTGAGGTCCAACAAAAAATGAAGAGTATGTTACTACATACTAATTGTTGCACACATCTTAAAACATATAAACATTTGACCGTACGAATACCTTTTTTTGGCTGTTCACCATATTATACCATATCACGCACTTTTTCATATGCAAAACCGAATCGACAATCTACCCAAACTACCTTCCTTCCATATTTACAAACAATGTTCATACCAAAGTTCAGTGCATAAGTACATATTCAGTATCTATGCAACAAAGTCTTAGTAAATCGATAATATATTAACCCATACATTTCTTTAAAAGTACTAACTTCAAGTTCGCACATATTCTCATAGAATTTAACTACACATCCATTCTGAAATTGTTTCTCATAGTGTCTAATCATATAGCCATTTTACATTATAAGTACCTGTACGATGCTGCTCCACCTTTGATACAACATCACACCCTAAACCATATGCGACAACTAATCTATACTATACAAATGTGTGCCAAACTTATCCCCATAATTTGATACAATCTTAATACCTATATGAAGATGCATAAGAAGATTTTTATTAACTATCTAACAAAGTCCTACTAAATCGATGCTAACATAACTCATACATATCTTTAAAAGTACTATCTTATATTTTTTATATGGGTCATATCATTTAACCACACATGCAGTGTCAATCGGTATTTCATTTTAACAGAACCGTGTTTTTCCTTACTTTTGCAATCTAACAATACTCACAAACATTAAAAATAGTTTGATCGGTGCTTAATCTTTGCATTATTAACACAGTTACATTCAAGAAAAAGAAAAAAAAAATTAAAGAACCTGTATTCTTGCAGATAGAGATGGAGAAGATGAACTTGAAAGTGTGTTGTCAAAGTCTTGGGGTAGTTAAACGTTAATCATGCCCCAGCCGTAATATCACACATATCTATATTATTTACTCAGGGTCATGATGGTTTGTGTTGAAGTTTGTCGATGCATACTCAAGCGTTATATTGTAGTTACTTATCATTTTTAATTTTATTTTGCATAACTAATTAAATTACATTTCCACAAAAGCACACAACTATTGTTTTGTAACATTTTTTCACTTAAATGTTTAGTGACAAGTTGTATTTAATACATACATTTGCACAAAGTGATGCAACATTTTCTTTTGTATTCAAATTTGGACTTAACACATTTCACATGCAAACATTGTTTTTTGGAAGGATACAATTAAAAAAAAAAACACGTTAACCCAATTATTTTTAAAATAAACCAATTTTTTTGTCACCAACACACACATGATGACCTTCAAAATGTTATTGTAGATAATGGGACTCATATTAGTCGGATACGTATAAGCAAGTTACCGATCACGAATATGCCATTACTTTACAAGATGTTTCATGTAATACTGAAGATTCTACGGATGAGGCAGATGATGTTTATGCTTTTTATGAGCTATAGTTGAATATTGATTTCTTTTATTTTAAGCTATTTTTTTGTACATCTTATGATGTTTATTTTAATATACTATATTTGGAGACCAACCATGTTTATTTTTAACACGCTGTGTATATGTAATTTATTTGCAACTACACTTTATACATATACTTATTAAATACACATGTAAACTTTCTATATGGTAACAAAATAATTTAGTACACACATACATAGTCATATTATTTACTAAAGTATTATCCAACCAAATCAAATCACATACATTAGTCAATTTACTTTAAACTCAATGCAAAGATCGTTTCACTGTTATTGTTTTGTTTTTTTAGAGAATGTTCCGTCACCATATTCGTATATTCATCTTTATCTAAACGGATAATTTATTTTTTACATTCATTACATGGTAAAACAAAAATTATGATTTATTGTTTTAAATCATAGGTTCATTTGTCTCTTTTACACACATTCAACCAACAAGTAATCCAACATTGTCGCTTTCGAACTTAAATTGTAATTAGTACTTATACATTTACACAACCATACAGATATTTTGTCATAATACTTAACCAACTTTTTGCGTTTCATCTACAGTAAGTTATTGTATCATTCTTTTACATATATCCTGCATCAATATGGTCTCAAATACATTTTAAAGTAACTATAGTTTACTTAATAACAATATGTATACAAAATTTGTAGTAACTAAGACCTTTAGTTACAATTCAATATCGTTTCACTCTTATTTTTTGGTTTGTTTAGAGAATGTTCCGGAACCGATGTTCGTATATTCATCTTTATGTAAACGAATAATTTATTTTTGACATTCATCCCATGTTAAAAGAAAAATTATGCTTTATTCTTTTAAATTATAGCTTCCTCTGTCTCTTTTACACACATCCAACCAACAACTAATCCAACATTGTCGTTTTCGCATTTAAATTGTAATTAGTATTTATACGTTTACACAACCACGTCACTTTTCTTTCACAATACTTATGCAACTATTTGCGTTTCATCGTTATTGTATCATTGTTTTACATATATCCTCCATGAATATCCGTCACAAATACATTTTAAAGTAACTATATTTTAATTAACAATATGTATACAAACAAATATTTAGTGTAATCAAATTTCATATAAGTTGTCTACAAATCAAATAAATTATACAACAAATCATTTCCTATTATATTGTCGCCTTCATATTCTATAAATGTAGGTATGAGAAATTCTTTATTATTAATTTATAACATTTTCGGAGTAAAGGAGGAAAAAAAATGTCAAACTCAAACCATCAAAATGAAGGTATGTTACAATCATCATCGATATTTTTCTGAATTTATATAAATTTAGTTTACGAAACATTTATTTCCCTAAACTATAATACAGTCTATTCCTTTGCATGTATTATAGGACAAAAATTTGCATCTGTTAAAGAAAGTGTTGCACCAACAAACACTGAATCTGCCAAGGAACATGGTGCAGACAAAACGGATATTATTTGTTTTTTTGAAGAATCAGTCGTTCATGACAAGAAAAATGAAAAATCAACTATCTTGGACAACGATTTTGTATGTGATCCTATGATAGGAAACGACGATCAAAAACCACAACCATTTGATTTGTAGATCCATATGATTCCAGTGATCCATATATACTTAAAAGTATAATTGAGGAGAACTGTCATTGCCCTGTTTGTTCAGGAACTTGCAAATGCCCACCTGGAAAATGCGAATGCTCATATTGCTCGCCTCCAACGGCATAATTTCGGTTGAATTTTACAAAGGAGAATAATTGTCTTTACCTTTTCAAAGCTAATTGTCTTTACTTTTTAAATTTATTTAAAAGAACGAGTCATTACAAATAATGATGCCTATTTTGTAATGAAGAAAGAACATGTAAGGATTTGTTCTGCATTTGCAAATGTAAGTAACAAATATGAAAATGAATAGGAATGAAACAAATACATTTACAAAGTTTGTTTTAAACAATCAACATAAACTTGAAATCATATCAAATTTACAACTAAAATATCATATTTCTACTATCCTTTCCAAATACCTACTTTAACTTCAAAATGAAGATATACACAAACAAATTTTACAAACAATAGAATCAGATCAAACATGATCATAATAACACATATTTGTTTAGAATATATCTTGATCTACTTTCCTATAATACTTAAAATATTGAAACTACATAAATCCCATACTCATTCATATAATTCATTAACACAAAACATATACGAGTATCAAAGCATGTTCAATAGCGAATCATCATCGAATGTTGTATTAAGTTCTTATTATATAAATTTCAAACGTTTAAGACATTTAAATTTACAAACTAACTTTTATTTTTTCTGTTCCTTTCAGCGGATTTCCGTCACAAAAAAACGACGAAGACTACTCAAAGATGGCAACCCTGTTGTGGAACGTGTTACTTCTGATAACGATTTACAAAAACTTGCACACGTATTAGAAAAGGTATGAACATATAAAAAAATACTACTAAATTGTGTTTACATAGTACCAACTTCTATGATTCATGGTTAAACATCTTGATAGGAATCTGATGATGTGAAACCAATGAGGATAAAGCGCAAAACCAAGTCTGCAAAAAGGCGTGGAAAAAAGGATGAAGAGAAAGAAGAAGCGAATGATGAATCAGGGCTATTCCACAATTCAGTTTACTCTAAGTCTAAACAAGCTGATAAAAAGGATGACAAACTATTTGTTCATTCTAATGATCATGTATACCATCTGGACGATTTTAGCGATGACGAACATTTACTTGATAAACAAGACAGTTTGTTTGGTACAAAAGATAAAAAGTTTGCTCTTATTGATGAAGAAGCAGATGCACATATTGAAAACAATAACAACACAAACGACGATGGTGTGTGGGTTAATATCAACAACATTCCACATGAACCTTTTCGCTCTTTAGATATTCATAACAACTACATTCATGAAGATGCCGGAAAAAATTTACAACAACCTTACGTTTCCGATGATGATGAATCGATGGGAAGATATTATACCGGGCATTAACATCACGAAGATGATTTTTGAATATGTTAGCTTGCTAAAACTATGCCAAATACGACAACACCTTTATCAATATTCTTGATACTTGATAGTATAGAGCGATTATCAAATGAGTTTATGTTAGTATTCAAATTTCATTTAATATCAATCAATATTATCTCAATCAATATTAACATTCATGAGATAGTCAATGATAAATGCCATTCAATTTTAGCATTAATAAAAAAAGATTGCATATCAGTTATAATTTTTTACATGGTGGTTAAAGAAGTTTCTATATAAATTCAAATTTCAAAAAAACATTTACAAATCATAACATACCATTAATAACCAATCAGTAGCCTCATAATTATCATGCCTTTGACATCACATTTATAAACTTTCTTTGTCTTCCAAAATCACCAAAAGTCATAAACGTCTATTACCATGGATGAAAACAATGAAAGACTTCCCAGAAAGCGTATGAAACAGGTGTCAATCAATAACAAACCTCAACCTTCAAATCAAAGACTCCCTTTGTCAGAAACATTGACGCCACGTTCTAACACAAGAGTTTCTTTGGCAGAGATTCTTACATGTATGTGTTAATATGTATTCATAACAACCTGGTATAACATTATTTCATATGTTATTTTAACTTTTTATGTTTCTATCTATTAGATGATCCTCTGACTGCAACATTGCCTACATCACGGTCAACGAATTCGTCTTCAAAACAAGCAGATAATCTTCAAGGTTTGCTCGCAACTTTAATTTAAATTATAATGATTGTTGTAACATGTGCTTTCATTAACTGAATCTATAATCTCTTATGCCATGTCGTTTCAAGGTCATAGTATATTTTTTTTAAATTTGTTACATTCAGTTGCGCAAAGGATAAAATCGAAACCAGGAGCTACTAACAGACTACCGCTTGCAGATGTTAGCAACTGTAAGTTACTTACATAATCACATGTGAAAAACAATGTATTGAAGCAACTTCTTATCAGTGTTAGTACTTAGTATCAGTTTTTGAAACTTTTCATTCTTTAATGTTACATAGCTATTCGACCAAGTTTAAATGCTATACACAATATTGGTAACTCGACAACATTTTTTGCTTCACCTATTTTTCAAGGTATCCAGTTTCAAAATTATGTACGTTAGACTGTAATTTGAAGTCATGACCTGTCAACATTATAGCCATTTATGTTTATACCTACATGAACATCGCTAAACTGTTTTTATATACATTTAGGAGCAAATTCACAGACAACCAACCCCATATTTGGCAACAATACTCTTTCGACGTTACAAACTCGATTTTCACCGTTGAGTCGGAGTGTAACTACAAATTTTACGCAACCTACAAATGTTAACTCAAAATCTACAGCCTGTGTTTCACATGTACCACAACAACAAACAACTTTGGCTACATCTTCTAATGCTCTTGGGTTTTTACAAACTCCAAATTCAGCTATATCAAATGGTTAGAGCCATATATCTATATATATCTATGCTATATATTTATTATGTACTTCTTGCATACATAACAATCGTTGGTGGGAACACGTTTATGTTATTCTTTTATAGTATCTCAAAGGACTGTTTTCCCCAACACTATTAACAATGAAGCTCTTGGTTCACTTTCGCCTCATTCATAACCAACCAGCTTCAGTTGATGCAACACGGAAACGACAACATTCTTCTAATGCGTTCAACAGAAGTGCGACTTCCTCAGGCGGACTTACTAACAACCAATATATACCGATGCAAGCATCAGCAACAGTCACGCCACCTTCTAACAAAAGAGTTTCTTTGGCAGAGTTACTGTCATGTATGTTTGTCTATGTATACAGAAGAACCTGCCATAACCGTTATTTCATATGATGCTCTAAATTTTTTTTTTGTCTATTAGATGATCCTCTCTCACCAACGTTGCCTACATCACAATCAAGCAATTCATTGTCCAAAGAAGCTGATAACCGTAAAGGTTTGATCAGAACTTTAAATATGTTATACGGGATTCTTATTATACTCTTTTTATTAACTCAATATACAAAGTGTGATGCCATTTCCTTTGCTTTTCATATTATTTTACATTTTCTATTTAGGTCCAGTTTCTCGAAGTGTAGGTCGGCTGAAAAAGAGTTCGTTTAACACACCACTTACAGACGTTACTAATTGTGAGTTACTTACAAGATGTAGATTAATACACCTGTTTGTCGCATTATTGGGAAACCATTCTTATAATAGGTATCAATATCCGTAATTCAACAAGAGTTTTAAAATCACCTTTTTTTTAAAGCATATACAATTATAATCATTTTGACATACCAGAAACAGCATATTGGCCCCAAAAACATTGCAGCATACGTACGTTTTGTCACATTAATACTCTTTATAACTTATTTGAGGTTTTCTATAGTGTTGCAAACTCCACTTCCTATAAACACAGTTAGCAGTGTTAATCGTGGTAGAACAAGACGTAAAACTGTGCCAACAATTAATCCTCAAACAACTCCAGTTGCAACGACACGTCAAGGACAATCTTTATTGCCTGATCTTTCCAACGGTAATTTTTGGATATCAGAAATATGATCATGTTTTCTGCATCATTACATGTCAATGTTTTCCATGATTCTTTTAATGATTTCTTTTCAGTTTGTTTCCAAACGGCCGAGATTCCTCACGTTTATGAATGTCCTAACAATACATCTACGTCTGGTGTTAGAACCACCACTCCAGCTATAATAACACAGAATTCAACGTACCAAGTGGGTGAGTCATCAACACAACCTAAAAGATCTAAGAGAACTGCTTTGCAACGACCATCGTCAGTTAGATTTAATCTTAATGACGACGATGGAACTGTCAGAAAAGTATACGACAAGTTCAGTGGTATATCAGAAGGTAATTCTATACGTTAGGTGTAAATTCAAGTAAACAGAATAATAGTAATCTTTAAACATCAATGAATAACTTTTAAACATAAATTTGCAGACTACTACGACCATGGTGATCCGTGTTTTGAGTGCACAGAATGTCATGCTTTGCTATGGAAAGCGGAAGCCAGTAAAGGATACAGAAGTGATCCAACAAACAAACCGTATACTTTATGCTGTAGCAAGGGAAAAGTGGCTATTAAACAACCGCTTCCTGCTCCTCATCCGTTACACGATTTATTTTATAATACGGATGCAAAAAGCCATAATTTCAAAAACAACATTCGAACATACAATAGCATGTTTGCTTTTACATCAATGGGTGGAAAGGTCGACGATTCAATTAACAGACGAGGTCGTGCTCCATATGTTTTCCGCTTGCATGGACAAACATACCATAGTATTGGTAGTTTGCTTCCTGAACCAGGTGCTCGACCGAAATTTGCACAGCTGTATATATATGACACAGAAAACGAAAATGAGAATAGAGAACGAGCATTAAGGTATATTAACTTTTTCTTTATTTCTATTTACGTCAATACCATGTTTTTTAAGAATGAGCTGTGCATCATTATGAATTTATGTTTTGTCTGTTCAAATTATAACATGCAGCAAGTCTAAGTCATCCTCCGTTCCTTTGAAGTCTAACCATCCTATCGATAGAAACATTATCAACGACGTAAGACAAGTATTAGACACTTCAAGTGATTTGGTACAAACATTTAGAAGGGCGCGTGACTCTTACACACAAGATAGCGAGCAAAATATAAAAATAAAGCTTATTGCAAAGCGTGGAAAAGATGGACGCAATTACAATCTTCCTACTGCCAATGAGGTTGCTGGCCTTATTGTAGGCGACTTCGATTCATTAGCGGAACAAAGAGATATTGTGATAGACAAGTATAGTGAAGGGTTGCAACGTATAAATATTTTTCATCCTATGTACCTTCCGTTGCAGTACCCATTGTTGACGCCACGTGCGCAAGATGGGTATCATTTGGAAATTCCACTAAGAAAGAAACCTGGCCAGCCGGCGACAGATAAGAAGGACAAAACAATTACAATGTGGCAGTGGTTTGCCTACCAAATACAGGACCGTCCTAATCAAGAAAATTTGTTTACGCGTAGAGGTCATTTGTTTCAGCAGTTTCTTGTGGATGGTTACACTATGGTTGAGACTGAGCGCTTATATTTTAATCGAGCAAAACAATCAAAACTTAGGTGTGACAGCTACTCAAACATACGTGCAAGCATTGCATCCGGAAACACCGACCCAACCGCCCTTGGAAAGCCGGTCGTGTTGCCTTCTACATTTACCGGAGGACCAAGGTACATGAAGCAAAACTATATGGATGCGATGGCGTTATGTAGATGGTACGGTTGTCCGGACTTATTCATAACAGTAACATGCAATCCAAATTGGCCGGAGATTGCAAGATATATGCAAGAGCATAATCTTTCATCTTCAGATCGGCCCGATGTGCTTACAAGAGTTTTCAAAATGAAACTTGACCAGTTAATGACTGATTTGAAAGAATTGCGTTTATTTGGACGCGTTCAAGCAGGTACTATACATAAACTTTACTAATATTTTTTCTTACATAAGCAACTTTCTGCATAAACATTGGTATTATTACATGTACATAATGTTTATAATATGTGCAGTTGTGTATACTGTTGAGTTTCAAAAAAGAGGACTTCCGCACGCGCATGTATGTTTGTTCTTGCATAGGGATGACAAGGTTCCAAACGCTGAACAGATTGACAAATACATATCTGCCGAGATACCAGATAAAGAAAATGACCCGGATTTGTTCAAGTTGGTTTCTGATTTCATGATGCATGGTCCGTGCGGTGCGGATGACCCAAATCAGGTTTGTAGTCCGACGGTAAATGTACCAGACATTTCCCAAAAAAATTCACCCACCGCAGTTCAGTCGACGCGGATGGCTACCCTGTATATAGAAGACCTGACAATGGAAGATATGTCGAAAAGAGTGGCCATAAGTTACATAACGGTTATGTCATTCCTTATAATGCTCAGCTGCTAAAACGTTACCAATGCCACATTAATGTTGAATGGTGCAACCAAACGGGATCAATCAAATATTTGTTTAAGTATATAAACAAAGGTCCGGATAGAGTGTCGGCCCCATTGTATGAACCGGTTACAACTGCTGATGGTCAACAAATTGATAAACCGATTTACGAGATAAAGGCCTTCTTAGATTGCAGATACCTATCTGCTTGCGAGGCAACGTGGAGGATATTTGGTTTTGAGATTCATTATAGAACACCTTCTGTTGAGAGGCTGTCGTTTCATCTTGAAGGCGAGCATCAGGTTGTGTATGACGAAGACGCTGATCTCGAAACAACTGTTGAGAAGCCGACCGCTAGTGCTGATATGTTCGAAGGTTGGTTGAGAATGAATCGAAGGTTTCGGGAGGCAAGGGAGCTAACGTATGCTGAGTTTCCTACAAAATATGTATGGAACGGTCCTAATAGAATTTGGACTCTTAGAAAGCAGGGAAGATCGATTGGAAGAATTCATAGCATTCCAATATCAACCGGAGACGCTTACTATTGCAGAATGCTGCTAAACAGTGCAAAAGGATGCAAGACACACGCTGACATTAGAAAGGTTAATGGCATAGTGTATCCAACTTATAAAGATGCTTGCTACGCAGCAGGACTTTTAGAGGACGACAAGGAGTATGTTGAAAGTATTAAAGACGCAGCTCATTGGGCAAGCCCTGAACATCTTCGTGAGTTATTTGTGACATTGCTTTCGCAAAATGAACTTACCACGCCTCTTACTGTTTGGTTACAAACATGGCATTTGCTTGCGCAAGATGTTCAACATAAGAGGAGGCAGATTTTGCAAATTCCAGGTAACATCCATAAGATATATTTGTAGACTATGATCTGTAATTATACACTGATCAAATATTACTTATGTTTGCTTATACATTTATTTAACCATATTATTTATAATCTTTTAATCACTCATCTGTTTATTAAGTTCTTGCATTACTATGGTCTAATGCAGATTTGATTATCAGTGACGAGGAAAAAAAAATGTTGCTTTGTTCTATATTGAGCAGCTGCTGAGATCAAGAAACTCAACATTGAGGAATTGGCGTGATATGCCTTATCCGGATGATAGATACATAAGTCAATTTGGTAACCGACTTATACACGATGAGACTAATTATAATCCGGTCGAGTTGGAAACTGAGTACGAACGCCTGTACGGCTCTTTGACCACAGAACAGAAGGGTGTGTATGACACCATAATACACTCGGTTGACACCGGAACAGGAGGAGTGTACTTTGTTTATGGTTACGGAGGTACGGGTAAGACATTCTTATGGAAGACTCTTGCTGCCGGTATTAGAAGAAAAGGTGATATAGTTTTGAATGTGGCATCCATCGGTATTGCTTCTTTGTTAATGTCGGGAGGCCGAACTGCTCATTCAAGATTCCATATTCCTATCAACGTTGATGAAACTTCTACTTGCTCTATAAGTCCTCAAAGCGATCTTGGAAAAATGTTAAAGAAATGTAAACTTATTATATGGGATGAAGCGCCAATGGCAAATAAACTATGTTTTGAAGCATTAGATCGGTCTTTGAGAGACATACTTCGTAGAAGCAGGTATGAAATGTCCGATGAGCCTTTTGGAAACATGACCATGGTTTTTGGCGGCGACTTTAGGCAAGTTCTACCTGTTATTCCAAAGAGATCCCGGGAAGACATTGTTACTGCTTCGTTGAGGAAATCATATCTGTGGGATTATTGCAAAGTTCTTAAGTTGACTGCGAACATGAGGCTAACTGTTGGAGCACGACCTGAAGATGTCAACGAGATACGAGAATTTGCAGATTGGATTTTGAAAGTCGGAGACGGAGACCTTGGAGAACAGAATGACGGAGAGGTTTCTATAGATTTACCACAAGAAATTTTAATAGATGTCGCTGATGACCCGGTTAAATCTATAATTGCCTGCACTTATCCAAACTTTTTGGATTACATACATGATCCTGCCTACTTTCAGGAAAAGGCAATCCTTGCTCCTACAAATGAAGTGGTGGACAACATAAATGAGCATATGTTGGACATGTTTCCAGGTGAAGAAATGGTTTTCCTGAGTTGTGACAGTGTTGACAAAAGTGAAATTGGTAGCATTATTGATCAGACCGTTTTCTCGCCTGAATTTATCAATGGATTGAAGTTCTCAGGTGTTCCAAACCATAGAATTTGTTTAAAAGTAGGAGTCCCCATTATGTTGTTGCGAAACATTGATCAAGCCAATGGATTGTGTAATGGGACAAGACTACAAGTTCTTAAATTAACGAGAACTTCTATTCACGCTAAAATCATTAACGGAACCAACTTTGGGAAAACCGTAATCATACCAAGGCTGAAAATAACTCCTTCTGATAAGCGTTTACCGCTTAAGATTGTCAGGAAACAATTTCCTATTTCAGTTTCATTCGCAATGACAATTAACAAAAGCCAGGGTCAATCGTTATCAAAAGTTGGTTTGTATCTCCCCCGACCTGTTTTCACTCATGGACAGCTATACGTTGCTGTCTCAAGAGTTAAAAGTAAGAGTGGTTTAAAGGTTGTAGTTTGTGATGACGAAGGAAATATGTGTAAAACCACTACGAATGTCGTTTACAAAGAAGTTCTTGAAGGCCTATGAACAAGATCAAAAAGGTATGTACAAGTTAAAAGTTTTTGGTACCATTTTTTAGATTATAATGCATTATAAATCATGTATCAAATAATTTTACTTATATTGTGTATGTATTGTTAGGTGTGCATGGAATTGGCATTTCCTACCAAATTCATGCTTGCTCACACACGTCCTTTGCTATTCAAGACCTTCAAATTTTGAAACGACAACAACATCCATGTTTGTTCATTTAATTCTTTGTAACTTAATTGATTGTCGTATAAATCATGTATTCACAAATGTATTGTCTCATTTTATAATTTTTATTGATAGAACATGTTTACCTTCGTTTTTTATTATTATTTCATTCTCATATTTCTATAAAAATCCCGTGAATCCACGGGTCTTTAAGCTAGTTATTATATATAAAAATCGGTTTTATTACTAAAATAACATAACTTTCTGGTAATCATTTTTGACATGCGGATTACTTTTTAGAAACCTGTAACTTCCTCTACTAGATATTAGTTCCTACACCTTGGTAATTGGTACACAAGCTGTTGGAAGAGATTTTTAATAGTGTGATGGATGAAATAGCAACTACGAGTACATAAACTAAATGGCAACTTGTCAACCACATTCAAATCATTAATACATGGTAGAGGTGGAAAATTTGGTCCATTGACTTATGAACGGGAATATATGGGTTACGTTTCATTTCTAATGTGTCGAATGGGTTAAAAATCAATATAGTTAGCATACATAAAAACTGGTAAAAGGGGTCAATGTCATATGTTGTGGTTAAAAAAGCGCAGGAGTGCAGGATGGGCAATGGATCAAAATGGGATCTATGGGTTAGGTTGGGTTGACTTGAAAACGACTTTTAATCTACGGATGATCTAGAAAATTATTATTATGGTATCTGAATTAGTTTTAAAAATGCAGTTGAAGGGGTTGTGCGCATTTACATACACCTTGACAAACTTTAACCCCTTCTCCATTGAGTCCATTCTAGCTAGATTAAGTAACTTTACTCATTTGACCCGTTAGATGACTAAAAAACTACATGTGGACCTCATTGCAAAACATCAGTTAGAATAGGAACAATCATCAATACCATACCTAAGCAAGCTAACAGATATCTCTCTCAAAGCAATATAACGCAAAAGCTTCATAACAGCCCCCTGATTATTTCATAGTTGAATGCAGCATATGAATCATATGGTAGCAAAAACTGTCCACTGACGCCTACATAAGGATCTCAACTCTTGGAAAAACGAGTTCTTTACTGCCAATGAAATTGATTCAAGGCAAATAGAGAATGAGATCAATTTCTTGGCTTCTACAAAAAACATACACCTCACCAACACCCTTCTGGATCTTTATCCAATTTCATTCCAATCCCAATCATAAGTTTCAAAGCAATTCAACATCATTTCAACGCTATACTAACATGA
Organism: Chrysanthemum seticuspe; assembly: GCA_019973895.1. NCBI lineage: Eukaryota > Viridiplantae > Streptophyta > Magnoliopsida > Asterales > Asteraceae > Chrysanthemum > Chrysanthemum seticuspe. Next base: position 94,511,162 of record BPTQ01000001.1, on the reverse strand, counting down.
ACATAAAAACGCATAAAGCAACATTAAAACTCTAACTTTGCATTAAATACCACCGATATCATATAACATAAACTAAGAACATGGTTATACCACCATTAATCCAATGGTTATACCACCATTAATCCATAAACATCATACCCAACATTAAGACATTCTTAAAACTACATTAAAAACACATGTGACACTTGAGATCTTAAATATTTACCAACAATCCCTACCCAAATGCCCTGTCTTACCACACAGAGAACAAACAGCCATATACCCCCCTTAGACCACAGTAATAACAAACACCGCCACCACCACTCCAAACCTGACCACAATCCCTACCGAGATGCCCAACCTTACTGCACTTATAACAACCAGCACCACTACAGTTCTTAGCCGTATGCACCCCGCCACAGATATAACAACAAACCTTATCATCATTCCTATTACTACGGTCCCTAGGAGACTCATACAACTTAACTTAGGACAGTCCTTACCCATATGCCCATTCTTACCGCACAAAGAACAATACTGACTACACTCCCACGCGTATGCCCCGTCTCACCGCAGTTTTAACAAACACAATCACCACCACCCCCAACCTGATCACATTTCCTAGCTCTATGCCCAACTTGACCACACTTATAACAACCAAGACGACCACCCCGACCACCACCACCATCATCATAACCACTACAGTCCTTAGCTAAATGCCCATTCATACCACACTTAAAACAACTACAGTCCTTAGCCAAATGGCAATTCTCACCACAAAAATAACAACAAACATTACCCTGGGCAAAGACGTGTTTTAAGGTCCCGTTCTTTGGATTGTTTCATACGCTTATGTAGCCATGCTATAGATTATTGATGGATTTTTATCATGCTTTCAAAACTATGTTATTAACTTATGATTTTTTAATATCAAATTTTTTGGCAGCTTCACCTATTCCCGTATACAAAACTATGTTATTAACTAGAATGGTTGTTTAGGATGAATAATAAATGTACATAAACCCTAAACCCTTGTTACTGAAAAATGTTGGTAAATGATTTCCTGGAAGCTTCCTTTTCTTACTTTTGTCAACTTCAGTCCTTTTCCTTCTAACTGTTTTATCTTTTAGTCCTTAAAGCTTTTGATCAAATTACAGATTCAGCAACACTTATCATGTTAAACACCATACATGATTTGTAGTTAAGGTTGTAACTGAGATGGCATTACTTTGAACATTAGCAATGGCATGTGATGTACGGGACGAGGTTTAAGAGACCGCGTGCACAAAAAATTTCAAGTGTAATATATAAGGGTACACATTTTTTTAGATCGGGTATAATTGAAAAAAAATCAGAGGGTTTTTTAACGAAAATTAACACTATGAAACATAATTTCATCAAGGTCCTGCGACACCACGTGGTTGTTATAAGTGTCGTTAGTTTGAATCTCTTATTTAATTCTGGCCCCGACTTCCGTCACTGATTACTATTTTCTTTATCATTATACCATACAATAGTACAATATACTCTCACACACAAACAATTATTTATTTTCTTCACAATCTGGTGGTGCCGATAACCGAAGTTCTCACAAAAGGGTGGAGGATAACGCGATGGTAGGGTCATAACGCATAACACGTTAGGGGTTTACTAGGTAGCAGGTGAACAATTTGGTAACAATTGAACGATTTACATTGTATTTATTACCTAAATTGATAATAAGTTGACCATATTAACAAACTTTGTAGAACATGTGAAATTCGTTTCTATTATATGAACTTGACCATTCTTTTCTTTTTTACAAAATCGACACACGTGTTTTAACTTTTTTTATACATAATTTTTTTGTTGGATGAAATTTGGACGTGTTTGACCAAATTATTTCAATTTTGACTTTTTATTGATCAATTGAATGACTCTAATTTTTTTATAACGGCAATTTTTAACTATTTTACAATATTTATATCAAAAAACTTTCTAACATGTTAAACGCACGACCAGTTGGTTGCGGGGTCACCCTATACTAGGGCTGAGCGGCGGTCCAAAACCGACCCGAACCGACAAAACCGAAAATCAAAAATCGTAAAAACCCTAAACCGAACCCGACCGAATATGGTCGGTTCGGTTCGGTATTGCGTCGGGTCTGTCGATTCGGTTCGGTTTAGGTGTGTTTGTGTGTGGTTTTTTGTCGGTTTTGGGTCGAACCGAACCGACCCGAAACTGAAAATCGTAAAAAAACAAAACCAAAACCGAACCGAAGGCTACCGGGTTGGTTCAGTTTTTGTCGGTTCGATCGATTTTATTGGTCCGATTCAGTTTTGAACCTTCCATGCTCAGCCCTACCCTATACAATATTGAATACCATTAGCCATTTGCTAAATGACTCCATTTATCTTATATGGCAAATTCAGCCTTGCATTGTCCAATTTCAATTACTACAACAATTTTATTTTTGTTGTGAAAAGAATAACAATAACAAGAAGAAAGATATATACAAAAGAAGAATTGTATTATTCATCTCTCAAATGAGGCATGTATATATAGTTACAAAGGTAGAGTATTTCACAAGATACATTATTCTAATTAAGATAACTACTAAGAATAAGAGATATGGACATCCATTCTATATTTATCCATAACACTACCCCTTGGATGTCCATTTGAGGATTATGCCTCGTTAAAACCTTATTAGATAAAACCCAGTGGGACAAAAATCTAGTGAAGGAAAAAGAGTACATAACTCCTTTATACGCTTGGGGATATTGCCTCATTAAAAACCTTGCTGGAAAACCCTGTGGGGACAAAACCATGGTCAAGGGAAAAAGAGTGCAATGCGTATCTTTTCTCCCCCTGATGATCACATCACTTAAGCTCCTTGAGTTAGTGAAATGCGTATTAAAGTGTCTTGATAGAATCACGTGAATATATATTCTCTACATGTTGTTCGCATATCCATTTTTAAGGATTAACATACGTCATACATGTCATTCAAGTACATCATCGTACTTCCTAAGTCATTCATTGCAAACACAATTAATTCAAATGATATATTATATCATGTCTGACCATTGGCGAGAATCATATATATTTCATATAAATTTTAGTATGACACTTCTAAATCGATATTGTGATCATCATCTTTATAAATCAAGAGGGCCTTTTCCACATCATGTGGCCTCATAAACATGTGTGTCGTTTATCCATATAAGGATAGTTAACATCTTGTTTTCATGATGCACACATATTTCATCATTTAGATGTTCAATCATAAGCTAAGACAAAATATGTCTTTTGTTTCAAATTAAACTTCTATGCATTCATTTGCCTTTATAATCATAAATCAAACTGCATGAAACTCAAACAATATTCAAATCTAGATCTCTTTATAAAGTTTCATTGGCAAATATAATTCTTTATTTGGCACAATACTATACACTAAGGCAATCATTAAATGTATGTCACAAACATGATTAATTCAATACAATCAAGTAGTGTTCTCGAGAACTTCTCTTATATGCTTTAAGCATTAAAATCACTAGCATTCTTCATGCATTTTATATCCGATAATTAAATCTTGTATGAGCTCTATTCCTTTATCTTTTAGACGCATATCAATTACTTATTATATTGCCAGACTTATAAATATTAAATTGATTATTGGATCCACCACATGAGATCATGTCTCTATATGCAAAGTCTTTGCGAAAATATTTGTGTGCAATCATTTATGCCTTAAATATAATAGTTTCAATACTTTAATTTCGCTCTCTCCTAATGACCAATGCATGTCCAATAATTTTACACATTCATATGTACGGACTTCAAGTCCCACTAACCATGTCTCGTCACAAGAATTTTAATCTTTCATTATTTCTTTGCGTCTTTACTTCTTTTGGCCATTCATTTATACATCTGAACTTCCTGCAGGTATGCTTCCATGATCCTCACCATGAATATAGCGCTATCTTATTTATTTACATAATCATTACCATATCGACGTCGATTGTTACTTTTCGATTCCACACTTTACTAGACATTTCATTATATCATTTATTGAGATCTCATAGTTTTTCACGTACCCGGGGTTTTTCCAACTACCTTCATGTCTAGTGTCTCTTTATGAGACTATGGGGTCTTTATTACCTCGATTCGACCATCTTATTTTTATTGCTCCATTTTATTATTCATTCGAGGATTTTTACTTGGAATCGATTAGTCTATCATGCTGCAGCCATGCCATAGACTCACTTTCAATCATTGGTTTTAATGTTGGGACACACATTTTAATTGGAGCATTAGCAGCGTATTGTATGATCTAGTCACTTTATTTAGATCACAAAACTTGTCTGGCAACTACTAGATCTGGAATGTAAATTGTCCCTTGAACTTTAAGTTCATTTTCATTAGTGTGAGGATCAACATTTTTGTATCATAATTCATTCCATATTTCTCGCTGCTCATTCTCCCCCTGAATGAATTATCAACTTCAACATCCCTTGCGTGCGTTGTGGTGGATTTACAATACAAGTTCTGCACATTTACAGAAAACTTTATATGGGAAACATATGGTTTATGACCGAAACCATTCTAATAGGGAGAATTCATTATTAATTGTTGGCAAGATGCGAATTCATATTTTATCATTTAAACTTACATGCCCCATAAAGTAACAGTTTTGTTCTCACAATTATTGGCTTTGCAATCAACTGAAGACGTTTTATGAACGTTTCAACAAAAGCAATTCGCGTACGAACATGGGCTACTTTTAAGTTCGTCACTTATTCCAATAATTGCCCAACATATGAAAGTATTCACCACCATTTCCAAAGATACAATTTGGAAAACCATGCTCGCATTTTATAAGACGAGCCATTCATCACGCTAACCTTAAGTTGCTTCTTAAATGATCATTTTAACGATGCATCGATTTTAAGACTCAAAATGATTCACATGGGCGGATGTATAGGCCTACATACATCCCCGTCATATTCTTTCCAACACTTTATAGGACATAATCCTTACTAGTTTGGTGGTGATAGATGAACAATTAACTTTCATTGAGAACAATAAGAATATACAACTCAACCTTGAAGAACCCATGGTTCTTTTATACATTTCGCATCATTATTGACTCGGCATGGTCTAACAGGTCATGCCAATTAATACAACAATCTTGGCTCATAAACTTATACTTTATGACCACTAAGTAATTTTGTTTTGCTCCTCCCTTATTTAACATGAGTTTTTAAGTAATAAAATTTGACGGTTTATTTTTATTATTACGGCTTTGAAGAAATGGGGTTACAAATGATAGGTGTTTTGCTTACAGTTTTAAAGCTGTAATAATTTTCTCCCGGGGTCTTGCTTAATGTGTTGAATGCTTAATCACCCCTTAGTTGCTAAACTGAAAGTGTACAGGGGCATTTTGCACCTAGCCATCCCTAGGTTCAGTCGGGTATTTAGGAAGAGGCTATCCAAATACTGCATTCACATCAGGTGATCAACTAAACGGTGATAAGCAACATCTAAAAGGCGTATAAAATTGAACTTGCCACGTGGATCGTAAATTTGTAATTGGGATTCATCATTTAGATCAAGTCAAAACCGACCAGTTCAAAACTAGTCGAGTCGGGTTGCGCTGGTCTATAGGCACTACCACATCACGTTTCTATAATCACCATATTATATCAAGTCCAAGATCGAATCACGCGGATGAAACATAAAGATGGACTAGCTCCCTAAATTACTTTTGTGTTATCAGTTCATGAGTACAAACTTAATTCACTCTCAAGTCGCTCTCCTTATAAAGCTGTTTATAGAAGTGTTTTTTTGCCAAAAAAAAATAAAAATAAAAACACACGATTACAAAAGGTTGATGGAGATCAGCAGAGGGTGATTAATTGATGGAGCTTGAGCTAGAAAATCTGAAAATAAGAAAGATAAATACTAGTTAGACAGAGCGTGGAGGGTGACTTCCGCGAACCGCCTCCAGTGTGAGAAACATATAGTGATGTGAGAGCATACGTTTGCATATTGGAGGTTTAGGAGTGAAGAACATGATACATGATCTTGAGGAGATGTGATTGTATTTATAAGCCCTTGAGACCTAGTGGGGTTGTGTTGGTGCCCTCATACTATTGGAGGATGAGTTCAACCAATGTGCTAGCCTAAGTCATCTCTTTGCTCCAGTGGGATGCATGCAGAGACGACGTTTTAAGTGTGCCTTGGTCATTAAGACAAAATGTGTAGGTAAAGTGACGTAGGTCAACATTTACAGTTGCTTCATACAACGTCTGCATGCTCCCTCGTCAGCCGTCAGTATTTGGATTGTAGTAACACAGACAGTTGTATATAAGCCAAGAGTGCTTATTGAAGACTTTATAATCTCGCCATTGCTTCAACCTCAAAGGACCAAACTTGCTCATTTCAAAGATAATAACCGACTAGCGGTTACTAGCAGTTACAACCGCCAAAAACGGTTATAGGGTAGTTACTTAGGGTTACAAACGGTTATAGACTAACCGACACATTGTTTACTCGTACCCTTTCGTTTAGTATTTATACTCGTTGTAATGAATCATTTCAGAAGTTAGACGATTTAGTTATTCAAAGATCCTATTATTATTGTTTGCATATTTCATAGCGACTCACAAATCACAACGTAGGGACCAACATTTGGCATCAAGAGCCTGTTTACATCTCGTTACAATCACATACTCATCACCAGACTTCTTGTTTAACGAGGCAATACAAACCATAACCTTTGTTTAGCGAGAAAGAATCAAACCCAGAACTGTTAACGAGATACACCAAACCAGAAAGGAACCAACGAGAAGGTGAAGAGAACCAAAAGCAGAAAAAGAAGCGCTGGTGTTTGGATCAGAAAGAAGAAGAAACAGAAACTTTTGGTTCAGGAAGAAAGAAACAGAAACTTTTGTTTCTGGAAGAAGATTACATGCTGAAACATTGTTTCAGGAAAAGGAAAACGTTTCAAACAAGGAGACGTTGTTACTTGGATAACTAGGACATAAGATAAGTCGTATACAACTTACCTTTGTGTCGAAATTGCAAACGGAAGGACACCAATCCATTGTGGTGTCGGATTTCTGTTGTAGGCCATCAAATGCAGCAACAGAAGGGAAGAGTTACGTGACCAAAAGAAAAGGACAGACGCTTTTGGATACCTTGTATAGTAGACGACATATACAAGAAGAGAAAAAGGCGTTGCTTGAAAGAAAAGTTAGACCGGTTAAGAAGAAAACAATCAAAGATTGTTTTTGGAAGATAGACGTTAGCAACACAAGATACTAAACAAGAAACGCAACCTGATCAATTGTGTTTATTGTTGGAAAGAATACCGAAAGGTACTTTTTGGTGAAACATACACGGTGTGGAACAAAAAAAGAAAAAGAAAGTGTTGAGGAACGCGGATAAGCAACGTGGGATACTACCATCTATTGGTAAAGAAGAAAAACAAGTAAATTGACTTGTTTCTTTGGAAAATACCGAAAGGTATTTTGGAAGAGATTGTGTTCGGAAAATAGCCAAGACCAAGAGTTCGAAGGCAAAACATTAATACATCGATACACAAAGAACGAAGAAAGACAACGTGGGGAAAGAAAGATAGTGGTTGGTATTATACTCAAGTACCGACACAAGTGGGAATACGACTGTGTTTAATACACAACAAAGAGGTCACAAATACAAAACTTTGGATTTCTCTTTTATACTTTAAATAGTATAGATCGTTATTTTACATTACTAGGAAATCCCGAGAACTATATATTGATCCCGTATTAGTAGATTCCCGGAAACTATTTTCTGTTCCCGTAGTATTAAGTATACCATACTTAGTTAGAATTTCCATATAAAGTGAAGATCATAAGAACTATCAATATGCCTGGTGACGATGCAAGTGGCAGTAACACTGCACCAAAACCCGTAACCCCTATGACACAGTATCAATGCCCAAAACTCAAAGCCACAAACTACACAGTTTGGACTATACAAATTAAGGTGATACTAGAAGCACAAGGTTTATGGGAAGCAATAGAACCTAAGGCTGATACGCAAGTAGATGCTAAAAAGGATAAGGCAACAACTGCCTTCCTATATCAAGCATTGACCGAAGATGTGATCTTACAAGTAGCAAGTTGCAAAACAGCAAAGGAATTATGGGATTCATTAAGAAAGAGACACATTGGAGAAGAGAAAGTGCAACAAGCACGGTTACAATCATTGATGATTGGATTTCAGACCCTTCAAATGAAGGAGGATGAAACGGTGGATGCATTTACAGCCAAACTGAACGGCTATGCCACAAAGGCAAAAGAATTAGGAAAAGCTTTGGATGAATCACTTTTAGTTCGAAAACTATTAGATTCCACACCCGATAGGTTCATGCAAATAGTAGCATCCATAGAACAGACAAATGATCTCGATGACATAACGTTAGATGAGATCACTGGAAAACTTAAGGCATTCGAGGAGAGAATAAAACTCCGAAAGGGAGGACAAGTAGAAAGCCAAGATAACCTATTATTCGCACAAGGCGAACACTCTAGAAATAAGAAACGATTTACCAAATATAGGGGTAGATCAAACAATTCACGAGGTAATTGGCAGAATAAGGGAAATAGATATAACTCGAATGGAGGAAACTCACCTCACAATAAGAATAAAGGTGAGTGGGATAGAAAGAACTTGAAATGTTACAATTGCGGGAAACCCGGACATTTCAAGAGAAATTGTAAAAATCCACCAACAACTCAGGAACAATCAAACCTTATCTTAGAAGACGATGAACCATCATTATTAATGGTGATACAAGAAACTGAAGAAGTCTTGTTAAATGAAGAACAAGTACACCCCCGAAAATATGCTACAACAGATGCTAGCATATGGTATTTAGATAATGGTGCAAGTAATCATATGACGGGCACCAAAGGCCATTTTAAGGATATTTGTCACACCCCCAAATTACATGTTTTGCAGCGGAATGGAATTCCTGGGGATTGACTGTCATAGCATCACAATCACAGTTATATTGAACGACCTAAAGTGTCGTTTGGAAAATACATCGTTTGATTTAATAAAATAATCAGAGTTACAACATAGGTCCCAAAAGTTTACAAAGTTTGCGGAAATACAAATATGTTACAAGTCCAAACGATGTTTTTAAAAAGAAAGTGCCATAATGTACAATGATGTAAGTCGACGCCGCGACTCAAAAGGTGGTTCCTTAACCATGCCATGATGATAATGCCTTAGATACCTGAGAATAAACATGCTAAAAAGGTCAACACAAAGGTTGAGTGAAATCCATAGGTTTAAGTAATTCGTTTGAACACAATAATCGTAGTGTGAGTTAAATGGTTTCACACTCATCGTTAAAAACAAAATCGTATTTATTTCACTAAGTTCATGACACCAAAGCGTAAACATCGCACCAATAAAAATTGGTAATCATCGTTTCATCGCCGCCCTAATAGGTAATTTGCCAATTTACCTTAATGATTCAAATATAGTGCGCTCGATTTCCCCTAAATGGGTCAATAGGAGCGGGAGTGTTAATTCCAATAGGCCTATTCACAATATTCGCGCTCACTCGCAAGTGACTAATGGTTCATGATGTAGGGACTTCGAACATGGCAAATACTTAGTGACAATAAAACGTTCGGATATAGCATACAGTTCAAAGCAGTTGTGTTCGATTAAAAATGTAGCATGTATCTCCCCCAAGAGTTTGTAAAACAGTTAAAAGAGTAAAAGTGGGGCTATGAACTCACTTGGTAGACTGGTGTGATGACAAGAGTGAGTACACTGAGGTATAGCGTGATGTTTCAATCTGGACCTATTACGAATGATATGATATGTAATGAGTTGCAATGTAATGTTATGCATGCATTTCGTATGTTATTTATACCATTTGCGAGTTTTGAAAAAATATTACTTATCGTCGAAAATACTCTTTTGTCGTCTTGACCATTCAAAAATCACTTTACAAGTATTTACGTCAAAATGTCATCCTACAATGGTTTTATAATGATTTATGGTGAAATTTTCACTTTTCGTCGTAAAACAATGTCGTCGGAATTTTCTTAAAAGTGACAAAAATGGCTTTGGAAAACTAGTCGTAAAATGGTGTACGTCGATCGTTAGAAAACGAACTCGACGGTTTTGGAAAGTTTGTATCGAAATCTAGAAGTTTCAGTTCAGGAGTTTTCGTCAAAAAGGTCTCGAACATAAAGATAATAAGGGTTAAAGATGGTGATTTTGGCTAATTGTTATGTAAAAAGTGAGTTTCGGCCAAGTTTAAACATCCGTAATTAACTTATTACAACTCCGCTATACAAACGGCTTGTCGTTTTGAAAAATATGCCCGGTGATCTTAATTTTACTAAAAGACATTTTATTCCAAAAAGTTCCACATCATGGTTAAAAACAGCCTCAAACATGGTCGATTCAGCTACCGTAACACTTGTATCGTAAAAATAATATAGTTTTTCAGAAAATAATAGTTACGGCAATTTTATGAAAACGTGCATATCTTTGTCGTTTCAAATCCGTTTTCTACGTATAATACGTCCTTAGCTTCGTATCGAAGTAAACTAATATATTTTTGATAAGTCGAAATAATTTGTGAAGCTTAAGGCTCGTTTTTGTCCCGGACAAAGTAAAAACAGCAAGCTGAAATTTCTGAAAAGTATATTTTTCGTCGTCAAACTTGTAAAATCCATAACTTCTTCGTTATAACTCCGTTTTAATCCGTTCAAGCGGCCACGGATTCGTTTTAAAGTATATTTTCTAAATATCAAGGCCAAAAAGTCGTGACTACTGTCGGTTTTTCCAGAAAATCGAAACAAAGACAGAACCTATTTTATACGTATTGAAAATAGTTTTTCTCGGACAAAACCTATTCTAATCCCTTCAAATCAACTCCAAAGCTAATCTAATCCTACCATACACCTTCTTAGGGTGTCATGGGTTCCTAAACATCATCAAGACCAATGAATACCAAGGGGATATTTATAGGATGACCAAATATATATATATATACTCTAAAATCATGTAAAAATGGTATAAATCACATATGTCTTGCATGTTGCTCCAAAAATGAAAAGATACATATGTAATGAAAAGGAAACATAAAAAATGAAAGTAACATGCTTACAAGTGAATATGATGAGGTGCAAGTAACAAGGTTAAACTTAAATACTCTTGGTTTTTATTTCAAAACCTTATAAAGAGTGATATCTAGATTGTATAAAACACTTGGACTTGAAAATTTTTGATCCCTTTGTGATCTCTATGTGATGACCGGTTATGGAGGAAACAAGGAGAGGAAGAAAAGTTTTGCTAATACTTGGTGAAATAATGAAGTGAAATGAGAAAAATGAGTGAAGTAGACTTATGTATAAGTGTAGAGACATGTAATAAATGAACCATACATCAATTAATACTAACCCTCCCCCTTGGTCGGCCAAGGGGGGAGGGACTTAGATATTTATATTTTTTTTTTCTCAAATACAATGTATATTGTGTAAATTTTGTGTAAATTGGTAAGAAAATGTAAGTAATGTGTAGGAAATGTATAAGTAAAAGGCAAATGGTAGATTTTTGGTACAAGTAGGTTTTTAATAAATCAAAATAGAATGTAATGAAATAATAAAAATACATTCCTTGTAAAAATTGAGTGATAAAATAATTATTGTATAATTTTTAAGAAAAACGTCGTAATAATTTAACTTTAACGATTTATGTACCAAATAAATTTAAAGCACTAGGTAAAGTCAAAATATAGTTTTTACAAACTAAATGTAAGTATAAAATACATCGGGATCATTTTTGAAAGTAACGGATTAAATATTCAAAATAATAACTCACGCGATAACGTTTATTTAATATAAAAATCACGCGTTAAATGTGAAATGAAATGCCATGAATGAACTAATATGATGCAAATGATGTGAATGAAATGTAGACTAATCTTAGTCCATATGAAATGTACGTGATGATATGATCATGAATTCGCCGCTAAACCATTAAGGTTACGCGAATTTGGAACACGTAAACCAAGTTTACGATAAATGTTGAAACTGTAAGGCATGAATTATGTCGAGAAATGACCTGAAATTGCGAGTTGTCACAATATTGATGAAAGCATCACTGGACGCGTTCATTTTGGAGATGGATCATATGTAGAGATAAAGGGTAGAGGTTCAATATTATTAGGATGTAGAGACTTACAACAGAAAATGATTTCGGATGTTTACTACACTCCAAACCTGATAACGCTACACGCGTCGTTCGGGGTCAAAGGAACTTCCTTTTCTTCGAGCAAGTTTTATAACACCCTAGGCAGTGAACCTAATCGTTGTAGTGTAGTATTAGGGTAAGCCACGGGTGTTGATATCGTTCTCTAGGGGAATAGGAATGCTAGTGATAAGTTACTACGCTAAGGTTGGGGTTGAGGAAGATTATTTTTTTTCTTTTTTATGTTTTTTTATGAAATGGAAAAGTACGAATCTCGGGGTTTGGATTTGGGGGTTGGTATTGCTACCGATTACTCTACTTATCTAATTATCTAATCTAAGGTGTATGTAGTCTATGTCTAATTATTGTGTGCTCGTATGATAGTTTAAAGATGTGTTCACTTAGGTTTTATTACTCCTTAATTATCTCCTATTGATGGTTGAATTGTCACGTCCTTATTCTTAATCGCGTTGTGTGTCTAAAGTTGTAGGGTATGCGTTTATCCCTAACTCTTTGAAGTTACCAAAGGGTCTCATCTACAAAAAACCACTAGGGATCATAAACTCTAACTCTAAGGCCTCTTTGGAAGGTTTAGCTTACAACCACTCTAAGTGCTATAACCTAAGGTTCACAAAGATTAATCAAGCATTAAGTACACAACGAATGACCTATCGTATTACTAGATCATTAACAATTAAGATAAGAGACAACCAATCAATATTCAATAATTAAGTTTCATATTCCCTAAGCAAACACACAAGTAAATTAGCCGGACATGGATAACATGCAAGCATACACACAAATAATCAAAGACATAATTGAATTAATGAAGTAAAATACTTATCTTGATGTAAGATAGGGTTTGGAACCCTAAAATACTATACAAGACAGCCTTGGTTCGGTTTAGGTTTTTACTCCAAAAGACTACACACTAATACTGAAAAATTCGGATTCTATATATAAGATTACATATGCGACGGCGTCACCTTATGTTTTGTGACGCCGTCAGATCGCCGTCATTAGGGTTTTGTCTTGGCCACGTTAGTCTTGCGACGGCGTCACCTTGTGCTTGTGACGCCGTCCTCTTCAGCTTCTGACGCCGTCTGGATCGAATCTAGGCCGTCTGAGTTGCGACGGCCTACTCTTTTAAAGCCTGACAACGTCACTTGAAAATAAGAGATTTGGCTTCTGTCCCGTCACAAAATCCTCCGACGGCGTCGCAGTTAAGCAGTGACGCCGTCACTTTGTCTTTTCAGCAGCTGGAGTGTCTCGATTCTTGACTTTGGCCATTTTCTTCGTATATCCGCGCCTTTTCGTCCAAATAAGTGCCATTACAGCAATTTGCCTTCAAGAGACCTAAAAAGTGAAAAGGAACGATATTAAGTAATAACGGATACAAAAGTGATCAAATAAGGGCTTAAACGACCCCTCAAAAAGGTACATTTTAAAACCTTATCAAAACCTCAAGAGCAACATACTTAGTCTAGGACAACTTACAGAAATAGGTTGCAAGATCATCATGGATGGAAATTTACTGACTTTGTATGATAAAAATAAGAAGTTGTTGATGAAAGTAGAACGATCTAAGAATCGACTTTACAGTATTAGATTACATATAGTAGCACCTATATGTCTCTTAGCAAACGTAGATGACCAAGCATGGTTATGGCATGCTAGATTAGGTCACCTGAACTTTGATGCGATAGACAAGATGACAAGAAAAGGTCTAGTAGACGGAATACCTAGAATAAACCATGCAGGACAAATATGTGATGCATGTTTATTAGGAAAACACATCAGAACACCTTTTCCAAACCAAGCTAAATTCAGATCAAAGAACCCGTTGGACTTAGTATATGGAGATCTCTGTGGTCCTATAAGTCCAGCCACACATTCTGGAAAGAAGCTCATCTTCTTATTAGTAGATGACTGCACACGTTTCATGTGGGCTTACTTTCTAAACTCGAAAGATCAAGCATTCAGCACATTCAAGGAATTTAGGCAGCAGATTGAATCAAAGTTGAAGTTGAAAATAAAGATGCTAAGAACGGATAGAAGAGGTGAATTTACATCACATGAATTCACCAAATACTGTAAGGAGAACGGAATAGAAAGACAATTGACAGCACCATACTCACCGCAACAGAATGGTGTAGTAGAGAGGAGAAATAGAACAGTGTTATCAACGACTAGGAGTATCATGAAAGTGATGAAGTTACCCTTAACTTTTTGGGCGGAAGCAGTAAGGCACGCTGATGAGTGTGTAAATACTCATCATTTTTGGGTCTATCTGAACTGCAAAACGTCTAAAAATGCTCAGAAATGCATCAAAATACTGAAAATATTCCAAAATTGCATTTTATATGTTTCAGATGCAAAATGTTTAAAAACAGATGAAAAATGAGCAAAGTTTGCATAATTGGCAGTTTCAGTCCCCCAAGTTTCTAAAATTGTCAGAAATAGTCCCTGAGCCCTAATTTCAAAAGAAAAATCACCAAAGGTCCTTTTTAAAATCATAACTTGTCAAAATTAGTCCTTTGGTGAAAAATATAAAAAGTTTGAGAAAATTACAAGTTTGGTCCTCCAACTTTAAAAATTGGCAAAAATGGCCCCTGGAAATTTGAAAATGTCAGCTTTGGTCCTTGTACTATTGCAACTTGTCAATTTCAGCCCTTGGATCAACTTTTTAGAATTGGCAGAAAAGGTCCTTGTATTTTCAGAAAATTGCAAATAGGTCCTTGTGTATTATTAAACCCTTTTTGACCCTTGGACCCTATCACAACCATGTGACCCTGCCACCCTTTTTGACCCTGCCACTTAACCCTTTTGGACCCCCCTTTTATATTAATACCCGGTCAAATGGTTGGTCAAACACCCCTACGCGCCAAAACCTTTCTTCTCAACCACCATACCTGCTTCACCCCTGCTACACACAACCTTCCCATCCCCAGCTCATATCTTGTTCCCCCTCCTCCACCTCACTCCAAGAATCATTAATTGCCCCCTCCTCATCTCACTCAACCTCAACTGCCAAATATCAAATTCCCGCCAAAAACGATCAATGGCCAAAAATGATCTTAAGTCATCCAATGGACCAAAATGATGGTGGGATAAAGTCAGAGACAAGTGGGGAGATGAATGAAGTATAAAAGGAGGTTGAAGAGAGAAGAAATAAGTAGTAGAATTTAGTTTTAATTTTTCTTAATGTCGTTTTTCTTATCCATGTATTAGTTTAGCTTAAAATAGATAATCTTTTGTTTCTATGATCAAAACTAAAGTTACTTTATCATTGTAATCAGTTTTAAGAATCCATTTCAAGGTTTGGTTAAAATTATGTGCTTGTGATTACTGTTGGAATTTTCAAAATCATGTTCTTATATTTAAGCTCCAACTAGCTTATTTGCTCATTCAACCAAGTTAACTTAAGTTATTTATAGCTTTTGAAAAGCTTTTGAATCATTTCAAGTAAGATTGGTCCATGGTCAACAAAAGTCAACTGTTGAGATTGATTTGGAAATGGTGATGAATTTGGTTGATGCAGCTTGGATTTGGGTTGGATTAGACTAGGATAGATTAGAATTGGGTTTGGTTTGGCCTGCAACACAGCTGGATACATGTGAGTGAGCTTCTTATTTTCATATTTCAAGCCATTTTGCATTTTATGCTTGTCTTGTATCTGTGGTTTAGAATGGTTTATGTCTGTTCATTTAGTGTTAATTTTAGCTAGTAAACTCAGTTTGATCAATGATGTATGATAGTTCAGTAGTTAGCTTCTTAAATTTGCATATCAGTTCATAAAGGTATGTTTGGATTTGCTGTCAAAAATGTTTTAGAGGCTTAGTCAGTGATGGTTCAATGTTGTTTCATGCTTGTTAACCTTATTTGAGTTCATTGCAGTCAACATCTTGTGCCTGTAAAGCTCAAAAGTAAAAAATCAGTTCACTTGTCTTTAACTCTTAACTGTTGAGATTTTAAGGAATCATAATTTTGTTTTGTGTTTAGAATACTTAGATATAGATTGCATTAGTCTTATTTCTTCCATTAACAGCAATATCTGTCCACAAATCTAGATCAAAGTTCGAAATAGTCAACATTTCAGTTTTGTTAAAAAGTCAAAATGTTGAAATACTCAGTTTTGGCCAAACTAGAGGGATTTTTCTTAGCTTCATCTTTAAGCCAATATAAGTGAAACTTGTTGTTTTAAAACCTCCTGTTGGTCTAGTTTCTTATGAGCATTTTTGTATAATTTTGTGAAATTTTTATAAGGGTCAAAAGAGCTTGTCAAAATGGTGCTAAATGCCCTGTGCAGGGCATTGAGCCTGCACAGGGATTATGCAGTTCTTGCAGAGCTTGCATTTGGCTCATAAGAGCTTCTCTAGGTCTGAGCTTTGGATTTTAGATAGTCAGCCATGTCTTCTTCTAGTTCCAACATTTGCTTTTTGGTTTCCAGCTTATTTAAGTGCTTGTTTTTAAGCTGCAACCTGGTACCCTCTCACTGTTTTTAGTTCAAAAGCTCATTTCATCAAACCTTGGTATCTTGCAAATCAGAGGTCAAGGCTTGTGAAAAATTGTTGCATTTGGTCAATTTTAGCTTATAGTAGCTTGTGTATCAGTTTGGTGCTTGTTTTGTCCCTTTAGCTTATCCAAGTGCTTATTTCATAAGCACATTCCACATCAGTTTCATATTCCTCCACACAAGCACCTGTTTTTCCATTTTTCCTAGCTTCCTAATATTATTTTAAGCTTTTCCTGAAATTTTCATATTTTTCCTAGCTTGTTTGCTATTTTTCTTGATTTAAATTAGTTTTTAAGCATTTTTAATTAGCTTTAAATACAAATAATTAAGAAAAGGTTCAAAAAAATAATTTTTCATTTTTATTAAGTTAAGATAAATATAAAAAGCCAAAAAAATATTTTTCCAAATTTTTCTTAGTTAAATTTGTATTTTTAAATAATTTAATTAGTTTTTAATTCCTAGAAAATAGAAAAATAATCAGAAAAATACAAAAATAGTTTTGAAAATTCTATTTTGTTATTTTAGATTTTTCTAAGTCAAAATTTTATTTTTCTAGCTTTATTTCCTAATTTCTTGTATTTTAGGTTAATATTTAATAGTTAAAAATAGTTTTTAATTAGATAATTAGTTATAAAAATAATTTTCTTTTTCTATAAATTTTCTTTTATCATTAGGTTTGTAAAAATGTCATTTTCATATTTTTAGGACTTTTATTTCTTAGATTTCACTTTTTATTTTGTACGTTTACGTAATTTTTATTTAAACGTAAGTTTTAAGTTTTAAACGTTCATCAATTTTAAAAATAGTGATAGCGTTTATTTAATATTTTTTTATCTTTTTAACTTTCTTTAATTTGCATTTAAGCCCTTGTAGTTTATGTCCTTTTCCTTAGTTATAATAAATCAGATCCTTCTTTTCCGTTCAAATCTCTCGATCACTATTCGTTTGGTGATCCATTGCATAGCTCGCTGGGACATAACGACCCGGGGAAACACTATACTCCCCAGATCTTCATTGCATTCGTGTTTGAGCCGTTTTAAGTTTGTTACGGTCTACCATTCACAAGTGGCAGACTTGAGTGATAAAACTTGACGGTTTGGCACGCATCACACGCCATTTACATACTCAACAGGGTACCTACGAAAGCCCTGGTAGATAAAACACCATATGAAGCCCTCTACAATAGAAAACCAAACCTAGAATACCTAAGAATATTCGGATGCACAGCTTATGCTAGGATAACGATACCTCACTTGAAGAAGCTGGATGATAGAAGCATTCCAATGATTTACTTAGGAGTTGAAGAAGGATCTAAAGCATGTAGGCTATATGATCCAGTAGGAAAGAAAAAACATGTTAGTAGGGATGTGAAGTTTATGGAAACAAAACCGTGGGATTGGAACAACAATGAAGAGGATACAGACACAGTCGATACGTTTTGGACTAGCTTTATGGTAGATGGAGTTGACTATGATAATCCTACACCAGTCAACTTAGAAAACACTGATAACACGTATCAAGACCAAGAACCTATACCAGATCCACCCTCACCAATCACACCACCATCATACACTTACAACCCTAACTCAGAAGATGAAGATAGAGCTACTATAAGTTCATTCGAAAGCTCAGAACAGAGATATGATCATAGACCCATACAAGGTCAAAAGAATATTACGAAAGTTTACCAAACTGCACGTGAAGTAGAAGCACCTAGCTTATTTTTCACAGAAGAAGAACCTCGTGATTACAAGGAAGCATCAAAAGATGAGAAGTGGATTAAGGCCATGGAAATTGAATTAGATTCAATTAACAAAAACAACACATGGACCCTCACCACATTGCCTGAAAATCAGAAGGCAATAGGACTCAAGTGGGTTTATAAAACCAAGAGAGATGCACAAGGTAGGATCATAAAGTATAAAGCAAGATTAGTAGCAAAAGGTTATGTACAAGAACAAGGAATAGACTTCGATGAAGTATTTGCACCAGTTGCTAGGATAGAGACAGTTCGATTGATATTAGCACTAGCAGCATATCATGGATGGCAAGTACACCACTTAGATGTAAAATCAGCATTTTTACATGGAGAATTGAAGGAAGAAGTCTATGTTACACAACCTGAAGGTTTCATTCAACAAGGAAACCTTGGAAAAGTCTACAAGCTAACTAAAGCTTTGTATGGCTTAAGACAAGCACCTAGAGCTTGGAACGTGAAGCTTGACCAGACCTTGAAGTCCATAGACTTTAAGAAATGTAATCTCGAACAAGCAATCTACACAAAGAGAAGCAAGACTTCTACACTTATTGTTGGAGTATACGTAGATGATTTGATAATCACGGGCACTCCAAAGAAGGAAGTAGACTTGTTCAAGTCCCAGATGGAAGATAAATTCGAAATGAGCGACTTAGGGTTGCTAGCATATTACCTTGGGATAGAAGTTACACAGACAGGAGGAGAGATTACGATCAAGCAAACTGGATACATTAAAAAGATCTTAAAGAGATAAGCATGACGGATAGTAATGATACGAAGACACCTATGGATCCCGGCACTAAGTTGGTCAAGGCGGAAGATGGAAACCCAGTTGACGCAACTTATTACCGAAGCCTAATTGGAAGTCTCAGATACTTACTACATACAAGACCAGATCTTAGTTACTCAGTCGGACTACTCAGCAGATTTATGCAAGACCCGAAGGATCATCACCTGAAGGCAGTGAAACAAGTAATCCGATACATCAAAGGTACGAAAGACCATGGAATAATATACAAGAAAGAAGGAGGCTACAAGATTACAGGATACAGCGACAGTAGTTATGGAATCAATACAGATCAAGGAAAAGGAACTATTGGAATAGTATTTTACTTTGGAGAGTCACCTATCACTTTGTGTACTCAGAAGCAACCAACAGTAGCACTCTCATCATGTGAATCAGAATTCATGGCAGCTACAGCAGCAGCATGTCAAGCCTTATGGCTAAAACGATTACTCGGTGAATTAACTGGATTAGAAGAAAAGAAGATAATGCTTAGAGTTGACAATATATCAGCTATACAACTCGTAAAGAATCCAGTTTTTCACGGAAGGAGCAAACACATAGACATTCGCTATCATTTCATTCGTGAATGCGTAGAGAATGGTCATATCAAAGTAGAACACGTAAGTGGAGAACTACAAAGAGCAGACATCCTAATGAAAGCCTTACCAAGACTCAAGTTCGTAACTATGTGATAAATGCTCGGAGTTCAAGACTTAGGACGAAGCAACGATCAAGATTAAGGAGGAGAATGAAGACTTTATAATCTCGCCATTGCTTCAACCTCAAAGGACCAAACTTGCTCATTTCAAAGATAATAACCGACTAGCGGTTACTAGCAGTTACAACTGCCAAAAACGGTTATAGGGTAGTTACTTAGGGGCAGTTACAAACGTAGTGTCTTTTGTGCAGACTCTTTGTCTTATCGTTAGATTATAGAGAGGTGTTAGGAAGTAGGCTTCGTAACTGTCTGCCTTGGTTCCAACATTGAGTAGGCAGCCTTTGTCAAGGTTAGGTTCCGACTTGCCTCGTTAGGCTTCAACATTGAGTACAATTTAAGTTGGCGATTCCCTTTCGGCAGATATATCTCGTGGGATTATAGCTTTATGGTCGTCGTAGTTGTTAAGTCTTGTTTTTATGTTGTCAATGTAGGGGGTACATCATCAAGCCACCCAGTCTAATAGTACGCATTCATGGATTGTGTTGTGTTAGACTCGAAATGGACACAAGAAGGTTTTGAAGGAGAGGCAGTGTCGCAAGTCACAAAAGACCAAAAACTGTCATAGCGTACAATATCCTCAGGCTCTTTTTCACAGTTTGGATTATAGTGATAAAAGAGAAATGTTAGAGAAGATTTGGCTCTTTAACCATGGTCAAGGATGTTAGGCTCCGTTACTCTTATGATGACGGAGGCTTCGTGACTATATTAGTAGCGGACATGCTTCGTGACCATGTCAGGCTCCGTGACCTTCACAATTGATTGTGATTTAGGATGACAATTCCCTTATAGTAGCTCACATTTTGTAAAGATGTGGCTTTACGCCATTATGTTTAGATAGTTATCTATGCTTAGTGTACAAATTGCCCATTCTTTATGGGTCTTAATAAAGGGATTCTGTTTCAAATCTTATGATGAGGGTACTAGGCCCCCAAGTCTAATATTATGTGTTTGCAGGGTGCATGATGTTAGACGTATTACTTTCACAAACCTTCCTTAAGTAGTGTCTATATAAGGTTGCAAACTTGCAATGTGGTGTGTGGGAGGCTTTATTTACCTTCATCGTGGTGAAGCGCATTTTGATGATTGTTGTATGTTTCTAACAAGAGATCTCTCCGAGTCCTTTCGTGGTGTAAGTTTCGTATGGAATGTGAACTCACTCTATCGGAGCCTACACTTATTATTGAGGATGCATGTCTCTGTAGGGTGGGAAGTTTTATATATCGCTTCCGGTCCACTTTTTGGATACGGGTTACCTTTTTGGATACGGGTTACTGAAAACAAGTAAACATCATCAAAGCATGCAGCGGAAGTAATAGGAATAATACTTGTAAATTAATTAACCGAATTAAAAGTATATGCGTACCTTTTGCGGATCAATGCAATTAGGGTTTATGAAAAACCCCCAATTAAGATCAAGAACCAAGAAACCCTAAACCCTAATAAATTAGGGTTTATGAATGTCGACCAAAACCCTTGTCGACCCACCAAGATATGCAAACACAAGTGTATTTGCTCTTCGTTCTTGTACACACGTATTAGTAGCGAATCAATGAGAAAAGCTAGGTTCTTGAATCACAAATAAACCAAACACTTGTATTGAGCAATGGAAAATCGATCCCTAGGAGTTAGGGGTGTTTGTACAATCGGCCAAGGCTCAAGGAGAGGAGAGGAGAAGAAGTTAGGGTTCTTTGGTGATCCAAGATTAATTAGAATGAATGCAAGGGGCCTTGTATTTATACTAATTCAATCCATTGGTCTCCAAGTTAGGGTTTGGGTTCCCCTATTCCCTTGTTCGACCGGTTCTAGGACCCAAGATGGGTTCTAGATCCTTCTTGACCACTAACTTCGTATTTAGTCCTTTAACTTATCATTTAACGACCGTTAACCAAATATCGTTAAACAATAACTCTCGTTAAGTATTTATTTGTAATCAATAATTAAATATTACATTTAATATATTAATTATTATTTACATTGATTCTCATACGTAATGTGTGCAATCCTGAAGTCTCGAGTTCGAATCCGGTCATACGCATATTAAAATATATACATAACCTTTCAGCTCCCACTTGGATATATCTTAATATAGTAATGACATTGGTTTAGTTGTCACACCCCAAAAATGGCGCAACGGAATGACATTTACGGGGTATGACTTCATAACCAAGAACACAAGTTGTCAAAATAGAGAAATACTAAATGCATTCATCACAACACAAGTCAAAGTTACAATGATCCATAATACGGTGGATACAAGTCTTACTACATAAGTTTACAATAATTACAGATAGTACTATCAACTTGTTTCGGCTCCAAACAGAGTTAAACAGTTGCGCATATATGAAACACAATTTATCGTCACAAAAAAGTCATATATATATATTGCAACCAAACACACATATTGTCCAAAAACATGTAAACAGTTTAGCACAGCATAAAAATAGTTAAAACATCATTTGAGTACCATTTTCCCCCAAGGAAAACATTATGAAAAAGGGGCTACGAGAACTCACCTCAGTATAAGCAATCTGAAGCAGTAATCAAATAGAATTTGTGGATGGCACCGACACGCGACCTAAATTAGTATGGCAAGTTTAGTTTACAAACTTATGTTTAAGACTCGATAAATAAACTTAAAATTTTTAAAGTGTTTTGTGTTGTTGCTTGTGTGGCAGCGATTGAATTTAAATATGTTTTCTAAAGGTTTGTAAGTATTGGCTCTTGGAAGTGCATAGATATAAAAGAATACATAAGACTAAATAAGTCCCCATTCCGACGACTAGTACCGGGAGATAGGGTAGGGAAAGTAATAAATATTAACGCCGTCAAAACATGTAAACATCCTTGTTTATAATTGTATATACACTTATGTGTATATATATTCAAATGTTTAGTTATAAATACAAATATTGGTTAACAGAGGTATGAAATAAATATTGTTAGTTGTAGTGTTTATATGTATATATATATATATATATATATATATATATATATATATATATATATATATATACATATATACTAGTGTCAAAACCCGTCCGATGGACGGGTATGACTTGTGGTTTTTATTTTTAGGATTTAGTATAACAAATATATACTAAAAAGTAATTAAAAGTTAAATGAA
This sequence comes from Chrysanthemum seticuspe, assembly GCA_019973895.1. NCBI lineage: Eukaryota > Viridiplantae > Streptophyta > Magnoliopsida > Asterales > Asteraceae > Chrysanthemum > Chrysanthemum seticuspe. The sequence goes on along the minus strand of BPTQ01000001.1, from coordinate 94,488,027 downwards.
ACGGTTAAGATCTATAATTGATGTTACCATAATCCATAAAACGGCTAAAAGCAGGTAAGTACTTTGATTTGTGGTTTTTATTTTTAGGATTTAGTTGAACAAATATATACTAAAAAGTTATTTTTAGGTTTTAAAGTGACTTTTGCTTTATTCATTGGTGATAGACGAATTTATTATTATTAATGGTTGTATCCGTCTTCCAAAATAACAACTCCAAATACAGAGCTGCAAGTTTGTGAACTTAATTGTAGGGTATGCATTTCCCTCACCAAAGAGCTCATCGCCCTATTTAATCCATGATTTAGTTTGACCTATGCAAATTTTCCAAATAAAAAGTAATTAATGATTAACAACTTAGACATGACATTTCTGTAATTAGTATTATAACTTACCTTAGCAAACACATAGATAGCAAATAGCCCAATGTCTTTATAGTTATTATTGAAAGCCACACAACTCAATACTATTTGATGTAAATAAACATGATCTAAAGTACCATTATAAGATAATATTATTTAGCATTTACGTGAGTTGTACTCATGAGGCTGAAGTTGCTTGGACCTTACTTTCTCCACAAGCTCCTTCCATTTCTCGGATAATAAATAAAGATCCGACTACAACACACAGAATAATAGATAATAAAGAGTTGATAGTAATGATAATAAATAAAGATACTAAAAAACATAAAGTTTTTTCTAAAATTGTTCAACGATTGCAACTTTATATTTGCTTATGGCAACATAGAAGAAGAGTTGATAAAATATAATTGGTAGTTTTGCGACTTGATATTTGGGGTCTTTATTAAGAGTTCATATTAGAGGGTAAAGAGAGCCTTTGGTGGTACCTTGATTCAACCTGTGATACACAAATCATAATAGGTATGGGGTTAAAATGGTTTCATTGAACCGTTGAGCAAACCTTTCATAACTTTATTTTTGTATACATTCATATTAGTAGTTACAATATCACCCGTTTAAATCATTGGGCACCACAATCGAGGATTACTAAAGATGCTCATTTAGTGTTAAGGGGTGTTTGGGATTAGCTTCATTTGGTGTGCTTATTAGCTATGGAAATATATACATCTTATTTACTTATACTTATCGTAGTGAAGGTTAATTAGAGTGCCTATAACCTATAGGATGTCCTATATTATAGATTGAATAGACAGCTTGACCACAACATTAAGGTAGCTACTGTGAGGAACTTACTCATAAATCAGTCCCGTGTTAATGAAGAACGGTGGTCCAATGAATGGACCTTCTCTAAATTCCGGAGTAATCCATGACGTGAAAGATCTCAATTTAAAAGCATAACTTACGATCATCTAACAACATGAACAACGATGATATTAAGTTTAAAGTTAAAACTCATACCTCAAAGTTTTCGAACTCAAAATAAGCTACGGGGAGGTTTATTAGAGAGGATGAAGACGAAGGATTGAAAACAGATAGTGGAGATAGATAATGATTGATGAGTTTCAAAAAAAATAAGTCTCACTTCACTCTCAAACTTGCGATACTGGCGCTATGCTCACTTTGCAACATAAGAGACCTCGAATCAATCTCTTCTAAGCAAATTAATAGAGTCAAATTGCTACATAACTCGGTAAGTAGCTAGGAAAATTGTCAACAGCTCAAGAAAAAATGAATTCGGAACAAACAAAATAATCATTGTAGGAGTATATCAAATTTCAAAGATATAGCGACAAAGTATTTGCAACTGATCACGGCGCAAGCGACCGCTAGGGCCAACATTTGTAGCTAAAGTGGTACATATACAATAGAAACATTGGTGTATATTGGTGTAACTACAAAGAATGAAGTATTCATATTTCCTAATATTTAAAATCTTAAAGAAGTCTTATGGCAGTCGGTCACATAGATAAGCTCGTCATTGGTATTCTAATAAGCAAATGAGTCATCCAGTGTGCAAAAAAGAACATGATTCTCACAAGTTACAACCATCTGCTCTTTAATTGTGAGTGTCCTAAGCATATTTGAACCAAACTGGTAGTTATGTCAAAGGAAAGGAAATATCAGTTGATGTTGTACTTAATGTCATTGTTGAGAATAGATTGAAGTACAAAGAGAGGAAAATAAAACATGAAAGGGCTTTCCTTTAAATAATGTAGGAGAAGACGAGAAAATTGTTGAAGATTGACATAAAACATTGGATAAATTTGTTAGGAAGCTTGACTCTTGTCATGTGGAAGCTCAAACAGATCACACTGCATTCAATACTTTAGAGTAAAGATATCAAACTATATAAGCATTATACTTTTTTAAAGAGGTGTGGAAAATGTGTGGCAAAACGTTGATTGACATCTAAAGTAGAACGTCAACACTTGCATCATATAAGTGACCCACTAAGACATAGGGCGGTAAAAAATGGTTGGAAAGTGTACATGTTGAAAGAAAAGTGTTCGTAAGCTTATGAATATCGTTGACATATTTGACTATATCAAAAGAATGCGGGTAAAAAATGGCTGAAAAAGTGACATAGGAATAAATTAAGCAACGCTTAATGAAGTACGAACATCGTAAAATATTTATAAAGTGAATAAAGAACAAAAAGAAATGAATGATAATACGATAATAGGAAATAAAACTTAATAAATTATCTACCATTACAAAGTATATGCTTTTAGTTTAAATGCGAAATAAAGTAAACACTTCAAAATATTGAGAACTGAATCAAACCTAAATAACAACACATTTTCCTTGTGCATTCTTGCCCTACACACTCCTACAGTGGTGCAAGTCTTGCAAGTGTAGAAGGGTAGTAAAGTTACTTTTTAAAACATAGGTAATGAGCAAAGGAACTTTTATATATCATTGGCATATTTTTCATAACGAAATAAGGGTAGTAGAATTACGTTTTAAAACATAGGTAATAAGCCAAGAAACTTTAAGATGAATTTAAGCAATTTAATATAGTAAAATTACATTTTAACATTAATGGTCAATATATTAAATAAAATTTTATGTTTAATTTTTTAGAATAGATTAATGAAACGACCCAATAATAATATATAATAGTTCAATATATCAATCGAAACAAACCAACTACTAATGCCACATTAAATTCATAATCCTATACATTACAGAATTACTGGTGGAACTCATACAATACGTTAAAACAATAGAGGAAAATAACTTCCACGTACGTTGTCCATATATTTTTGATGATATTGTTCATACATATAATATTCACGGAAAAGCATGAGTCTTTAACATTCAAGAAGAGAGTTTTTTGGCAAATTGAGATCGTCTATGAGGTTGAAAAGACGCTCTTCATAGGGCTTCCCTCAATCTTCTTTAGGACATATGGCTGAGTTTAAAAATATTATGTCAGTTGCAAACTTTCTTCAAAGCTAAGAGTACCAAGGACCTAAATTTTATTGAAGTGTAGAAAAGAAAAGTATGTCAAAGTAAATGGTTCATTTGTTTATTTGTGCATTCTTATTCTCGGTCATATTAGATTGTTGTTTGTAACTTGATAGCAGAAACTTATCTTGCCCTTCTCTACACAAACACGTATGAGATTTTGACAGAATTCATCGACTTCAGTCGATTCATGGTGTGAGAAGTTCAAGATATGCCTACCTGGTGTAACACTTAATAGATCTGCAATGACATCTGGGAGTGTAAGCATTTGTTCAGTGACTTCCATTGCCTTATCCCCAACTACTACACCAAATTTATCATAAGTGATCTTTGAACTAATGTAGAGCTCATTAAATCGCACCAGAACACGAAAGTAAAAGAAAAAAATGCAACATGTTAAAAACGAAAAAAAAACATAAACACGATTTATTTTAATAAAGATACATGCCTCTTGAACACGTTCAACATTACATGACCCTGCAAAGTTAAAAACTTTTCTGAAATAATCAGCTCGAGTGGAACATTGGGCGATAGATCCCGATCATCGCTTCATCACCGAAAGTTGGTTCAAAAGTTTTTAAATAGTATATCATTAGATCAAATGAATCAGGAGTCTATGAGATTATTAATGTACCATCAGTATACACATTTCAGTTACTTATCGAACCAACAATCTGACTCGTTAATGAAATTGTCCACAATGATCCATTATTTCATTTACCTATATAAATTAGGTAAGAGTTAAACATTCAAATAAGAACATTAAGACTGTTAGGATTTCGTTTTCTATGTTTTTATGCCAAAGTTGCACCTACACTTTATCAAAAGTGCATTGCTTGGTTGTACTGTACATATGCATCACTTTTATGTACTCCCTGAACTTGTGAAATCATGGTATGAGGTATTCTTTATAATATTGTGGTATCAGCACATGATTAGTAATAGAGGATGTGCAGTTCTTTATAAACGAAACCAACCCAAGGTTACATAAGTATGAGTTGTAATATATGGTCACTTACATTTTCACGACATAAATTGGATACAAATAGTTTCGAACAACATGTAGCTTGAAGCTTAATGTTTGCAAAAGAAAAATAAAAAAAATAGATAATTCAATTTAATCATGGACAAAAGGCATGATTTGATTCACGATTCGTACCAGTAGGAATACTCCCCGCAGCCACTAACATCCGATTCAGCCATGCGAATAAGAGAACAATAAAAGTCGGCATCATTGTGGAATTCATTCCATAAACTCTTTGTACATGTTTGATTGAAAGTGTTGATATTCCTTACCCTTTTACGCTACTTTAATCTTCAATCCTAACATCTATGCTTGTTTTTCTGCGCCATATCCAACTTTCGACCCGTCTCACATTCAACACGAATATTCACACCTTCCCTAGGTTTATCAGTAGGTGAGCAGTCATTTACAACCTTAACAGCTCCAACCGTATTTTCTAGAATCTTAACCTCCTCTTCCTTTTGTTCATTATACATTTTGCTTGCCTGTGACTCATGAAATTGGTAAAAGAGGCGCAAGCAAATAAAACATCTCAGAAGATTAATTACATGAAGAATTATTGTAGTTGTTACCTGACGTGCTTCTACGACAATAGCTTAATTTTCATCAGCTATGGCATAGGCCATCTCAAGTCTATGTTGCATAGAATTAATTTGTTCACATAACTCATCTCTCTCACTGGAGACCCTCTTCAAATCATCAGTAATTCCTTCTAGAGAAGAGAAACTGTTCTAGATTTGAAGAAGCTATACAGTGAATTTCATTTTCCAAAGCTTTGACCTTTTCCTTCTGTTCTCCGAGTTGCTTCTATGTTTCTGACTTTTTAAGGTATAGATCCTCTAAAAGAATTCTCAAGATTTTGGTATGACACTGCTTCCACATTTTTTTATGAATTATGTAAAAAAATAAGCAATCCCACACACGCCCTAATTATCTTATTCTGATTATTCCATATCACATGCTCATTTTCAAAACACAAAGCTAAACACCCCTCAATTGATTACAGTGTAGCCTGACCAGTAACTCTAAGACGCATAAACCTTCTTGAGCTAACTAAAATGTATCAAGTGTCCAAGCTTGTTTTTGATATATCAGTTAAATAGTGAGTTTACCTTTGTAAAACTTGCATATGAATATGAAAAAGAGCATGGACATTTCTACATTCATTATGTGCAAAAAACTCGTCAAAAAGCCATCTTTGAGTAATGGAGCAGCTAACACTTTTTTCGACATTGCAACCAACTCAGGAATATGTTCCACAATATACCCTCGTGGGTTATACTTTTTTAATAAAACGATCAGCATAGTTCAAGAGCCCTATACCATCCTGTCACTACATAATCCTGCAAATAAACAAACCCAATCACAAAATTCAGAAACACTTACAAAATAAATAACTATAGTATTATTGTTTCTAAAGAACGTTTTGTTGACGGTTTGCCAAACACCATTTTCTGCTTTCAGGGTGTGTTTTTTAGTTTGTTTGTGCGGCATATGGGCTTATTATCTTTCTAGGTCCTATTAGCTTATCAAGACTATAAGTTGGTTAAGCTTTAAAGTTTGGTTAACATGATAACTGTATTCCGTCTCAAGTAAAATAAAAAATAAAAATCCAAAAGGGGAACGGGTCAACCAAGCTCAACCTGCTTTGACCCATTATGTAATAATGAATTGTCTCATTTTAACCCATTAACCAACATGTTATCTTGTCACCTTTAGTCACAGTCACACGTTTTGATGATAAAGATATTATCTTATGAAGTATTGTTACTAAAACATGTCTTTTTCCAGACCATTAGACTCATTACCTACTTATCAGAAAACGTAATTATCCAAAACCCATTAATGATTATATAGGTAAAAAGATGCAAAATTGAAGAAATTTAAACGCACTTAAACATGATATTTTGTTGATTTTGATAACTGGATTAGCTGATTTACTCATACAGGGAGATCCATTGCAATTCCAATATGCTGAAGGAGATATATATGAGGCAAATACACATCACTTTTAAGAACCGCAAATCGATTCAAAGATACAACTACCTCAGCTTTCTTCCATTTAACGACAACAAATTTTGACAGAAAATGACACAAAGTTCGCTACATGAAACCACAAAGTAGAGAAATCAAACTTTTATAAAATGCAAACAAATTGAAGCATTAAAAACTATAAATCCAGGCATTTACGTATGGTCCATTTAAATTATCAAACTGTCATATTAAAGTATCAATGCATTAGGGTAATGCTAATGATGCATCTAATTAAGTGTTTTGCTCAGTTGCTACTCAATGAGATAAATCAATCATAATGGAAACTGGAAATGACGCTATGACAAGTCACAAGCACTATGGCCACAACATGGTAAAACTGCAACCTAATGCACTATTGGCACCTGCAGACTATGGATAATGGATACCATATCATAGCCTAGAAATAGTGTATAATCCTAGACAAAATGCAGTGTGGCCCTATGCTATTCTTATATGTTATAGTGTTATACATGATGTCGAATGTGCGTCAAAGTCAAAATAAGAGCTACATGTTTTAAAAAGGAATGATCATTCCAAATGAAAAACTGGTCATCCCAAATGATTTTTATTTTTAAAAATCCCAAAACTGATACAATAAAAAAAAAAAAAAAAAAAAAAAAAAAAAAAAAAAAAAAAAAACACTTGGGCTTGTCTTATATCACACCCAGTATCGAGAAGAAAAAAAGAGAACGCCAACTCAGTTGCACTTGCCCAAAGACTATAACATACACCTATTATTCATTAAACTTGATACAGAAAAATAAAGAAATATCAGAAACTGAGGTCATCAAGAACTTTTATTTATTTAAACCCGAGTGAAAGACAATTTCCAAAACTAAGCAACATATGTTATGAGTATTTGATGTTCAAGTTACTATCCAGTCATGTCAATGTGTAAATTCAAATTTGTCCTTTCTTAACCCTTGTAAGAAGATGACTGGTTACAAAGCATTTTGCCTTCATAAACAGGTTTACCTTCATATAGTGGTGTCAAAATGTGCACAAAAACAAAAAGATAGGCTAAATGGGCAAAATTTTAAAAGCTTTGGGCACATTTAGCCCCCTTCGTTTTTTGAAATGGGCACATATAGCCCATTGAAAACTTAAATGGGCACTAACGGGCACATTTTTTTTCTCAATTGTAGACCATTACGATCATTTTTAAGATTTTTTTTTTATATAATATATTTTAAGTTTGCTAATATAAATAAGATATTACGTTTAAGGAATTTATTTCGTCTTTTTAGGTATTTTATTAAGCGATTTGTATAACATGTGCCCGTTTGGCCCGTGCCCGTTTAGCCCGTGCCCGTTTAAGCCCGTGCTCATTCTAGCCCGTGCCCGTTTTAGCCCGTGCCCGTGCCCCCCCGGCCAGCCCGTTTTGCCACCTCTACCTTCATACATCGAACCATCTAGATAAAATAACATATTATCTTATTGTGGGCTGCAGAACCACCATATTGTAGCATGCAGTTGACGACTCAATAAGAAATTATCTTTACATCATATAAAGAAAAAACCATAAAGGTTTTGGAATTACCTTGACAGCACCTTCTTCAACAATTGACATCCGAGAAAGACGTGCATAATCCTCTCTTATTTTCTTTTTCAACTCTTCGATAAATGCATGGTTTATCTCATACATGATCTTCAAAAAGGTACATTTGCCAAGACTTATAAAGTAAAAAAGAAAACAATAAGAGAACAATTTAGCAAGTTACTACTCACTTTTCAAATGGGTTGTGTTTAATATCCAATGAGTCAAATGGTCAAATTTTAAGCTTGGCTAAAGTGGAAACAACAAAACATGTGAAATTTATATGGGTTGGCCACTCTATACTCATCTAAAAGTGTTTTAAATGCTATATGCTTCATACCTCATATAACCATTCAGACCAACTGCCATAATATGGTAACAGCTATATCTCCAAGAACCTACAACAGAATTGTTTACATTTTAGGCAGGCATACATTATTATTTACATTCATTGGCTAACAAGTTTGAGTTGCTTTCCTTGCCTCCTAGGTGCATTTTCCGTCTTCTTGTCATTATCATCATCAATCCCATCAAAGATAGTAGATAAATCCAGGTATGGCCAAGTTGCGTAATCACAAATAATAGCGAAATCCTCTAGAGGAGGACAAGGGAGGCCTTCCCATTTATCTAAACACAAGTCTTCGGCGCCTTGATCAACAACTACCATATTTTCCTGAACATCCATCCCCCAATTAAACGTATTATTCTTAAACAACAATTCTTTAACTTCTCCATCACTATACTTGCATGAAAATAATTCTTCAGCAATCTCGGGGCTGCCTTATATTAAACTCGTTTGGGAGATCACAAGCAGCCACCTTAATCGTTTCTTCTATAGCCTCGAATATATCAACACCCGTTTTTGCCCTCAACTGATCCATGCTTAATTCTTTCATGATTTTAATCAATGCAACTGACCTAATAATGGAAGAACTGTAATATCTTGTAACACATAATGGATGTTAAATTGAAATAACTAATAGTTTGAATCTCTTGCGAGCCTCTATTGCACGCAGGCATGTTTGAACTGCAAGAACAGAAACCAAAAGCCGAGTATAGGCTACCCATGCACGCCATTTACGCACGTGTTTCTCAATTTTTATAGCAGCTGCAATATTAAAAGATACGTTTGAAAGTAAGGTGATTGATTCAAGTAACATGATTTATAATAATGCAGACCCTGCTTTTATTCCACTGATATATTAATGAAACAGAAAAATTGTTAATCATAAGTATATTATAAGCACGTCAATGAATGATAAAATTTCGCTACTAACCTTTGGAACTCGTTGCTTCATAGGGATTCACATCTCAGCAATCCAAAGGATCTTCTTATTTGCATTACTCACATGCCAAGTCACCAAAAGAGACGTGCTTTGACTTCATGATACATGTATTTCATTTTTATAAAGACTAACCTTTGTATTATGAGCCAATACTGATTAAAGAAACAAACAATATAATTTAAAACTTGAATAAAAATATAACTTAACTTCCTGCATTCATTATATACGCTCCAAATTTATTTGAATTAAAGTTTCCTCCTTTTAGTTGAATGTAAGGGTCCTTAGTTAAACCAAAAGTTGATATTTTGTCCAATGTTTATTTCTCATCCGGATGGACACCGCCACCGGTAAAACAGAACAACTAACTGCTTTTTATGAACTGTAAGTCATCAAAACAACATTATGCAACCATTTCAGCCATTGCACTTGTACTTGAGTGAATCAAGGACACTCTTTCAGGCTCACGCCCATTCTGGTTAAGCTGCAGCTGTGATGACCTCGACCTTCTAACTCACTCCCTGGTAAGAGAAGAACTCCGTTTCACTCATGGTTCAGGGATTCGATTCTCAAAACCAGCTTATGCCCACATCAGCTGATATGGCAATGTTGAAAGGCTTGGTGTCGGATTGTTATTGAGGATTCTCAAAAAGCCAAGCATCAGCTGACTTGAGTTATGTTTAGGATGTTCAGGTTATGTAGTAACTTAAATGCGTTAATCACACTCTCAAGAACCACCACATCAGTAGAAGTTTTGAATACGCATTTAAATGACTAACGTTTCATTTTTGAGAGACACGTTCTCTTTCAGCCGTGCTAAGGATTAGTCCCAAAATCCTTATTATGATCGCTTATCCACATAAGCTCAGCCAAAAAAACTACCATTTGATATTTATTACACCCTTTGTTAGCGATAATACCAGCTGATTCCTTGTTACTACCCTGATTTGAACCACATGATACTCACAGTTCTGTGATGTACAACACTCTAGCCTGATTTACAGATTCTGAGTTCATTTTGAGAAATCAGAGACTTCTCTTTACCCTCTAATACTTATCAGTTCCTTATCACTCCCTGGTAACCAATCGGCTATCCCACAATACAACAATAACATTCAAAAAAAGGACACTCTAGAAAAAGGACACTGATGTAATAATTAGTATCGTATATAATCAACAAAAATCAAAAAATAAGTCTCAGGTTTAATAATAGACCTAAAAGTATGACTAACGGTGTGCCTATCTTGCACCATATTACTCTTTAAGAAGTAACAACATTGATAAACAACCCCTATCGCTAATCTAGTGAATAGTGCTCTTAAGTTATACACTAAGTCTAAGGATGTTCATAGGTTCAGTGTTCTTCTCTACATATATGATCACAATTTGATATTCATTAGATTATATCATACCAAAGGTTCATAGCATAGAAGAAGTGGTTGCAAAACATGACCCATGAATCCTCTGATCCAACAACCTCTTTTGTCTCTCAAGATCCCATCGTAGAAGTTTGATCCATGCTTCTCTAGGCTAACACCACTTGTGTTCCACTTGTATGAACCTACATTTTATAGAAGTCATAAACTTTCACTTACCCATAGAAAAGTAAATGTGCATTCATCTACACCGACCTTGAATAAGCCAAATGCATACATAATATTGATATTATATATACCAAAAGAACAAAACCATTTTCTTTAATGAATACCACCATATCATAGTACCACAAAATCTTGGATCTTGATAAGAAATAGACTATTCAAAATAATACCTACTGGGCTACTGGATAATAATCGTTTAAGAAGGGATTAAGTAAATTATTCACGAGTAACATAATAGTGTTTGGATATGTCATGTGCCAAACACCCTTTAAACACATGAATGAATAATTTTAAGAATCAAGAAACGCGCATAAGCCATCTCATGGTCATAAAGAATCTCATGATCAAGAGGAAATTCATTTGCAGTGCAAACTCTGCCAAAAACTTTGGTTGGAGCCTTCTCTTGAATTATTTGGCCATTATACTTAAAAGTGTTTGGTGAAGAATTAAATGGGCAAAAGGCAGATTATTTTCAAACTCCTACAACTCCATTACTGATAAATACCCACACTCCCAACTCTTATACTCCTATACTGGTGGCATGTGGGACACTTTACATCATTATATTTCCCTTCTCGCACATATAGTTTGTTAAGCGTTAACAGCAACCAAACTTTATCAAAGGACCGAAGTAGCTTCTATAATCTAGATTCGCACAAGCTTGATTTGAACCTCCATTTTAAAAAACTGATGTTGTGACCATGAAAAGAAAAACATTAAATTGCGAACAAAGAACTTTTATTATAAGAAGAACTCACATTTTTGTCAACCAAAATACAGCAACATTTGGCAAAGAATACCCACTCCCTGATAACCTTAACCTTCTTGCAACGCAACACAGCACAATGTCGCACTCCACTGCCTGAACCATCCTGCAAAAAACGAATCAAGTTGTGAAAGTGAAAAGAAGTCTCCCCAATTAAGTATATATAGTTACATGTAAACATTTTTTTTTCAGTTCATGAAATCGTAAAAATAAAACAATAATTACACACCATTGTTAAAACGCAAATCTAAACACCCCTAAGTATTACAAGTAAACCATTACCCTGTCAAACGTACTTTCTTTTTTCCATTTCTTTCTTCTCCAATTTCCTCATCCTCGTAACCACTAAATTTTATAAAAAAATTGTGTAGTAGAATACCTTTATCAAGAAATATACAATCCCATGTTCAAGATTATGCTGCAATGCTCCCATGTAGTATAACTATTGCACGAAAGTGCTAGTGTGGGACAATTTCACGAAGAATTGCACTTTCTGTCATATAATGGAAGCAATAAACTTCTGTTAACATCACATTATAATATCATCACCTACATATATTTCTTCTAACACATTGAGATGCAACAACTGAATAACAGCAAAATGTTAGGCCCATACCCCATAGCGCTGTAACATCTAGACAGTTAACATCAGGGAAAACTTTATGTTGGATCTCTGTTATATGCTTTCATTAGCATGTGTATATTGAATTAAAAGGCTTGAAAAGCACAGTTCACTGTGAACATAGAGGTCAAAATATTCGTGGGTTGATAATGGGCCAAAACGGGTATAAAAGATGACAGACAGGATTGCATTGACCCAAAAAACAGTTTTTTGTGCATTCCTTAACAAAAAACAAAGGTGTTAGTACTTAGTTGTATGCTTTTGTTAAAAAGCTTCAGTTGTATGTACTAAAAAGTGTTAGTACTTCCGTTAGTCGTATGCACTAAAAAAATAAGCTTTGGGGGAACGTTTAATCCATTCGAGATAAAACACAATCCAAATCTGCCCATTTATATGTATATGGGTCGAAATTGCCACTTTTTTTATGCCATGATAAACTTATACACCAATAGGTGCAAAAAAATGGCCCACCATATGATAATGATACGAATAGTATATCTAAAAGAACAATACTTTCCTTTAAGCAGTGCCATCTATTCACTACTGGAGGAGTGGCAGCCAGCAGTGATCGTGGTAACACTGTATGGATCGCTAAAGGATATATAACCCACCTACATCACCTGAAACACTAATTATCAGTCTAACACTATCTTAAAGATCCTCACTATGTAATGTATGAATGATATCATGAAGATTATGTACAACCCACTTTATATTACATAAACCCTAAAACAAAATCTGTATGAAAATTGACATAAATAAATGATACATGTTTCTTCAATATGATTCAAAGAAAAACAAAACACAAATTAAAGATAAACCGTATATCATAATCAATTATAATAAACCTTTGGTGATTGTCCATAATGTGACTTCACATGCCTGTACTTCCAGTTGCCACCATTCACTTATCTGGATGATGAACGAAATCAATGTTTCGAGAAAACACATACATTAACACTGTTAATATTAATGTTGTCAATGATCAATGTTAAAAAAAGACATACTTATCAAAGTGCACGCAGGCAATCTGTAGTTGTATTATCTCCAATACTTTTTCTTCAAAGCATCGTTTTTTTCCTCCTGTTATATTGTAATTTAGTGTTTGTGTGATATATCATGTGTGACATTATAATTATTCAATTAGGGTTTGTATGATATGGCTTTTTCTGTATGCATTGTTTCAGGAAAAAAGAGAGAGTCGACTTGTGGAAAAGAATGATTTTAGGGTTATGATTTTTTTTAAAGGATATAATGAATGATTCGGGATATATTGTGCATAATTTGATTAGAAAAAATCATTAATCGCATGGTTTATAGATTAGGTGTTGCAAAATATAAAACAAAAAATATGTTGGTCTAGTGGTTATCAAGTGTGTTAATGCTACAAATCACCCAAGGTTCGATCCTTTCTATTGAGTTTTTTGTACTAATTAAAAAACTTTATTTGACTTTAATTGCGATGAGGTGGCATTAATTGTGATGACATGGAATTATGACGTGGCATTATATGTGGCATGGCTCATCTTATAAAAAAATAAAAAAAATGCCACGTAAATAGAATGATGACGTGGAAATATGACATGGCATTATGAGATGCCAAGTGGCATTTTATGTGGCATGTCTCCTCTTATATATAATGTATATATATATATATATATATATATATATATATATATATATATATATATATATATATATATATATATATATATATATATATATATATATATATATATATATAGGGTAGCGTTCTTGTGGTGACCAAGCTTAAAATACAAACAATAGGAACCAATCTGAGCCGTTAAATGCATCAATGATGATGTCATATGATCAAAATGAGATAAATGGCATCTTCGTAATTAATTTATAATAGATGACCTGTTTTATAAAGCCAATTATACGGTCATACGTGACTCACTCTACACTAATTATTCTCTCTCTTTTATAAATGCCATTAATATATTTTTAAATGTTCAAGCATGATATAAACGAAAATCAAGCCACCTTGTACGGGTTGTTTCACATGATTTTTAACACAATTTTATTATTATTTTAATTTCTCACTTATAAATTGGATTCAAACAAGAAGACATCGTATAAGTTCACTATTTATTCCTCTATTACATTATTACTTGAATCCGTTATGGTATATAGATCTATACAAAAAAACATATGATACATTAAATTTCTTGATGTATATATTGCGATACATTAAAATTTTAGTATATTTGTAATGACACTAAATTTCTTGATACATTTATAGTGATACATTAAAATTTTAGTATATTTTTAGTGACACACTATCAAATTTTAGTATATCTGTAGTGACACATTATATTTATCACACAAATTTTTTTGATACGTTTGTAGTGACACACTAATTTTATAACACGTTTCTAGTGACAAATTGAATCTTTTGACACACTTAATTTCATGATATGTGTATAGTGAGTTAGTGACACACTATGTTTTTTGACCGTATACTATTCTTTAGTGATACATATTTTAAAAAATTCACGATCAACTAAAAAGGACTCAAATGATACATATTATCTGAAAAAATATAGTAGAAACTAAAAAAGACCCAAGTGTGATATGTATTCGAAAAGATAAACAACCAACTAAAAAAGACCAAGTGATGTATATCCTAAAAAATACACAACAAACTAAAGAAGACCCAAATGATACGTATCCGAAAAACTACACAACCAACTAAAAAAGACACAAGTGATACGTACTTGAAAAAATATACAACCAACTAAAAAAATTCGGGTGATGCATATCTTAAAAAATACACAACCAACTAAAAAGACCCAAGTGATACGTATCCGAAAAAATACACAACCAAATAAAAAAGACCCAAGTGATACGTATCCGAAAAAATACACGTTCAACCAAAAAAGACCCAAGTGATGCGTATTAGAAAAAATACACGATCAATTAAAAAAGACCCGAGTGATACGTATCCGAAAAAATAAACAACCAACTAAAAAGACAATATACATCATCATCCACAACAACTACGACCATATACATATACCAACCTTTATAACAACATTGATGCATCGACATCTACGAGTACGACATGCTACATTTATCAGCCTTTTGTAATGACAACCACATCGATATTCAAAAATTCATATTTTAGCGTTAAACAACTCATACACATACTCATACCAATTGTTACAAAGTTATACACACCACATTATATTTCAGGTTGTTACACATACTGATATTGAGATTGATACTCTCGATATCGTTACACAAATTTTTTGTGTTAATCGTAACTTTGATATCAATTTACATAATGTTTGAAACATGTCAACTAAAATTTTAAAACACATGGTTTGATCATTAACACAAGAGTCACTAATTTATACACAACCTGCTTATATGTAAAAATAAGAATAAGACATTAAGAATAAAAAATTCACATCTGACATCACATACATCATCTCTCAAAATGGTTAAAACCAAAGTACTTAGGAAAAATAAATATAAAACAATTTTATTTAGTAAATAAGAATAAGAAACCATATTGATACACACTTTATAAACAAACTCCCATAACCATCGACTGATGACAAATTTTGACAGACTTCGAACGGCGAAAAATTCCGACAAGTCATGGTGGTACCAAACCGATTAGTAAATAGATACACCGATATTCAGCGTTTATCAATGGTTTAAGAACCATAAACGCTCGAAATAACCTCGAACAACATCGGCGGAAAAAGATAGGTCGTTGTGGGCTGGTTTGTTGTAAGCAAGAAGCGGAAGACTGATCAATAAATAAATGGAAAATAAACTCCGGCAAAGGACATGTTAAATTCCGGCGATGGACCTGTCGGCCTAGAGAGAAAAACCAGATCTGTGGTGGTTAGTTTTTGTGAAGTATGATAGAGGTTTTGATAGGATCAGGGATAATAAAGGAGTAAAAATTACTTAAAGGCCCTTTTGATTTAATTTTTGTTTTCATTTTTGTTTAATGATTAATGACACTTGGCAAAATCTAGTTGGTTCCTATCGTTTTTATGTTAAGGTCGGTCATCACATGAACGCATATATATATATATATATATATATATATATATATATATATATATATATATATATATATAAGTATATAAGTGGTTTTGTGCCTGAGTAAAGTATATATATATATATATATAGAGTCCGGTTCTAGAGAAAAGTGTAATTAGAGGGAAAAGTGAGAAAAAAAGTTTCAGGGTAGATTATGTAAACAGATGAAACTTGAAGGTCAAAAGTAGAAAATAAGAATAATCACGCCTTATGTGTGTGCTGTACACATTTTCACCACACAACAACACACACATAAACACACACTCATAAACACACCGATCAAAAATCCCGTCAACACCACCATCGCCACCAGCTCCACCGTCGCCACCAGCTTCCGATCAAACAAATAACTCCGATCAAAATAAAAATGAAGAAAAAAACATATAGGAATCGTAAGTGCCCTAATTTTCAGTGTTTATTCTGATCAAAATCAGTATTTACAGTTTTGTTTGATTTTTTCAATTCTAGCTACTCGTGTGAGCCCGCGAATTATCGAGAAGGAAATAACAAACGCACAACAAAGATCAGAATGTAAGTGCCCTAATTTTACGTATTTATATTTTTATTGTATAATTGTTGCATCTGTGGTAGTAATTTTTGATGTGATTAAGGTATAGTTTCAGTGCATCTGTGACATTAATTTTAGTTAGCAATATGCAACAAGTAATTGTAGATATGATTAAGGTATAATTTTAGTGCATCTGTGTTAATAAATAATGCTTATTAGAATTAGTTCACCTGAATATTTGAGTAGTACATCAAACTAGTTGATAACAGCATCATATTGTATGATTAGTGCATCAATATGATGGTTAACAGTGTATACAAATTGTCGAATCTTATATATGCGAAAAATAGGGCATCAAATTGATAGTTAAAGCATTTAAATATATGATTAATGCATCAAAATGTTATTATTAGGGCATCAAACTGATGGTTAAACCGTACAAAAATAAGTTATCATTATTAGTGCATCAAAAAATGGTTGATTGAAATGTTTATAGCATCTAAATGTTTAGTTAATCCAAATTTAAATTTATGGCATCTACACTTAAGTCAATCTAAATTTAAGTTTAAGGCATCCAAATATAAAGTTCAGGGCATCTAAATTTAACTTCAGTGCAAAATTATATGATTAATGCATCTAATGGTATAATTAGTGCATCAAACTGATATGTTTGCATTATTAGTGCATCAAAAAATGATTAGTTAAAATGATTGAAGCATCTAAATGTATAATTAGTGCATCTAAACTTAAGTTTAAAGCATCTAATATCAGTATTATGACGCCCTTTTTCAGTATTATCAGTATTATGACACCTATTTTCAATTTAAATTTTCAGCAAACGAAGAAGAAGAAGGCAATGGCGGGCATAATTCTCAAAATGAAACATCTCAAAATAGTAAGTCAGAGGAAGAGATTCGAGAATTCATGGGGATTTTACAAATCATATTATTTCAATATCAGTTATTTTTTTTATTTGATATGTATACGTATAATATTTATGTGTATACTGAATACTTCATGTATAAATATTTATTTATTTATTTATTACATACTACACAATATTCATTGCAACATATGATTCATGTGATTAACTCATCAAATATACTTACATGTTTACTGTACGTATATTTTTGCATTGCTCAGTATACATATATTTCATTACGACATAAATTAAATTGTTCAATACGGCATATATACACTCTTAATTTAATCATATGTTTCATGTTAAGAATAATTTTAATTATGGAGCATCAGTTTGTATATTTTAGGAGCATCAATGGTTAATATTACAGCATCTGTTGCTATATTCAAAAGTGCATCTGTATGTAATATTGAATTTTTGGTGCATCTGTATGAGCATTAGTCTAGTTATATGTAGTCTCTGTCATTTTCGAAATTGAGTTGTATGCTTGTTAATTTATCTGATCCACTAGAAGTTGAACTAAGATGTAATAGGTTTTAATTTATGTCATTTGAGCATGAGTTAGGTTTGATGTAGTCTATGACATGTGCAAAACTGATTTTATATGTGGGATTATTTATCTGAATGCAAAATGTAATGATTTAAAATAATATATGAAAGTAGTTTATGATTTAAAAACGAATGATGTTATTTTAAGATTAGTTAATGAAGGGGTTGTACATGATACAGAAACTGGAATTCGTGGACGTAATAAGAGGAAACAAACTAAAAATGTGCCTGAAAAGAAACGTCTTGGGGGTAGTCTGGAAGGGGATGTGTTTTTAGCTTCACTTGTTGGGGAATGTGATATAGACATGAAGGGTAAGCGTCGCTTGTTTGATGTGTGTAAAATTCTTTGTACAGTTTGTATATTTTAGGAGCATCAGTTTGTATATTTTAGGAGCATCAGTTTGTATATTTTAGGAGCATCGATGGTTAATATTACAGCATCTGTATATAATATTGAATTTTTGGTGCATCTGTATGTAATATTGAATTTTTGGTGCATCACTTCATACATTTCAGGTGCATCAATATGATCATATTTGCAGCATATGTAGTATTTATATTTGCAACATACTTTTAATGCGTCCTCTAACTCTGAATGTGTTTCATTATGTAGGCAACGACAATCTCAGTACCGACACAAATAAAAGCCAGAACAGGAAGAAGAAAATAGCTACAAAAAAAAGGAAATCAAGTGAAGTACAACAAATTAAACGTGGACATGACAAAAAGAAACAGAAGGTTGCGGAAGAAAATACAGTTATTGTACCAAAAAATACGTTCCCAACAATTAAATCTAGGTCGTCGCCAAGGGATTTATTAGAAATTTTAACAAGGTTGTCAGATGTCCAGAAAGAACACATTGCTGACATGGGGTTTGGATCATTGTTGGACGGGAACTTCAATATAAAAACAACACCAACAAAACTGGGAAAGTGGGTGGTAGACCAGTTTGATCCTGAAACATCAACAATCAAGATGGGAGACGGTAGATCAATCCTGATCACTGCAAATATGATACAAGAACTGCTTGGAATCCCGATGGGAGATATCACTGTCACAGAAGTGCGGGCTGCAACAACAGAGTTCCCGTTAATTGTTGAATGGAGGCACACACATGATTATCCAGATGATAGATTCTACTTGAAAAATGTGGTTGAGAAACTGATTGTAGAACATCACACTGGACGGGAGTTCAAGCTAAATTTCCTTGTTGCATTCATCTCGATTATCGGCGAATGCACAAAAAATGGGACAGTAAACCAGAAGTTTTTGCAGTGTATAGAAAAGGAAGAAGATATCAAGAATATGGATTGGTGTACATACTTGTTGCAAACAATGAAGAAATCAAAAAGAGAGTATAACAGTTCATCAGGGTTCGGGGGTCCACTGTTGTTAATGGTGGTAAGTATTATACAAACATTTAAGTGCATCATAATCCAACAAAATAATGCATCTGCATTGTATCTTTATGTTAATTTCCTTGTATTATTATCTTTGCAGCTTTTGTATCTAAACTCAACCATCTCAGAAGAGGTTGAAGTTGCTCAAGAAAACCCAGCTATCAAAGCATGGGACACGCAAAAGCTGAAGATCAGAGAAAAACAGGAAGTGAAAATGGGAGGTTTTGGAAAGTTACCAATTAAAGAAGGGTGCGAGTACATTGCACCGAAAAGAAAGAGAGGTCTTACAAAGTCGGCAATCAGGAATTCCAAAAAATCACCAGGTAATATGTACAATTTAGCTTTTATTACAAATTGTCATGTATTACAATAATTTCGTGATATTTAATAATAATCACTAAATCAATTTGCAGCGAAACAATTGGAGTATGCACAAGAAGACATCATACACCATTTATATACACCAAGAATTGACATTGGCGACGGAATATGTGGGATAGGTGAACCTTCAAATAAGGCTGAAGCATTCAAAATATTCAAAAGTAAAACATCAGAGGTATGTATGTGCATACATATGTATATTTAGCACATCAGGGTTGCAAAAAAATAATAATAATAAAAATGGTAAAGCACTTGCTATGTGCATTTATACGCATATGTTATATATATTTAGTACATATGCTATGTAAATTATATGATTGATGCAACAAATAAATAATTTTACACGCGTATCATATGTATATTTAGTATATCAGGATTGCACAAAATATATTAAAGCACATATATGTGTATTTTTAAAAAGATTATGTGGAATATGTGTCAAAAATATGTCAATAATATATATTGATTAGTTACGTTTACATTTAGAGCATCTGTATGACAGTTTAAAGCATCTTAAAAATATGATTGGTGCATCAAATAAATAAAATTAAGTGCATCTGATTTGTATATTTACAACATCAGGTTTGCACGAAATCTGTTAAAGCATATCAAGTGGATAAGTTCGCCATTTCTGAGTTATCATGTAGTTAATGATAGTAGCTCCATAAGGATTGATTCCTGCACCCCAAGTGGCTAAGTTTGCCATTTCTGAGATTTTATTTCTGATTAATGAGCTTTTGCTCTGTTACCACAAACTCAGGGAGTGTTTGGATGTTTGGGTTAGTTAGGGACGGATGGCTATGTATCTTGGTGTTGAACTCAGCATTGCTTGATCCTCTTCTCCCTTGTGATTGTGTACTTTGAAAGATTAGGTAAATTTGTTTAAGAGTTTTGGTTTGATAGTAGCTCTATAAGGATAGTTTCCTGGTCCTAGTGATTGAGAATGTAGAATCCTGAATTGGTTGAGTTTTGCTTATTTGGGGGATATGGTCATGATTATTGGTATGTATTTTGTGATGCTGCTGATATGGTTCTTTACTGGTTTGGATCATTTGACAGTTTCCTGTTGATTGTGGCATATGGATCTATTGATTAGTTATGTTTACATTTAGAGCATCTGTATGACAGTTTAAAAGCATCTTAATAATATGATTGGTGCATCAAATAAATAAAATTAAGTGCATCTGATTTGTATATTTACAACATCAGGTTTGCACAAAATCTGTTAAAGCATATCAATTGTTATTATTATTATTAATATTATTTTATTATTATTTTTTAACGCATATTAATTATATAATTCAGGAAATGAAAATGCAAATAATGAAGACATTGTCCATATCAGAAGGTGTACAAGGTCTGGTAGATGAATTGCTCGAATTGGCATCGAATTCTTACCCTGAGGATGAGGGTTTAAAAGCACTTGTTCAAACCAGAAACGAGAAACTCATGAAAGCGTTCAAACCAGGGAAGATCACATCGCATGGCGGATCCGAAAAAGTCGTGGTTGAATCGGAAGAAGATGTAAACGACGCACATATATCACAAGAAGACAGCAACATGAGCACGGATGACTTTTTTGGACAAGAGAGTCCACAAATAGACATTGACGTCGATAATATTGGAGAAGACACGCTTATGGCTGTAAATGATGGGGTACAAGTGGGCACTGATAGGGTACGTGAAGGAGGAAACGGAGATAAAGATGAAAATGAGAACCAATCGACTGAAAACATGGATGTAAATGATGGGGCAAATGACGGAAATCAAGTAAATTTTGGGGTAAATGATGTTGCAAATGTGATAAATGATGGGGTAAATGATGCTGTGAATGACGGGGTAAATGATCAAGTTGTGGTTCAAGATGGGGTAAAAAATAGGGTAAGTGATGCTGTAAATGAGGTAAATAATTTTGGAAATGCAGCTGAAGAAACTGATGGTATGAATGTGGATTTAGATATAACAGATAATAGTCAGGTTGTGGTTAAAGAGAAAAATACAGGGCTGGTAAAGGAGAAAAATACAAATGTTGTATCAACGGGAGATGTAAATATAAATGAGGAAGAAAACGTCAACAAAGAAAAAGATAAAACGTTGGGTGAAGGGCTGCAAGAAAAACGATACATTGAACCTACAAGGACTGTTTCACAGATTATGAGAAACATGAGAAGCAAAGGTCAATTAAAACATTTCCAAAATGACACAGACGCAGTGAGACAGCAGTTAAGCAATGAAAAAACGGTGGAAATCTCGAAAACTGGTAAAGATGTAACAAATAAAAATTTGGATTTCACACCACCAAGCTTCAATTTGTTTTCACAGAGCGACGACATGTTTGGACTGGACAAAGTCTTGAAGCTACCAATTTCTCAAGTAACAGATGATGGGAAAGATGATGAAACCATTCAGCAAAATGATGTTGAAAAAGGTAAAAAAGAATTGGAAAAAGTTCAGAAGAACACAGAAGAACCTAGAACTGAAACTGTAAATACCAAAAGCCCGAAGGTTACAACAAAAGTAGTTCAAGAGCAACCTTCACCAACCACAAGGAGTAAAGCAAAACAGTTGGTAACCACTGAAGATGGAAGTAACACACCAGCTGACGCAATTAGAGCAGTTCCTATAAGATACATGAAACCAGGAAACACAAATGATAATCAGGATGAACCGGAAAAGGAAGTAAGACAAAAAAGGGAGAGGGTATTATCAGGTGTATTGCTATCTCCATACGTCAAGAGGAAGGTTAGCATCACAAACAATTTGCAGGTTGATGAGAAACTTATCGTCGAGTTCATATTCAGCGGAACGTTGCCGGCTAAGTAAGTAAATGTGAATTTGACAAATATATAGAGTATTATTTATTTTTAGTGCATCACAGTTGAATTATTAGTGCATCCCTTTTATTAAACTGACGTGTTTACATATGAACAGCGATATTGTTTTCAAAACAATGAACATGGAGATCCCAAGGGTTGTATTTGAGAGCATGCGTGAAAGTTTACCGGTGACAAGTGCAGCTATAGACGTATGGAGTATAATTCAAAACAATGACGAGAAGCTGAAAAACAGGGTATCTTCACGCTTTTTGTTTTGCAAAACAGGAATGATGGTAAGTGAATTCAATAATATTCATACACATTTTCATATACAAAAAAACAATTGATAAAATTCTGAATCAAATTTATGACATATTGTATAATGCATTTTATTTTACAAATGTCACGCAAACCTGAGGACTTTAAAAGAAAAATGGATGAGGTGCTCGAGTATTCTACAAAAAATAACCTTGACAAAGTTGAGTTGGTAAGATTTAAAACAAAAAACACATTACATTGTTTATTAAAACTGTTGTTTAACGTAAATATGTATACAAATCAGGTATTTTTCCCAATAACCATGCCAACAGAAGAAATGAATCGATACTACCTTATTGTCTACAATTTGAAGACAATGGAAGTAGATATTATCGATAACAAGCATGATGACAGTCAAGACATACATAAAAGATACGGGGATATTCCAAAGGCACTGGTAAGAAACTTTTATTCGCACGCAAATGAATGTGAATGAATATGAATGATTGATGTTAAGATAATAGAAGATAGTTTGATTTATGATTGATTGATACTGTTTTCGATCTCATTTCGTTGCCGGTATGATTTAATGGAGAATACATATAACATAACATGTATGATGATATTTTGACATAGTGAATGCGAATACGATATATGTTGTAAATATGACATGATTCGTAATTTATATATAAACTTAGTTATTCAGACTTTAAATATCATAAGGGAATTAGTTTGTTTATTGATGTATCATACAAACTTATAGGTTAGTATGGAGTTAGTGATAAGTTTATTAATGTGGATGTTGTATTAATAGTGCATCTGGGTTCATATTTTATATTACTTACTATTATGGTTTGAGTTGGTGGTGCAAATGAAACTAATAATAGTTGTATGGATAATATATATGCACTGAACGATGCAATGCATGAAATATTTTAGGTTTATTATGCAGTTTATGTTGTCAATATTATATATATATATTTGTTTTTTTTTTTTTTTTTTTTTTTTTTTTTTTTTTAAATTAGTGCATCAAAGATTATAAATAAGGTGCATCTAAATGTATTTAACATGTACTGATTAACACATTCAATTACAGACAAAAACATTTGCGTTATATCTGCACTCAGTGGAACACCCATCTGCAGCTAAAATATCAACATCAAAACATAAAATCATGAAGCTGGAATGGGAGACAGGATTGAACCGCGTTGATTCTGGGATTTTTGTAATGAGACACATGGAGACATTCTTTGGAAGGAAAAAAGAGTTCAATTCTGGTCTGAAAAAAGAGAGTGTCCAGCAACTAAACCAGCTAATCGGGCTTTGAAAGAAGTACGTGGTGAAGATGTTGATGACAACTATCAACGGAAAAAGAGAGATGCTAGAACAAGAGTCGAAAAGGTACAACAATTTCAACGAAGCTCAAAAGTCGAATTTACATAAGACTCAATTTCAACGTCTTCAGCCAAGGGTTCGAAAGTATTATGATGAGCACGAAGAGAAGCTCAAGAAAAAATGGAGCTTTCTGAACAAATTAACACCAGCAAACAATATGATGTTATAAATTTCAATTCTGAACTAGATCTACGTACTTTACCGTATTATGATGGTCTCGTATTAATATAGGACATAAAACAATGTTTTGTTATAATCAAAACTTATGTCTTTGACTCTATGAATGGCATGTTACATATATGGGTTATAATGAATGATGTTGGAATGTCTTTAAACATAGATGCGTTATAATGGTGTATCAATATGATATAAAAAAGGTAAATCAAATAGATAATTACTGATACACATGTGAATGATGAGGAACTTACATTAAATAATGTTTTCATAACTTTCACATATGATTATATGAATGACAAGTTACATTACCTTATAAGTTGAAATGTGTTTAAACATACATGGGTTAGAATGGTGCATCAATATGATAAAAAAAGGTGAATCCAAATGATAATTACTGATACATATGTGAATGATGTAAAAAAATTGCATTGAATGATGTATAAAATAACTCAATATAGTAAAATCAGTAAAATAAGTTTTCATATAGTAAAAATTACATTAAATGATGTAAATGGGTTTAAACATACATGGGTTATAATGGTGCATCAATATGATAAAAAAAGGTGAATCCAAATGATAATTACTGATACATATGTGAATGATGTAAAAAATTACATTAAATGATGTAAAAATAACTGAATATAGGAAAAGTTAATATTGAAAATTATGGCATCAACATATTAAAAAAGTGTAAAATATAATGCATCAAATATACTGCATCAATATGAAAACTTAATAACTAACCATACAATATAGTAAAATCAGTGCATCAATATTTTAAAATATACTGCATCAAGCAACAAATTTTACAAAGATGCAATTAAATTCCATAAAATTTCATAAAATTCCAGTATCCAATACGTACGACAATTCCGTAAAAAATCAACAATCCATATACATGCAACAGACAAGTATGACATTATTCTGCATATTATGCTTATTTAGAAAAAAAAAAAAAAAAAAAAAAAAAAAAAAAAAAAAAAAAAAAAAAAAACCAAAGATGACAAATTGCAATTGAAAGTGTATATAGGTGCATATCATAATCAGCAAAACGTTAATCACTCCTCGTAAATAACATCCATGTCACGAGTAGAACGGCATGCTCTTTTGTTACCAGCCCTGATCGTGTCTTTATAAGGGCATGTCCTGGAATTATGTCCTTCAGCCTTCCCACAAGTGAAACAAACCCGTCTCTTCTTTCCTGCTTCAGTTTCTTTGCGAATTATCTCATCCATGTTCTTCCATCGAGTATGAACCCCACTCCCTTTGTTCTTTGATTGTTTCGGAACCTTTATAACAACACCTTCAGGTTCACTAACACCAAGCATTGAACAAAATGTATCCGATTTACTCTTCTTTAACCCAACTGGAACATCAGATTCGACCCTAGATAGAAGTTCAGATAACTCCAAACGATAGACATCAAGCTTTTCTCTACAAGGCATCAACCTGTCAACCGTGTCTTCAACAATACGACGAATTGATCGAATAACAGCATCTGAGCTCGAATCAGCAGCATTAACAAGCGCATCCAAACAAACATCATCAGGAGTCTTACACCACCTATCAAGCACATACTCTCTCGGGAAATCCTCAACACCATTTAACCTCAAAACATAAAAGATATGGCGGCAAAGTAACCCAAACAAATCAAACCTCTTGCATGAACATGTAACAGACATATCAGATGAACAAAACTGACACCTGCATAATTAAATAAATAAATAAAATATTGCATTAATTAATGCATCTAAGATATATATAATACAATCATTTAAATTTAACAAGTCAGAAATATTAAATAATAATCAATTTACTGCACCTAAACTGAATATAAATACAGCAATTAGTGCATCTAAACAAAACAAAAAAGGGCATCTAAGAAATAAACTAATACAAGTGCATCTAAGAAATACGCTATAAGCTACTACAAGGCTACCAGAAGCTTCCATTACCTAAAACTAAACTTAACCAGCTAAAGTTATCATAATGCAAGTGAATTAGACCCTAAAAGCACAAGTTAAAAGCATATAATCACAACATCAGGTTTCCTAAAGCTTAGGCCAAACAACCCTGAAGAGAATGTTTTGAACTTAAAATCAACTAATCTAGGAAATTCTTAAAAATAAAATAAAATAATATAGTGAAAGACAACCAACCAGAGAGCATATTTACAGATTTTCAGCTAAAAACTACATCATCATGCAGATTTTAAAAATAAAAAACAACAGTGGATTGAGATAGATGGTAAACTGATGTGCAGAGGGGGAAAAAAGAAAAGCAAGCCTAATAAGCTAATCCTACAAGCTTCTAAAGGATTCTAAAAGGCATCACATATCAAATCTAAACAATAAGATATGAAGAATAACAAAGATCAAACCATATCAACAAGAGGATAAGCAGTTTTAAGATAGAATAAGAATGGTGCAGTCCTAAAAGGATACAAAATCAAACTATATTAACTAATCTAAGGCTAAACTGAATATAAATACAGTAATTAGAGCATCTAAACACAACAAAAAAAGGGCATCTAAAAAATTAAAAAATATACTTACAAGTATTTACATACCTCAAAAACTTCAAACGCTGCCTTGTCATTCCACTTTTTAACACCCGTGTCCCGAATGAAATATTTCTCAAAAAGACCAATCTCTTGAGTGCTAACAGACAAACAATTCGTAACAGAAGCAGAAATTTCTTCTTGTATATCAAAGAACACGTTCAAAGTATAAATCTCAGCAGCATCCTTTTCTAATTTCAACCCAGTACGAATATCCGGTTTTTTATACCTAGATTCATGATCATTTTTTCGCTGAGAATACCTCTGAGAATCCATAGCATAATCAAAATGACTAATAAACTCAACAAGGGTTAAGTTTGCATTAGTCCATCTCCCAAAAAAATGATTCTCTGATTCAGACCTAGATGTTGTACGCATCAAACCAGATAAGTCTTCATCGCGCAAAAAAGCAGGAATCCATCTAGACCTCATATCGTAAATATCAGAAAGCCACTTATTTTCAGACAGGCCAAACTCATCAATGATCGACTTCCATTCTTCCTCAAAAATAATTGGCGAAATCTGATCATTCCAAACGACAGCACATAATCGTTTTCTAAAATCAGTGTTATTGCAAACTGAAGAACCAACCTGTAAAAAAAATGCATTAGAATGATAAAAATAAGTGCATCAAATACTAAATGTTCCATTATTACAAAACTTAAAAATTTGAATATACCTTAACCGATAATTTCTGCATGATATGCCACATGCAAAGACGATGGCGCGCGTTAGGGAAAACATCAGCAATGGCTTGTTTCATCGACGGGTCCTGGTCAGTCACAACAACTTGCGGATCAGTCAAAAACGCCTTTTTAAAAGCCCGCAAAAGCCACTTATATGACGCTATTGTTTCATCAGCAAGCAACCCAACACCAAAAGTAACAGATCGGTTATGATTATCAATCCCAGTAAAAGGCACAAACACCATTCTGTACCTGCAATTGATTTTTAGTGCATCAATTTATTATAAAAAGGTGCACCAATATATACGAAAAGTTGAACAGTAAATAAATCAACAAAAAAGTAAAACTAAAGCATGAAACATACTTGTTCGACCTAAAGGTTGCATCAAAGGATATCACGTCTCCAAAACGCCGATAATTCATCTTGGCACAACTATCAGCCCAAAACAAAGCAGATAAGGAATCTCCTTCACCTTTATAGTAATCGACAAAAAAACCCTCGCAATGTTTCTCAAGGTTCTCTAACTTCTCCACCACCATCTGTGCGTCACGGTCTCCAATAAAGGTACTCACATCCCGTTTAAAATTCTTGCAGTCCACCACAGTTACACCAATGTTCTCGAACCCTCCGTAAATCTCTTTCATAAGCTTAAACGCTCTAACAGGTCCAACATTGGAATTCGATACTTGCATCAGAAAATGTTGCTTAGAACACCCCATGTCCCTTGAACTCATTAAAAACTGCATGTCTTCTTTTGAAACTAGCGGATGGTTGTGTTCTTCAACAAACACGTACACCTCATACATAACCCCATCGACTTTCCTAACCCTCAACTGAGCTAAACAACCAGTCTTACACGAGGTATTCTTCCTAAACTTTTTCTTAGCAAAAGAATCACCAACCAGTGACAAGTCAATTCCCTTGCCCTTATTGTCAATCGCCCCATTAGCACCTTTACCATTCACCCTACCACGCACATCAACATCAGAATCAGACCTATGTATATCATACATAGAATCTCTTTTCTTCCCACCTCTATTACAGCTAAAGTACTTAATACTAGGACAATCGCTACCATCGGGATTGCTCTCAGTACCAAGCTTAATATCAAACCCTCCCATTTTTGAATAATGTCTGTAAAAGTTGTACGCTTGCACCAAGGACATAAACACAGTTCATTTTGTCGGTTTAAGAGACACATCCACATCAAGAACCCAAACCCTTGACCCATCAATAACCGACGAAACACCAACAGATCGATCACCAACATTTGAGACATTAACAACAGATGAAGAACTAGATGCACTAACAAGCCTCGAACTAGAATCATCACTCAATAAGCCAGAGCTAGATACACGTACACCATCAGAACCTAAACTAGAACTACCCCCACACACATAACTACAACTGCTGCTTTCGCCAACATTGTTTGAAGAAGAAATCGTACCTAAACCTGAAGATATGAAAACACAACAATTATAACATGTTTGCGTAACTACTACTTATAACCAAATATAAAAAGTGCGTCTGTATATATTCAGTGAATATGTACACAAAAAAGGTGCATCAACAAACTTACTCCACTAAAATTCATATCAATCACATCAACTTATCACTTCAATTGAAGTTATACATTGTGCATATAAACTTAATCAACTTATACGTATACAGCTATCTAATCCGTATCACTTCAAGTTATACATTCAATGCATATAAACATACTTAATCCACTAATTCAAATCAATCACATACAAGTGCATCCGGATACTAAAATAAAGGTGCATCAACAAACTAGTCAGTCGCATAAACTTATCAATCAACATACAAGTCCATCTAAATACAAAAATAAAAGTGAATATCAACAAACTTACTCCATAATTCGTATACAAATGAAACTGAATACAAAAACTTAATCAACTAATTCATATAAATCACATACAAATGCATATGAATACAAAAATAAAGGTGTATCCACAAACTTAATACACTAATTCGTATACAAGTGCATCTGATACAAAAATAAAAGTGCATCAACAACACTTATCATCAAATACTGCAATATCAACAACGTTAATATGAACATAAACAAATCTGAATCATCTGTATCACAATAGCAACAACACTTATATCAACTATTGCAGCAACAGTAACATTAATATGAACATGATTGATAAATTAGTGCATCTGTATTATACAGCAAAAATCGATTTAATCAATATATATATAAATAATAATAATAATAATAATAAATAACACATCATAATACATAACAAACAGCAATTAATAAAAATTAGTGCATCTGTACAAAAAAAAAAAAAAAAAAAAAAAAAAAAAAAAAAAAAATCTGATTATGCTAACAATACAACTGCTAAAACATAATCATTAACGTATATGATAAAAATAACAAAAAATAAAATAAAAAATAGACTAAAAAAACAAACAAATCATCAGATAACACACGCATTAGGTCAATATCAATAACATAATCAGTTATGAAGATTAACATCGAAGGTAAAGGGGAAAACGTGTTACATCACATAATCATATAATTAACGCAAAAAAAATAACGATTATAGTTATGATTAACATACAGTTGATGTCGGAATGTGTCATTGTGATTGACGGAATCAGTGCATCAACGAGTTCTATTGATTTGTGACAGAAAAAAATGAGTAAATCGAGTTTTCGTTTTATAGAGGAAAAAGGAGAGAATTTTGGAAAGGATAATCTCCAAAAATGATTTTGATTTAAACATTATATACGGTATTGTACAAAGTTACGGAATTTACCTTCAAGAATATAGAATGTTGCATTTAGGCCCCTGTAGTTTGGTGAAAAAAAAGGAGGGGAAGGGGGGATGATCCAACGGTTGAGATCACTTCCCCCACTTTTCTATTGAGATCAAGTTTTTAAATGATCCCATCTCTCTCTCTCTCTCTATATATATATATATATATATGTATATATATATATATATATATATATATATATATATATATATATATATATATATATATGTATATATATATATATATATATATATATATATATATATATAATGTAAGTTAATAAGCTCTATGTTTTGTTTAAAAGGAAAAATTATTTAAGTGTGTATGAATAAAATCGGATATGACCGGTATATGTTTTCAATTTCGTGATAACTATATGTTAAATGTCCGAATAATGAGTCGTTTCATATTTTTTTATAAAAATCAAGTATGCTTTTATAAGTTGATATTTGTCAAACAAGTTTAGATATGTTAAAATGGGCAATATAAATCAATAGTCTTAAAAGTAAGTTTAAAACTTATAACTTTGGTTTAGTCTAATTTTTTATAAGTTTTAGATTCATTTGATAGCTTCTAATTTTATGTTTTGAGCATATTTAGTTTTGATTTGTAAATTACATTTTAGAAAAACAAGTAGTATAGCTCATGATCTAATATATTAAAATAAGCCGGGATCAAATAAATATTTTCGAACACTAGTCGGGCTCGGTGTTAGCTCGGCCCAACACAGAAAGAAAAACAACACAAATCAAGTCTAACTTTGATTACTTTTCAGTAACATGAATATTTGTTTTAGTGGTGGCAAAATGGACTATTTTGTTTCTATTAGTTTTAAACTTTTGTTTTTGACACATTGAGTAAACAAACCCCGCGCACCTAAGTTGGCTCGACAATCTCGACCTCACAAACACGACACAGACCAAACGTAACCCCTTGGTCGGTTTGGCTCGCGACTGGGCTGCTGGCCCAGCGACCTCTCGGCCCAACAAAAGAACACAACACCACATCTAATATCACAATGTTTTTTACTCATTCATATTAACCAAAATACAATAAGTCTAATCCCCTTTCTTTTTGTTTTGTTTGAGTATTTTGACAGTAGCAACAAGAGGAAAGAAAACAAATCAAATGCAACAAACCCAATAAATTTAAAAAGGAAGACAAATGAGTTATTAATCTTTTGAAACTTTTACTAGATGACTCAAGTTGAAACAAGACCAAACGCAACCCACTGATGGTGTTGAGTCCAACAGTGGCTCGACACACTTCACGAACACAACACTAAATTCAATCCAACTCTCATTCCGATGTGTTAGAAGTTAACCCAATGGTTATCATGGTTTTGCTATTAGTTTTTGGTGACCCATTTTAGTAAAATAAAACCAAATGCAACCTAAAACAACGAATACTTAAATCTATATTAATGTAGTTTTATTTATGTGATTTATCAATTGCCACACAAGCTTCAACAAGGAGTCAATTCAACTAATCATGCCCGAGTATCATTCGAGTCGAGTACCCCTCGGAACCAAGATCAAAGTATAAAAAGGAAGGAGAAAATATTAGGAATTCTTACCACTATTGATTAGGCTGTCGAATGGGAAGAGGAACCGACACCACAATAATAATCCATGATCAACCAACCCAGCAACTCCTAAACCAAGCTCGGAGTATCCCTGTTTGAACCTTGTTTTTATGTTAGATTGAAGTGTTGGTGTGTGTGTGGTGGTTCCCCTGTGATTCGACAGCCTTAACACTCAGTTCTCGAGTTGAAAAGAAAGAGGAAATTAAAGGAAATGGAAAGTTTTTTGTGTTCTTGAGTCTTTTTTAAAGGAGGAGGGAAACAGAAAGAAAATAAAGAGAAAGATTTGATAAGTAAATCTTCCTTCCACTTTTGGGAGGAAAGGGAAAGGAAACGGAACCATATGTTGTGTAAAGACTAATATACCCTTTTTAAAACATTTGACATTAATAATTAAAGGGCATATATGTAATTTGACCAAGTTATTTTCCTTTTCCTCTCACTCAAGAACATGATTATGATTACTTTCCTTTTCCTTTCCTCTATCTCAAGAACATAACAACTAACACTTACTTTCCTCTTCCATTTCTTTTCCATTTCCTATTCTTTTCCATTTCCCTTCCCTAAAAACTCGAGAACTGAGCGTAAGAAAAAGAAGAAAAGGAAAGTTTTGACTACACTTTCTTGAGAAGAAACTTGTGATAGCCAAATTTGATCTCACATCATTTTCACCTTTTGAAAAGATGAATCCGTGATTCCTGGTCTTGGGAAGATGGTTATATGGAAATGGTAGTAATAAAGAGAGAAGAAACAAGAAAGCTGAGAAGATAGAATGAAGAGAAAAAGAAGAGTGATTTTATAAGGGTGTGTGGGTGGGCGGCTGTAGGTATTTTAGGTGTAGGTAAGATTTTTGTTTTATTATTATTATGTAGTATTAATAAGTGTATTAAGTGTACTCCGTGTCCCGTTAAGTTTAGGTGCGAACGTGATACCCTGGTTTGGCCAAAATGTGGAAAATGTATTTCAGGAACATTTTTATAAAACTAATATAAAAGTAAAATTATAGACTCCGAGAAACAATTATTGAATTCAAGCCGTTACTAATGTAGTGTCGGTACGCGTGCGGGCTCTTTCTCTTTTATTTGTGCAGTTTCGTTAAAGGTTACGCATAAAAGTGAATATGTAACTTAAAAATAAATTACTTTGAGTTTTAAGGTTGAGTAAGGACCTGTAAAATTGCGGGTTGTTATATTAGTCTAGCCTAACACGCCAATGCCCCCAGATTTGAATCGAGTGTGGTTTCCCTGAAAAACCATTTTTAATGATTCATCATTATACTTATCCTTTTACTTCTAATACTTCATTAACTGTGAATATGGATCGAGTCATTTCACAAGTTAATATTTTGTTTCTCGTTATATCTGATTGAACAAGATTACCAAATCATCTAAACGTATTCCAGATAGATCTTGAGTAAGGCATTACAAACATCTTGTCAACCCGGGCCCAAACAATATTATGCTTTGAAACAAATTCAAAGGAGCAAATTCTCTTGACTACAAGCAAAACTTATGAACTTTGCAACACTTCTGAAAATAGCCCTTATAACCACCTTTTACGGATAGCGTTAGACTATTTTACACAAGTGTACTACATTCATAACAGTTATCTGGTTTCTCAAGTCTGAGGATAAATATACATGATTTACTTAATGACAAAGATCCATAAAGTACAATCATGTTAAGTTGGGATCTGTCATATATTCAATTCATTGAATATCATGTGAATTTGGCATGTCCCACGCATCAATATACTTAAAGTATATTCTACCAAAACTCATATTTGTCTTAATTCAATGACATTCCCACATCATTGATCGACAACGGACTTTTAGAATAACATAAGTTATTCACATATTAAGCATGCAAATATAGGATATAATATTAAGAAAATGAAAAATAAACATAACCAATATTTTATTTCATTTAAATAATATTTGTTCATAACATCCCTTATCCAAATACTAAATAGATCAATGCATGATAATACTGGTTAATGAATTATGTCTCAAGTAATGACAATCATACTTGTTGACAAGGCATAATTTCAACTAACTTTGATCTATTGGAATTTCGAGAATACTTATTTCAAGAATTCAACTAGTGAAGTTCTTGTATGTGTGCATTCAAAATATCTTGATATTGCCACATAATATTTTATAACGTGTGTGACATCCTCAACCACCAATTTATGATAATCAAACTTTCAAACATTTTAAAGTTTAAAGTATTCTAATTCTTTAATATATAATGCAACTATGCTCTTAGCTGAGCACAACTAGTTCACATGGTCATTTACAAGGATGAATCCTGCCATGACTAGTATTGAGTGTCATCTCAATTAAACCAGCATCATTATATATAAACAACAATATGCTCTTTAAAATCTCCATAAACTTCAATATCTACAGTGTAATGTTTGATGCCTTCCAAAACTTTCAAGTTTGTTGGCTATGACAATTACGCAACAATTGATGTATTGCTCATCCATAGAATTTTGAGAGCAAATCCAGGTTGAGGAATGTAATTCTAAATTCAAACATATTCCATTAGAATATTCATTACACTAGTTATCTAATAACTTCATTAGATATCAATGTTGTCAAATCATCTTGCATTCAAGCATGATACAACAATAACATGATGTACATGAAAATCCTTGTGTCAAACTAAGATTTCATTCATGTTCTACATATCCATTTTCCAAATGATATATCAGGTTCTATATTAGACTCATTTATTTAATACCGTACATGTTTACTAACAATAAACATATACTCCAAGGTTGTTTGTCTTATTTTCAAAATCTTTCAAGTGGAGTTTCATTCCAAATTAAAACTTAACATTTAGCTTACATGGAATGTTACTTCCCATATGTTATAAGATTTAAAAATAAATAATCATAATACTCCCACTAGCTTTCAGGAATACTTAGAAATTATCTTATTTTAATTTTAAACCAAAACTTGGATTTAATAGTTAGACATAAGAATCATCTCCTAGATGCATGCATATATCCATTCATGGATTCTTGCAGTTTGTACATTTTCAAAGATTATGTGAATTCATAAAACTCCTTTGTATTACTTATCGTCCTCGCAAAAGCAATCACACAAGAAAGAGTTTTAATATTCCATCATCATTTTTCATATCAATGAAAATAAGTATGACAATTATCATCTTTATATATTTAATGTGTCTAGGAAAGAATATTCAATCACAGTTAATAACTTAAGTGTGATTAATAATCTATTCACAAGTCATGCATTAAACACATGTACAATTTGTCCATATGCTTTCTACACAAAGATTTAAACCACTAGGGTTTTCCTTCTCTTTGAAGAAACTCATCTTTGTTACGATAAACCAAGTTTCAGAGTTGATTATCTTTATGGACAACATCTTAACATTCATAGTATGAATAATTTACCACAATTCAATATTAGGTAAATGCATCATTATGATTAACAGGTTTATCATGATCATGTAATTCATATTTCTCATCATATCAAATATCTGAGATATCTTTGCGGATCTATGAATGAGAATTCCACCATCTTGAAGTCTATCATATTTGACCTCATCATGATATTTACTAGTGTATTTTAGAAGATTATGTGTTTTGTAATTGTAATTTAATCTCTTCAAGATCTAAACAAAACTCTCACTTGCTTTTGTAATTTAAAGACTATCTATAAATATTTTAGCAATTGGAACAACACTAAATTGTTTTCTTTTGGGATATTACAAAACACATTGACAGTTTGTAAATATTGTTTATTAATAACCTACTCCATAAGTAGTTTTAACAAAACAAAACTTCAATATAAGACTCAATGTGATTCATCACATTCCATACTAAAATGGTGTCTTATTAATCTTCTAGGTTTTGAGTTTTATTAAATATATCCAATCAATACCCAATTTCTAACCTTGATAACTTTTGGAAGAAAAGAGGATATAATTATCTTGAATCAAACAATATGACAAAAGTTTGATTCTTCTAACTGAACATACCATATACATACAGTATTTCATTAGAATTAATATTGTAACACAATCTAACAATATGTAAGATAAACATATTCCTTTTGGCTTACCTATTTACCAATTAAATTATCTTAATGGTAAAATAAAATTCCAAGCCAATTGCATGCTTTATAACACAAGTATTTTTTATCAAGTCACTTCATGTCCATGTCTCAACAAGAAAACATAAACAGTTATAATTTCATTATACGTTATAAGTCATTTACCAATGACTTTATATCTTAATAAGAAGACATAATAAGTTAACGTATTACTTTATATTATATGTCTTGTAAAATGAAAATACTTCATGTTTGTGACTTTACAAAGAAACACATAAACATTTATAATTTAAAGTAATCATGAACACCACATCTTGGTTTCAATTAATTTATTTTCAAGTTAATTTACTATTTATGTCATTCCAAGAATACACAAATATTTAAAGTAGCATTAGATTACTTTATTTTAATTATGTCATCCCTTGAAGTGTCCAACTTAAAAACTGCAAAAGCATCCACGCCCAATCCCACGACGAGTGAAGATTTACCTTGAGATTACAATCTAGCCAATATCTCACTTAAACTAAAATGTAACTTCAAGTGTTTCTATATTTTGAATGACATAAGACATAAAAGTAGTCTATGTTATAATCTTGACACATGTTCGAAACAAGTCAATCTTATTAGAACGTTAATCTCTTACCTTATAATCAAGAGAATCCATTAATCATATTTGTATGTGTTGTTCCTTTGCACACAATAAATACTTCTCCCACTTGTGCATAGAACAACATCATATAGTAGATAAACAACATGACATTCGTTTGTTTATGTGAGCAATATGATAGTTTCATAGATATATAAGCATTACAAGTAGATGTAGGAACACTTAATTATCAAGCAAACGTTCATGACTATCCTTGAGAATATGAATGTCTACATTTTTGAACGTAATGTATTTTTTCAAGAAAATCTAGAAATAATCCGGGTACTACCAAGATAATAAATCTTGTAACTCCCACTGAATTAGACAACGTTACAATAATGTCTTATTCAGTAATACACCATACTCCCACTGGATTTGACAACATTATAAGTGTTTCATTAACCAGCGAAAATAGCGTGCTATTACGTTGTTACCCCTTTTAAAGACCATTTGTAACAATTACTTAGGTACTAAAAGAGTGTATTCTACTTCGTAGATGATGGATCATCCATCACTGCTATTAACTTGAAAAATTGAGCATGCAATTTCTTCCTTAATGGGTCTACCATCGCCATAATGATGTATAGCACCTTCAATTAGTCAAAACAAAACAACTAGATAAAATATACTAGTTTGTCTTTTACCAATTTTGCGGTAATTAGTCTAGCTTCTAATTAAATAACTCATAAAATGTCAAACATGTTTTCTAGTTGACCAAAATGTCATATGAGAATTCAATCACCAACATAGGGTAATGAAATCTCTTAAGGAAAACATGGTGTGCAATTTTCTTAACTATTAAAGTTGCTATGAGTTATATATTAGAATTTAGACAATTCTAATGTTCCTAACATACCTTTCTCAATCATGAAAAGGAATAGAATTGAGTCTCACTCTTCTTCCATGGAAAAGAGTCTATGTTTGTCTTTTTAGTAAATTTTTTCTTGATCAAACATTTGTTTGAAAACAGAACTAGATCAATTTACCAAAGCCCAAACCACGTTTACGGTTTAATGTTGCATTAATACAATCAAAAGAATTAACAAAATTCAATTTTTAGTATTTTTGATAATTAAATCTTTCAAGAAAATAAAATACCCTTAGGTCAATATTCATATTAACCATAGAATTTTCCTTGAATCTAGGACCCTCATTATCATAGTTTTACCACATCAGTTGATCTGCTAGTGATGAAAGTATAGAATAGGTAATTGTCGAAGAACAATAATTGACAAACAAGTTTTCAATTCCTAGAAAATATTGGATTTACAATTTTGCCAAACAATTATGCAAAACGTAAGCATGTTTTATCCCATCTTATGCCTTAAGTTATAGGTCTCACTAACTAACTTAATTAAGTTGTCTAATTTAGAAACTGCAAATTATTTAAGCTGAGGTCTCACACAACATAAAGATTCACCTTGTTATCGTAATCTAGCTCAAGGTCTCACATAACTAAATTACAACTTCAAGTGTTTCATATCATTATATGGCATAAACTTAAATTTTAAAGGGTACAATTTTGATGTGTAATCAAAACTTATGTATGGAGAAGCATGCATACATCTTCATAACATAAAAAAAATTCAAAACCTTACTCATAGTTTTAAATTGCTAAGATTAAATTCTACAAAGTTTTAATCGATGCGTTGAGAAACTTACAACTTTGCACTAAGATGCTTCGTACATAGAATAGTTATACTAGGTAGCTCCAATCGAACGTACAGGGAGGCAGAGGACCAGGTAAGCGCTGAAGCATAACCTTAGACATCCTTTCAGTGTAACTGTGCGCACTTCTTTGAACCCCCTTTTGAGTTTGTTCTAGTGGGTGAGCCGTTCTAACCATTTAGTACAGTCGCATCAGTCGATTAAAAGTTCAAGATTTAATACTTAGAAAACAAATCAAATTTCGCCATTATTTAGTACATTTAATTTTCTATTCTCAAAAAACCCTTTTTGCTTACTAACATGTCATACAATATAAACAAAAGGCACTTTAATAAAAATTAAAAGGAACTCAAATAATATACATATAGCTTAACAATTAACATATGTAAAAACAATTAGCCACATGCATAATTTGTTCGATAAAACCTAATAAACAATTCTAGGCGTAAAACCATGCATATATTAACTAGGGCTTTCACCTACAAGGTAAGTGAGCCACATGCATCGACAAGTCGATTGCGTAAGCCAATGTTAATAATATACCATATTGCACATAACGAATTTTTATTAGATATATTGAGGTCTTCCCCAATGTTATATTTATCAAACTAATAACATAATAACATATGTATATCACTTAACAATTAATCAAAACAATAATCCATGGCAAAACATGCATGTTCCACCATGGATTCCTCATAACAATTATAATCCCAAGATACGCATAATACATGGCACATAACAATTATTCATTAAAACCACATAAAATATACATGCAATCCTAGGGTTTCTACAAGTTTTACAAAAATATAAAACCTAATTAAAACATTAAAGGGTAATCGACCCTTATAATAAAAAATTAGGGTTCCAATTTTCAAAACCCTAGAAACCAATAAAAGCATGTAATAATCACAAAGATTCAATTTTTATGTGTTTCGGTAATTAATTACAACATATTAACGGCTCTTGATGCCACTGTTGGGTTTTACTAATCATAACAACTACTGAAAACAAGTAAACATCATCAAAGCATGCAGCGGAAGTAATAGGAATAATACTTGTAAATTAATTAACCGAATTAAAAGTATATGCGTACCTTTTGCGAATCAATGCAATTAGGGTTTATGAAAAACCCCCAATTAAGATCAAGAACCAAGAAACCCTAAACCCTAATAAATTAGGGTTTATGAATGTCGAACAAAACCCTTGTCGACCCACCAAGATATGCAAACACAAGTGTATTTGCTCTTCGTTCTTGTACACACGTATTAGTAGCGAATCAATGAGAAAAGCTAGGTTCTTGAATCACAAATAAACCAAACACTTGTATTGAGCAATGGAAAATCGATCCCTAGGAGTTAGGGGTGTTTGTACGATCGGCCAAGGCTCAAGGAGAGGAGAGGAGAAGAAGTTAGGGTTCTTTGGTGATCCAAGATTAATTAGAATGAATGCAAGGGGCTTTGTATTTATACTAATTCAATCCCTTGGTCTCCAAGTTAGGGTTTGGGTTCCCCTATTCCCTTGTTTGACCGGTTCTAGGACCCAAGATGGGTTCTAGATCCTTCTTGACCACTAACTTCATATTTAGTCCTTTAACTTATCATTTAACGACCGTTAACCAAATATCGTTAAACAATAACTCTCGTTAAGTATTTATTTGTAATCAATAATTAAATATTACATTTAATATATTAATTATTATTTACATTGATTCTCATACGTAATGTGTGCAATCCCGAAGTCTCGAGTTCGAATCCGGTCATACGCATATTAAAATATATACATAACCTTTCAGTGTCTTGATAAGGTTTTAAAAGGTACCATTTTGAGGGGTCGTTTACGTCCTTATTTGATCACTTTTGTATCCGTTATTGCTTAATATCGTTCCTTTTCACTTTTTAGGTCTCGTGAAGGCAAAATGCTGGAATGGCACTTATTTGGACGAAAAGGCGCGAATATATGAAGAAAATGGCCAAAGTCGAAATCGAGACACTCACAGTTGCTGAAAGTAGAAGGCGACGGCGTCAGGTGCTATTGGCGACGCCGTCCCAAAATTATTGTGACGGGACAGAACCCAAAACTCGTATTTTCAAGAGACGGCGTCTACTGGTGAAAGAGTAGGCCGTCGCTACTCAGACGGCCTAGATGCAATCCAGACGACGTCAGAAGCTGAAGAGGACGGCGTCACGGACATAAGGTGACGCCGTCGCAAGGTTAACGTGGCCAAGACGAAACCCTAATGGCGGCGACACGACGGCGTCACTAAACATAAGGTGACGTCGTCGCAATTGTAATCTTATATATAGAATCCGAATTTTTCAGTCTTTGGGGGGAGAGTCTTTGGAGTAAAAACCTAAAACCGAACCTAAGGTGTCTTGTACAGTATTTTAGGGTTTTAAACCCTATCTTACATCAAGATAAGTATTTTACTTCATTAATTCAATTATGTCTTTGATTATTTGTGTGTATGCTTGCATGTTCTCCATGTCCGGCTAATTTATTTGTGTGTTTGCTTAGGAAGTATGAAACTTAATTATTGAATATTGATTGGTTGTTTCTTATCTTAGTTGATTAATGATCTAGTAATGCGATAGGTCATTCGTTGTGCACTTAATGCTTGATTCATCTTTGTGAACCTTAGAGTATAATTACCTGAGTAATTGTAGGCTAAACCATCCGAAGAGCGCCTTAGAGTAGGAGTCTATAATCTCTAGTGGGTTTGTAGACAAGACCCTTTGGTAAGTTCGAAGAGTTAGGGAGAAACGCATACCCTACAACTTTAGACACACAACGCAACTAGGAATAAGATGTAACACTCAACCATCAATAGGAGATAATTAAGGAGTAATACAAACTAAGTAAACACATCTTTAAACTATCATACGAGCACACATTAATTAGACATAGACTCCCACAACCTTAGTTTAGATAATTAGATAATAGTAGAGTAATCGGTAGAAATACCAACCCCCCAAATCCAATACCCGAGATTCGTACCTTTCCATTTTCATAAACTATAAAAAGATAAA
The DNA here is from genome assembly GCA_019973895.1 of Chrysanthemum seticuspe. Taxonomy (NCBI): domain Eukaryota; kingdom Viridiplantae; phylum Streptophyta; class Magnoliopsida; order Asterales; family Asteraceae; genus Chrysanthemum; species Chrysanthemum seticuspe. The sequence continues at coordinate 94,446,228 of BPTQ01000001.1, read as the reverse complement.
AAAATAATCTTCCTCAACCTTAACCTTAGCGTAGTAACTCCCTACTAGCATTCCTATTCCCCTAGAGAACGATATCAATACCCGTGGCTTACCCTAATTACTACACTACAACGATTAGGTTCACTGCCTAGGGTGTTATAAAACTTGCTCGAAGAAAAGGAAGTTCCTTTGACCCCGAACGACGCGTGTAGCGTTATCAAGTTTTTGGCGCCGTTGCCGGGGAATAGAATAGCTAGTTAGTAGTCCACCTCGTTTAGGTTTCTTTACTTGATTCCTATCAAGTAAACTTTTTTCTTATTTTTAGATTTCTCTTAGTCTATCCCCCTTCTTCGTGACCTTTGTTAGTAACCTCATCACTTTTCATCATGGAGAATGATAACCAACCACCACTTAATAACCCAACACAAAAAATTTCAATGTCACTCAAAACCCAACCCAATAACCAACACAACCGTCGAAGCCGATATGTGAGTAGAAACACCGACCTTCAGGATTTGCAGAAAATATTCGATAGTACAATTAGGGAAGCTGTTGAGAAAGTAGTCAGCGCTGCTATAGTTGGTTCAATGATTAGCAGTAATTCGGAAAACGGCATGATAAACAACAACATGGATGTGGAAAATAGTGCTTACTTCAATCTTTACCCTACTAAGGAAGAGGTTGCGTACCATCAATACATAATTGATAATCCACGATCACCCATCATTAGGATATGCCCAAAGATTAGGAGAGGAAACCCCTGGAACCTAAAAATCCCTTGTATGATCGGATATAGGAGTGTCGACCACGCTTACATAGATACGGAATCCCCCATCAACGTAATGTCATCTGCTGTCTACAATGACATTATGAATGAGCGACTCAATATTAGGAGAGACCCTAGGTATCCGGGAGGAGTTTGCAACTTTGTGGGAAGAGTCAAGGACGTGCATGTCTTTATAGGAAATTTCACCTACCTAGTTGATTTTATGGTTCTAGAAGATGTAGGATGCGTCATTGACTATAGTTTATCCCAAGTAGTGCTAGGGAAACCGTTTGTTGAAACATCTAGAATGAGCCATAACAAACATGATGGAACGGTTAGGTTCAAGGAAGGAACCGATGAGATCACCTATAGGATGCCTTGGAAAACAACTGAGTATGGCCACTTGTCCATTTATGATCGAGACAACATCAAAGCTTTTGAGGACAAAAGCAAGGAAGATGTTGAAAAAGGTTATAAATTCATGTGGGAAAGAAGGAGGCATTATTATAAGGATTGCTTGACTTTAGGGCCTAGGTATAGAGTCGATGAAGATTTTGTCAACATGATAGAATTCTCATTGAGGATGCGTGAGGAAACGTAGGAGCACGACTACGAGTCTAGCTACAAGACTCTTTAATAAAGAAAAGCGCTTCGTGGGAGGCAACCCATGCTTAATTGTTTGCTTGTTAGTGTCATATATCTTTTATTAATTGTTTATCCTCATGTTTAAATTTGTAAAAATGCTTTATTTTGTTTTTAACTTCGTCTTAATTGCATATAAAGGTATTTTACATAAGGGATAAGTGTAGGGAGGATTACACACGTTTTCAAAAGAAATGTAAACATGAGAATAACAATTAACTAAAAGATATTTATGTTTGTTTGTTCGAGTCAAATGCTTGTATCGAGTCATAATGGATGTTTTGCAGAAATTTTTCCAGATTCTAAAGATGTAAATTTTCCAGAATTTTTTCCAGAAAATCGCAAACCAGTTTTTGTCAGGATAACCTGAGGCGTCAGGATTGCAACCTGACGGCGTCAGGAAGGAGTAAAAACATCAGATTACTTTTTCTCGTTTTCTGAGCTACTTATAAATTTTTGGAATTTTCCAGGTCTTAATTTTCTAAGAAATTCTGTAAACATCCATTCCACAAGCATTATATCCTAGTTTAAATCGAGTCTTATATATATTATTACCGCCGATTTTACGCGAAGGTTTCGTTTGTTTTCTTCAAAGTGTGCAGGTTTAGTTTGTCAAGAAGAAGTTACATAAGATTGGAAGGAGCTTTTCACGCAATAATTCTTCTTGGAAAAGAGTTTAACCACCACTTTACACGGATCTTATCGAGCTAATCAGGGGAGTACTAGTTTCTTTCGTTTTTAATTACCTTCTTTTATCATAACTTTGATACTTTCGGGGAACATTGGGGACAATGTTCAGTTTAAGTGTAGGGAGGGAAAATAAAACGGGAACTTTGAAACTATGCTTATCCTTGATTATTTGCTTTGTCCAATTGTGATTATGTAATAAACCATGAGAAAATGTTGGTTAGGGTAATTTTGGCACCAAATTTAAAATTTTTCATGACATATAGGAGTGGGCCATTAGTCTTAACAAAAGCGTCTCACGGATAGGAAGTTGCATGACTAGCACAAAAACCCTTTACCACCCAAATTCCACCCAAAATGTGAGGATCGCCTTTAGATTAGTAGGAATTAAAGCATTCATCTTTAATGCTTAGAGTGTGAACCGGTAGTATAATAGATTCTAGAACTTGTTTTGTGATGCATTCCGAGATCGCAAGTGAGGCTACACTTGTGTAGTTAGGAATAACTAAATGATAAGAGGCATTAGGATAACCCTTGTTTGATACCTGTAATATAATTACTTCTTCCACTTCGGTTGAGTAATTCCCCCACACCCTTTGCGTTGTACTCATCTTTAGTACACGATACCCCTAGTTAACCCCTCAGAGCCTATCCTTTTCGCGGTTCTCGTGATGTTTCGGTTTTTCCGGAATATCAATGAAGAGCATTGTTTACACCCCACCCCCAAATATACACCCAAATCGCCTTAGCCTACCCCTTATGCACTCAATTTTAGTGCAAATATTTGTTATCACCCTAAATCCTTAGTTCAATTATCTAGTTGCTTGCATAAGTTGCTAAGTCGAGTCATATCCTTTGTATACAGTTTTGGGATGATTGGGATTCATGGGAAAAGTTAAAGTTTATGAAATGACGGGAAGGGAACGTTAAATTCAAATTCCCTTTGTTTGCGTAATAATGTACCCCAAGTGTTTTGATCTTTTCAATTCGGGTCAAATTAGTATTAGAGTAATAAAAACTCAAGTGTAGGGATATGCTTATAAATCCCTAGTATTTTGATGTTATCTTAGAGGATGGTAGAGTAAAAGTGTATGAATAAAATATTGTTAAATCTAGACATGTGCAACACACATGGAAGAGTATTTTGGGCTCTTAATATCTTTTTCTTCAACCTTTTATATATTTCTTTAGTTTTTTTCTTCTCTCAAATAGTTAATGAACTAAAGTTACTAAACACAATAAAACAAACATATCTTTTAGCTAGTTTCTACATATAACAAACACATCTTATTACTACAAAATAACAGTTGTTATCCAAAGTCCAAACCAAAAACCAAATAAATCAATTAGTTTTTGGCATGTATTGATGTCATCCACAATTGTTATCAAATTTAAAGCAAATTAACCAATTGAATCTAACACACAAACATATATTCACACACACACACACACATACACATAGACACGAACAACATATATGTACTACTAGACATGTTGTTAAAGGTTAAGATGGTGGCGGCTGGCGGATCTAGTGGTGAGGATGGAGATGGTGATCACCGTGATGGATTTGGTAGCGAGCAAGGTGGCTGAAAGATATGTTGGCAGTGAAAATGGCTTGAATTTGGTAGTGAGGATTGTGGTTGGTAGTCTGGTGGTGATGGTGACGATAATGGTTGGAAAAGATAAGGGTATTTATATTTATAGTGATAAAATGATATAAATTTGGAGTTTGTGTAAATCTGTAAATAATGTATAAATGTTGAAATTAATGTTCTTAGAATTTGGTTGAAAAAAGTTATCAAATGAAGAAGGTTTTATTATATTTTATTTATATTTTTTTAGTAAAGGGTGGTTACCCAGTGAATATATTGATGAATAATATGAGTTAAGTACATATAGAATGGTTATGAGCCACTCTAGAGCTAAAAAGCGAACTATATGCCTCGAAGAAGCTCAAAACATAACAACCAAGAAACAAGATGATGAAGTTTTAGAGTAAGAAGAAATGGGCATTTGGGTCATTTTGCATGCATTTAACAGCGTTAGCAATTTGGACAGGATCCTTAGAAGATAAAAACCATGAGGATATGACCTGTTGAAAAAAAGTACATAGACTACATCTAAGAAATAGACAAACCACACAAAAAGTACATCGACTATATCTAAGAAATAGACAAACCAGATGAACGATTTATGTAATTCACTCTAATATGTTTTTATAATCTTCATTTACACTTACACTATGTTCTCGAGTTTTTATGTAGAAAGAAAGGAAAAAAGTGGAGAGGAAATTAAAAAAGAGTTGCGATTTTTTTTTATCTTTTTTTAAAAGAAAAAGAGAAAAAAGAGGAGAAAATTACGCCAAAACAGATTGTCCTAATCTTCTTTCACAAATTGAGCTAATCTATTAAGAGTGTGTTTGGGATTGCAGTATGAAACTGATTATCCGCTTATTGCGTTTTGCAAACACAAGTAATCGGTTTTGAGTGTTTGGCAAAAAAAAAGTTTGAAAAGTGATTATTTGCGTTATTGGGGGAACAAAACGAGTTTTGAAAAAGTTACTCCCTACCTACAGTCTGGAAACGCACTTATTGCTCCCTCAACCAAATTACCAACTTACCCTTACATATCTCCTCCTTGTTCTTCATAAACCTCCTTCTTCACATCAAATTTCTTTTCTGCCGTCACTGATAAATCTCTAACCCGCCGTTTTTCATGCTTCTCGTTTACAACCATAAGTGTCGAAATTGTTGGTGAAGATCCGGTGGAGATAGTTGTCGGAGTTTCAGATTCGGTAAGCACCGTTGAGGGCAAAAACAGTAGTTGAGGGGATGACTAAACATGCAAAGAATAATTATAACCAGTGTTGCAAAACAAGGCCGATTAATTATCGATTAGGTGCTACTGGGCCACCAACCTTGCCGATTTGTGTAACTGGGTCAAATAAATCGGCCAACAACGGTCAATGGAGGTCAACGACTGTTAACGGTGGTCAAACTTGCTGGAAACTTGCAAATCTTGTCGGAAATATCCAAAACTTGTCTTGACCAAGTTTAATCAATTATATTTGATGTTTTTATCTGTTACAAGATGATTTTCAAGGAAAGTCTTATTCAGAATACCCAAATCTCACCGAAAATACCCAAAACTTGTCGAAAATGCCAATCCGATTAATCACTGATTAATCCCGCATTGACCGATTACGAGCTACAGGAGGGTCGACCGCCCGACTATTAATTCATGATATTTGCAACCTTGATTATAATAAAACATCATTTTAAAAGCTTTACAGTTTGTTGTTGAAGATAAATGGGTTTTGTTGAAGAAAAATATGTTCTTCTTAAAACTTACAAAAGAAACTATTGAACTGGAGAGAGGGTCAAAAAGTTGATAAAATTCAACCGCAACAAATGTTTTGTAACATTAGTTTTGTACATTAAAGTTATAGTTTAATGTATAAAAGGAAGTTTGTATATAATTTGATACTATGTTATAAGTTAATTTTTTATACATGTGATAATGTTTTTTATAGTCATTTTACATGTTGAAGTAGTAAATAATTTGATTTTGCCAAACAAAAAAAATTAATTATTTAATTATTGCGATATCAAACCACATAATCAAATCCAAATATTATTTTTCAAAATCACGTTTTGTAATCGTTGATTATCTGATTATTCATTTACAAAACGCATAATCTATTTTCAATAAGCAATCTCAAACACCCCAACTAAAAAGATGATTTTAAAGCTATTTTTTTTTCACGTCTCTCTTCTTTTCTTTCCAAAACACAAATTTTTCTTTCTTTCCCCTATTCTTCTTTTTTACCCTCCACCAACAACATTTATATTTACTTTTGCCAAACACCTTAAATTGTCGTTTCATTTTCACCACAACAGCAGATGGTGGCCACTTGTTCTTCCTAGGTACGTTTTTATCAAACATCCCTTTTGCAATGTAAATACCCCCAAAGTTATATACTTCAATTCTTCACAATGATGGTCCCTAATTTAAACGCCCTTTATTTGGTTATAACAATATAAAGATTATTATCACTTTTCACTTTGAGCGATTAATTTTTTCAATTAAGGGGGTGTTTGGGATTGCTTATTTTTCTCCTTAAAAATAAGTAGTAGTTTAGGAAATAGTGTTTGTGTTTGCTTAGTATGTAAAAAAATGCAATATTACCAGTAACTTGTTAAATACATACAATCTAATCCATTTAAGAAGGTTTTTGGTTAATAAGCATCTGAAGACGCGTCTTCCTTGTTAACGACACCTACAAAGGACGTGTCGTGTGTGTGTTTTGGGGAGAAGTCGGTTGTGGTGAAGACCGAGTTGTGGAAGTTGCTATTGTGTGTGTGATTTTGGTTTTTGTGGGGTATATTGTTTAAGTGGGTACGTTTTGGTGGCGATGTTGGTTGTGGATACGTGGCGGTGAGTTGGCGGTGGGGGTGATGTTGGTCACTATTACCACTAGCCTTACATTTGGTTGTATAAGAATGACACTATATTCTAAGATAAGCATTTTGAGATAACCAGCTTCGAACCTGTTTTTGAGAACTGCTTATTTTACCCAAAATAAGCAGATAGTTTGGATACAAAACTGCCTATGCTTAAAAATTAGCTGAAAAGTAGAAAAAGAAGCAATCCCAAACACCCCCTCAAAACTACTTAATCTACCTTTAGAGTGAAATAGCTTGTTTGAAATCTGTTTAAATGTGCAATCTAAAAAACCCCATAATAGAAAACCAAACTATTAACCCCAAGGGATTAGCCTAACGGTAAGGGCTTAGGAACTCCATTCCATTAACTTCTCCCAAGTTCGAAGCTCGTAAGCTGCAAATCATGGGGACCACCAATCCTAGCCACATAATCCAAAATGGTGGAGGGATAGTGATTACCGGGTCTTTTTGGGGTGGTCTGTCGAGTCCGAGGTTAAATATTATGTCAAATAGTTGACTCGGGTGCGGTTTCCCTTGTATCAAAGAAAGGAAGTCAAACCATTATATGCTTTTTTAAATGATTTGACAATATATAAGAATGTCTTATGTTTTTTAGTAGTTAAATAATTTGAATTTTCCAAATACAGTAGATAGCAAGAGAAGCATGTCTAATCTGAATTTTTCCTTTAACTTTAACTTGTTTCTTTCGAGTTAATTAAAGTTTTTATTGTTTTATACGACAATCACTTTCTAAACACGATGTCAAAAACCCCATGTATTTCTAACATAAAGTATGGTTCAGGTGATACTTCATAAACACACGCTCATCTAAAGAATGAAGAAAATCAAAAAGTCTCGTGCATCAGTTGATTCTTGTTCATTCAACCATTTACCAGATGAAATGGTTCTCAAAATTCTAGACACTTTAATCGATTTGAAACTCTTATGCTGCTGCAAACTTGTTTCCAAACGTTTCAACCGGATAGTCACTCAAGTTAACACTATTTCCTTCACTGCCCTCACTCATCCTGCCCAACTCCATCCAAATCAGGAATTTAAAGCCTCAAATATTATTGCTTCATTAGGGCCATTTTGGTCTTTGACGAAGTTTCGAAGAGTGAAATCTGTGCATATCCAACTCCTTTCATCCGTTGATAGTCTTTCTTTGTTTAAGTGGAAGATTAAGTTTGGAAACAACTTCGACTCGTTTTTATTTCTGTCACCGAATTATATTTACCATAAGAAGGAATTGTACATTAATGAAAATGGTCACGATCAGGAAAATAATGAGGTAAATAGTAAGAAAATAGATATTGCATGTGAGTGTTTGTTCGATGTGATGAAAAGGATTCGGTTGCTGCTGATTGATATTATCCGTTTACCATTGCTGGAAAAGGTTTCCATTGCTGATTCGGATAATAGGGGAAAAGTGTCTTTTAGTGGGGGCAAAATTGCTGATGTGAGGAACCGGCTATGTGGACCGTCTGAAACTGTGGAACAGGAGGCAAACCGTTTAGATTTTCCTCGTAGGTTGAGTCGGTGTTATGTTCCTTTGTTGGAGTTGCCAGTTTCAGGGTACGTGATGAAGGAGGTAACTCTCATGTTAATGTTGAGGGATGATCTGCCAGAGGACATTGACAGTTTTATGAGGAGTGATGATGATGTTGAAGATGAAGAAGAGGCTGCATATAGTGAAGCTATGATGCAGATTTTAAAGAAGCACAGGGATCAAATAGAGTGGCTGGGTGTAGTATAGTATAAAACATCTTCATGTAAGTTTTTATTTGAACATGTTTTTGGGTAATATGCATGCTTTCTTAATGATATTATTATTATTTTAATATTACTTAGGTTCTTGGTGATTGGGTTGTCTTTTACATGTTATGCAGTTTGACTGTTATAGTTTGGGCTGGAGGGAATTGGGTTACAAAAGACAGAAACCTGTCTTACTTATTCTTAAGGCTGGCCGTTTTAACTTACTTTTCTATTTAAGTGGGTAAAAGTGTAAAACCTATTTCCCAGTAGCCCAATTAGTCCCGCTTAATATTTTGAAATGCTTAATGATGCACCCTATCGTTATTAAGATTGTAGCTGGATTGGGGCATTTAACACCTAGTTGTTAATAGGAACAGTAAGGCATTAAGTAAAAACTTAGATACAACATTGTGCTCACGACAAGTGATCTGGTGTACCTAAATAGTTTATGCGTATAGGCTCTGTGTTAATATTCAATGAAATAGTCAATAGCGAATAAGGTTATTGTACTGAACTTCCAGTTGTGGAGTTAGAACTTGTTTCATTGTCTACTAAATCAAGCATGGCCTCCGGTTATCTATTCTGTCGTAAGAAAGGACACAAGAATTCACGTGTCGAATGCGAACAGAGGTTATCTATCTCAACCCTAGAAAGCTTACATTTGATCTCGATAATTAACTCAAAGTTGTGGGGATCCTTCATTTCTTTATTCTGTGTAAGAGATAGCTAATCACCTGCTGTATGATGTTCATAAAAGCTGCATTTATTTTGTAACCTGTTTGAAACGAAGATTTCATATTTTGCTCTTTTAGACATCTTAAACATGCCATGTGAACAATAGGGTCTTGGAGCACATAAAAAGTCGCTCGACTGCCAGTATTCTATGTAAGAAGGTGCAAGTAAACGTATAAAGAAGGTTTAGTAGTAATCCTAGTATTTTGAATGCAATGAGCTATTATGTTTAAAGTAGTAGTTCCTGCTGTAAGTGAATAATTGTTCCATCTATGTAAGAAGTTATGCATGTTTTATGTTTAGAAGCATGTCTGCCTGTTCAAGCAAACCAAAACCGGAAACCTGAATTTATAAGCCACACCTGTGTTTATTAAACTGGAATATGTTTTTCAGTTAGGATTAATAAGTTCATTTATAAGTGCAGCTCTATTGAAAGAGGGAAAACTCTTTGTAAAGGGCGTAAAAAAAGCCCAAACCCTTATTAGGGTCCTGTTTCGGGTTGATATGAGTAAGGATTTTTTTACATTTTTTTGTATATATTTAATTTTTTTCTTAGTAAAGTTTTGCCCCCCCCCCCCCCCCCCCCCCCCCCCCCCTTGGTTGTTATTCGATTGACCCGAACTGGATTAATCTCCCATCATTTCGTCTTTTTACAACCACTTGTTTCAGTCCGCTTTTTGTTTAGGACTAAATTTAGATTTTATACGACGTTATGTGTCGAAATACCTTACTCTAGAGATAAAGGTGTTGATGATAGTTGTTTGTATGAGTGGAAAGTTCGATTCGTTTTTTATTTGTTTCACCTAGTTTAGTTATGATAGGAATGCGTTATGTGATAGGTGGGAGTTTACTAATGATGTGTTTAGGAAGAAAGTGCATACTACGTTTCTGTGTTTAAACTTTAAAGGATGTGATTGTGAGACATAGAATGTTGTTGTATTTCGTTTAAGAAATTCCCTCTATTGGAAAGTGTTGCAATTAGTGGATAGGGGAGGTTAAGGTCTTAAGGATGATGTGAAGTTGCGGTTTAATTGTGTTGAGGTTCCGATTAATGTAATGTTTTTATTTGTTACATAAAACCTTGGACTAGCTCTCAGTTCTCTAAAATGTTTTCTTGTGGACCAAAATCTATGGGCGCCAATGTCTTGTAAAGATTGTTAATGAGTACAGTTGAATCGAAATTTTGCTAAATACTAGAATAATCCTGTAATAAGTGCCAAATATGTCTTCACATCGCATATTATAGAAAAATTGGATGGATGTAGAAGGTTCAGAAACATTCCAACTTAATCTGTAGTGGGTTTAACCACAAGTGTATGTGTATCATCAAAAGTATGTAACTTAAACCTGAAATTGAAGTCTAGGTATCAGGTAAAGTCTAGAGTTCAAATAAACCCTTCATGTTAGAGGTATCAAAAATAGCCGGGTTGAGTCATGGGTGAATCCAGGTTTTACCCGAAATGGGTTATTTATAAGCATGGGTTGGTTTGACCGAGAGCACTTTAGGAGAGTGATGATAAGGTTAGCAACAGGATTGCACAAGGTACTAAAAAGCTTATGTTATACATTTCAGATAAACTATTGTAAGAAACTAGGAATATTGGCCAATATGGTCTGGTACAATGTGTCCTTATGGAATACCAAATTTAAGTAATGGACTAATGGCAATATTCAAGGAGTTCATTTCTCAAACAAATGATAATAGAATCTTCCCGCTGTCCATAATGTTATTATTTATAATTTAGATGAATTGACACTTTTAGTTAATTAAACTGTCTCTGATAACCTACCGATGGTATATTTTTTTCCTCTTGACATTTAATTTCAAATGAAGCATTGCCTCATCTTGAAGGCGCATTAATAAGCATAACAGATACACCCTCTTAAACACGAGTGACCATACAGTAACGAAGGACAGTGAAAATTTCACGTGCATCTTGTTTATTAAACAACTTATATCTTTTCATTTAGCAATAGGGGCTTGCGACATGTAAGCTTTGAGAGGGTATAGCAACTAGTGGTTTCCTTCGTCAATCATCACAAATCCAAATTCATAAGAAAGCTCAAAATTATCATCTTTCGGCAAACTCCACACAAAAGAATGCAAGAGTGATGCCATTATATACCAACATCTTCTCCCCAAGGGGGATTCCTGGGCATATTCGTCTTCCTGATCCAAATGGCACAACAATCGAGCGTTCGTTTTGGTAGGAAAGAATGAAATAACAATTAAACAAATTGAACAACGTAATGGGAAAATGATGTAATGGGATGATTCATTACTCTTATTATTCATGTTGGTTGGTATGATAAAATGTAATGTATTTAACAGAAAAAGACTAAAATACCTTGTCAATGATGGAACTTTTTTAGTATAGTGTGTATTTAAAAGATATGTTTTTATGTAATTTTGATTCCATTATAAGATAGAACGAAAAAAGAAGAAGGGGGCCTTAACGAATCTAAACGGTGAATTTGATACGAGTCGTTGCATATTTGCATTCGGTAAACCAACATGTTTTCTTTATTACGCCGTAATACCTTTTATTACAGAATACCAAACACTATGCAAACTGCAAAGTATTTCCATTGTAATCCCATTTGCTTCTCAAGAACCGCTTTAGCTTGAACTCTGTTAAGAGACAGATTTGAGATGGTTAATCTTTCAATAACTAGATAAAAAAACGAGATCTGATAAGAAACACTACTGCAATCCTAAGCTTTAGGAACAAGAAATTGAACATGGAAAAGATGCAAACTATTGATGCTACGTGAATGATAGTAGTGGTCTATATTTGGTTCCTAATCTAATGCATCATTGTGCATGGGTAAAAAGTGGAGATAGTGGTTGAATTGTTCTATAAGACTTGGTCTTAGCATCCTTGCACGTAACAAATTCCAATGGACTGGTCCAGTTCTGGGGTTCATGATGGGCTCCCCCAATATTAATATAGACGACACGACACTACCATGCATGATTCACCTGGACATCTATGCGCGGTTTGAAAAGCTTGCAAATAATTAGTACCAATAAATGATAATTCAACTCTCTTGAATAAGATGATTCAAGAAGTTGTAATCATAAAATAAACTCTATTCGCAACTTTGATCTTTGAATTTATTTGACACGTTAAAAAATATAAATAGGAAAGACTCATTTTCATTAAGCTATATTCGCTAACTGCTTTCGCATAGGGTCTCTTATTCTATTGACTTGCAGCTTATTTGTTGCATCTCAACTTAATTTCGTTGTTTGGGTACCCCATAAACAAATTTGATAATCAAAATGTACCAGTGCATATGGATTTTGTGAGTCGGATGTTGTTATCTTTAGTTGTCTCGGCAAAATGTTCATAAACAGATCTATACGATATTCTTTTTTTCTTTCTAAATACTTGTAAATTAAAATACCAATGTATAAGAAAATGATGTATCTAGCAATATAAATGATAAACTCGTTTATGCATATATTGAAAAACCCTAAGTTAGTGGTGCTATCTTATACACGTAAGATTTAATATATCAATTATTTATATATTTAATTATTTAAATACTCTAATTTATAAAATACAATATAATATATTAATTATTTAAATACTTAATTACTGCCCTTTTAAAAACTTGTAATAACTTCCATTCATTGGTCCAATGGAGGTCTAAGCTTGATAAACCCCTCGACTCATACACTTCCGAGCACTTGAAAGTATCGGATAATTGCCTTGTGGGTCTAAACATCAATTTGCATTCTATTCTCAAACGGAAAATTGGTAGCGGTGCCTTAACATCCTTCTGGAACGATTCTTGGTTGGGTAACCAGTGCCTGAAACACTTTTTTCGAGACTTTTCTCCCTTGAATCCACTAAAGAGTGTAGAATCATGGATCGTTGTGTGCTAAGCATGGTTTTAAAAGGCTCGCAAAGGTGTGAGGCTTGGTCATGCTGTCACTCCATGACACCACGCCGTCTTATGCCACGTTTTTTTTAAACTCGATATATATGAAATATGACATGAATATATAAATATTTTAATATTTGGTGCCGCCTTATAAACGCAAAAGCTTCACTTTGGACGCAAAAGCGTGAGGCTTGGTCATGCCACCACGCCACGCCTCGCGCTATTTATAACTTTGGTGCTAAGTAATGGATCAACAACTCACATGTGGGATTGGAGGAGGCTCATAAGAAACGGAGTTGAATTAGAACAAATTAATGGGCTTTGCAATCTTCTACTTAATTTTATTCTATCATCTCTTACTCAATGTTGGGAATTTGGTTTAACCCCTTCCAAACAGTACATTGTTTCTTCGATGTTGAAACATACTAAAAAGGTTGTCTTATTATCTGATGTCGAGGTAATCCGCTCGAACAACCTTATTCCCATAAAGATTAATATTCTTACTTAAAGATCGTGTTTGGACCAAATTCCTACTATGTGTAACCTAGATAAAAGAGGGATTGAGTTAGACACAATACGGATATCTCATAGAAATAAGAATTTTCAATCTTGTTGGCTTGACAGGACAATTTATCCGGTTAATGTTTGTTTCAAATTATAAATATTGTTCCTGTTTTCTAGCGACTTGCTAGTTTAATAAAAAAGCAGTTAACAAAAAAAACTTAACTACAATTTAATCATTAATTTTTTGCATTCTCACTTACACCAACATAAAAAATAAAAGACTAAAATACACCGTTGGTCCCTAAACTTGTCTCAGAGGATCGCGATGGGACGAACCACGCCCTTTTCATCGCCACGGGTCCAAACAGTGGCCATTAAATGCCAGATTCGTCCCTTGACCAGAATTGGGACAATCAAACCGATTTCCTTCGAGGGTATTATAGACCATTCACTTTTTTTTACCCAACCTAGTTAAAATGTAACCCAACCTTCAACCATATGTATGAACGAGCAAGAGTGAACCCTAAAATACAATCAACACACATTCTTCCCAAAGCAAAAAGAAAAACAATAATGGCACAAAACGATAAGGGGAAGGGTTTGTTGAGTTCGTTGAGGAAAGCAGACTGCGCAAATGAAAAGCGTTTGGGTGTTAAGAAGGAGAAGGAAGAGGATGACATCTTGTTATCAAAGTTTAACGATTTGGGAGAAAGGATTACAAAACTGGAAATTTTGTTTAAATATCTTAAGAAAAGGAAGGAAAAGAAGGAAAACGATGATAGGGAGAGTTGTAGGTCTAGCTAAGTGTATGTTTAGTTGATAGTAAACATTTGTAGTTCTTGAGAACATGTAATCGATGAATAAAGTTTTGTGATCTTATTTAAGTAATTGTGTTTGAAATCGTTTTGCATTTCTTAATAGGTTTGACTTACCCAAGTAAGTTACAATTTGTTGGTTTTCATAAGTTTGTTTGACTTTGGTAAGTCAAAATTCAAGATGTTACAATACACCATTGTCAATACATTGTTGTTTAATGCTAAAGCGTTTGCATTTTGAACCCGTGTTTTGAAACCACTGCCTGTAATTTTTCTGAAAGGGGGGTGTTTGGTTTTGCTGTAACAATTGTTGCTGATAAAAGGGGCCGTTTGGTTTAGCTGATACAAGCGGATGTTTTATTTGATACATTATGATTTAGTGCCAAAGTATTTGCATTTTCACCACATCTTTTTAAACCATTGCCTTTGCTTTTGCGGATACAAGGGGGTGTTTGGTTCTACTGATTAAACTTTTGCTGATACAAGGTCCTGTTTGGTTTTGATGATACAAGGGCCTGTTTGGTTTTGCTGATATAAGGGGATGTTTGGTTTTGTTGATACTAAAAGCACTAAAATACACCCAATATCACAATACAAGAAGAGATTAAACAACACATAACCCAAATGATATTTTATCATTAATAAAGTCTGTTAAACATCATAACCAACTACATCAAATCTAATTTACATACCATTTTTAGCAAAACTATCACCCAAAAGACGCCTTTATCTACCCCATGGAAAACCAAAAATTCAGGCATTATGTTCAGCCATTTTCTTAACAAACTCTTGGTTGAACCGAATACCTTCATCTGTTTGACCAACAATCTGTATGAGTTGGGCAAGTTGGTTTGTGTGCCTCGACTGGATTTTGTTCAGCGCATCCACACAGTCAAGCGCAATTCCACGATGTCCCAGAGCTTGATTCTCTTGTATCAGCTCCCTACGGTTGATGATTCCTGTCTTCAGATGCTGGCAGCACTGAAGAAGTAGCTTCCTTAGAATCCCTTCTTGGGCAGCCTCATCTTCAAACCAGATAGCCATCCGATCATTAAGATTTGGCGAATCAGCCACCTCCATGAGTTTGTTTAAAATGGGGAAATCTGCCATTGGAAAGTTGTGTGTGTGTGGAAAAAGTGGTAGATGAGTTTATCGGTAAGAGACGGTGAAGGGTCTAATACTTACTTTTTTTTCACACTCGGTCCCTGAATTTGTCTTGGTTGCCGTTGTCATACTTAAAACTCCCGCCCAATATTCACTTTAGAATACAAAACTGGTCCCTCAAGTTGCCAACTTACGTAAAACCATTAGAAGTTTGACTTTGTTAAGTCAAACTTCTAAAACATACTACCTCCGTCCCAAATTTTATGTCCATTTTGACTTTTATAAACAAACTTTGACCTTAAATATGTTTTTTGTATTATATAATGCTTAATGAAAGTTATATCAATAAAAATACATTTAAAATTCAATTTCATTTATATATTTTACATCAAGTATTATATAACACAAAAAGATATATTTAAGGTCAAAGTTTGATTAAAAAAGTCAATCTGGACATAAAATTTGAGACGGAGGGAGTATCAAATTATCAATTCACTCCAAAACAAATATTTAGTAATGGTTTTGCAATATTGACTTTACAAAGTCAAATACCATTCTATATATTATTCAACATTCCACTAGCCATCCTTATCATCTAACTTCAAATACCATTATGCCTTTTGCACTTAATCTTCCAAAGGTTTTCAATCCTTCTGACATTACGTCTCTCGTTCACAGTTAAGCCATTCACCATTTTCAACTATTGACTAACTAAGGTAAACTGGAAATACAATTTTACTTTCTACAATCAAATAAAAATGCTAAATGAAAGTTTGACTTTCGAATGTCAAACTTTGATCACCTACAATACTCACAAACATCAACATATGAACAACCAGTCAAAATTACCAAAACTATTTTGCAACGTTAATTGTCCAAGGGTATTCAACCCAAACTTAAACTACAACCAGTCAAAGAAATCTACCACGGCTGTGGGGGAAGCTCGGTGGAGTTTCAACAGCTTCCTAACCAACTCCCAGTTGTTCATGGTATTTTCATTCCCATCGTGACTCCTATCGCTTTGCCTGATATTGATTGTCTTTAGCGACCGCGAACACGCAAGTATACACTTTATTAAAGTTATTTCATGCTTTGTTCTGGGAAAAGCTCGAAACACCACCGTCTGTAGCTGACCATGGCTGAATGTGCTTGTGTCTACAACAGTGGAAAAATTTTGCAAAGGTAGATCACTAAGAGTGTTTGCAGCCAGAAAAATCAAATAGTGTTGAGATACACAAACATGGCAATTTAGGAATGTTTTATTTGATACATATGCATTACAACATTACACTTACTCTGTTATCCAGCATTTTCAAATTCGGAGATGACCGAATCATTACAATGGTGAACGCTACCATAACACTATTCCCAAAATCGACATCGGACAGCTTAAGGTTAATCAGGGAAACAAAGGGCACCTTCATCCTAGGATTAGCTTCATGTATCAACTACAACAAGTTTTACAGATTAAATTTCATTACTGTTACACATCTCTATAACATTATAAGTTGTAAAACTGAAATTGTTCTTACCGTGCAATCACCAAAATCCAATGTAAGGGTCTCAAGATTTTGAAGTCTTGTCAAGTGAAAGATATCGGATGTTGTGATTGTGGTCACAACATTATAACGACATAATGACAAATGTAACTTCTTCAAATTCTCAAGTTTTGCAATATCCCATAGTCTCATCTCGTTAGTACTAGGACGATTCATCTTAAGAGACTCAAGTGAGGGACAACCAGCAATAAAGTCTCAAACTGTACCGCTTAGAAAATTGACATGAATCAATTATAGGCTCAATAGATTTGGATAGCCATGAAAATATTCCAAAGTAGCCATAGCACAAACATGAAGTACCAGATGTTTCAACTCACTGCGAGAGTAAAGTTGGGTTGGGAACGTAACTGGGTCACCATACCAGTTTGTAATAATCAGCTCCTCAACTCCATTGTCAGCCAAAAACAAGAGCCACTCATGAATCTGTTCATAATGAAAGTTGTCTATTCCAATAATTGATCTTGGCTCTACAGCAAAGACAAACTTTCTTATTGGACCCATAAGCCGATTTAAGAATCTAGTAACAAGCCTACCATCAAACTCGTATGTTAAATAATAAAAGAAATCCTCATCAAGTATGACATCGGTGAGCAAAGTCCACTTAGACCTCCAGTTTCTCACTAAACTAGAGGTTCTCACCGCTTCTAACAAAGGCAACCGATTCAAAATGTTAGTGATCACTTCATCTGGCATGTTGGTAAAACGATCGATCGACATGGTTTTGTTGGAAGCTGGGTTGGTCTTTTGAGTTCTGGAAATGAGGATTTATATTTTTGATTTCGATTTGCAGTTTATCGTTTATGGATAATGTGGTTTTATGTGATTGGCAAAGTTGTTTGTTGGGTGGGTGTATTTGTTCCCGCGAAATTAAATGCAGCGTATCAGGGAAGAAGCGGCTAATAGCCATACTCACAATTGGTCCCTGGGTTGAAGGTTGGGTAAAAAAAAGTGAATGGTCTATAATACCCTCGAAGGAAATCGGTTTGACTGTCCCAATTCTGGTCAAGGGACGAATCTGACATTTAATGGCCACTGTTTGAACCCGTGGCGATGAAAAGGGCGTGGTTCGTCCCATCGCGATCCTCCGAGACAAGTTTAGGGACCAACGGTGTATTTTAGTCAAAATAAAATAAATACACATATAACAAATCGACAAACTATAGACTGTAGTCGCTATGTTAGATAATTATACGATTCCTCTCGAGTCAATCTCTTTCATACCAATCACAAATACAAAAGCCGTTTCCTCGTCAAAAAATCAAAGGCACCCCGAGTTTATGGGGGTGTTTGGGTAAGCTTATATACGGCTTATTAGCTTATATGTATTCATGCTGGTGTTGATGCTGAAAAAGATTAAAATTGTAGCTTTTATTTTTGTAGTGATGCTGATGCTGTTGGTGAAAAAGATTATAATCAGTTAAATTATGAAAAATTATCTTCATAATCTTTTAAAAGCTGGTTTTGAGAACTTATATTTTAGGAACTTATTTTTCAAAAATAATTTATAATTTCAGTTTGCCAAGCAAAAATTATTTTTTAACCAAAGCTTATTTTTAAAATAATAATTTTAGGCCTCTATAATCTTCAATAATCTGGTGCCAAACATGCATAGCTTACCCACGCACCCCCTATATAAGCTTCTTTTCTCACCACTGAGCTTATAAAAGCAAAAAAGGAGAATAGCCATAAACACAAACACCCGCGAACCTAAACATAGCTTAGTATCGGGTGTGTTACAAATTTCACCGCAACAGCAGACGAAGGTCACTTGTTCTTGTTAGGTACGTTCTTAGCAAACATCCCTTTGTAATTCTTGTTATATCCAAACACCCCCAAATATTATATACTTGAATTGTATACAATGAGGGTCCTTAATTTTAAGGGCCTTCATTTGGTTAACATTTTGACTTTGAGTGATTTGGTGAAGAAATGTGCTTATTTTTAATCTCTTTAAATTTGTTGAATTAAGGGGGCGTTTGGGATTGCTTATTTTTCTGCTTAAAAATAACTACTTTAGGAAATATTGTTTGGGTTTGCTTATTTTGTAAAAAAGTGTAATGTACTTGAAGAAAGCAATAATTTGTTGAATAGATTCAATTAAATCCTGAAAAGCAGAAAAATACGCAATCCCAAACACCCAAAACTACCGGTTTAGAGTGAAATAGCTTTTTGTTTTGAAATTTGTTTAAATGTGCAATCCGAAAAAACCCCATAATAGAAAACCAAACCATTTAGGAGTTCCATTCCATTAACTTGTCTCAAGTTTGAAGCTCGTAAGCTGCAAATCATGGGGACCACCAATCCCTAGCCACATAATCCAAAATGGTGGAAGGATAGTAATTACCGGGTCTTTTTGGGGTGGTCTTGTGGAGTCCGAGGTTTACGTATTAGGTCAAATAAGTTGACTCGGGTGCGGTTTCACTTGTATTAAAAAATGAAGTCAAACCATTGTATGTTTTTTTAAATGATTTGACGCTATATAAGAATGTCTCTTTTGTTTTTTAGTACATAAGTGGTTTGAATTTTCCAAATACAATAGATAGCAAATAGATGCATAAACTTTAACTTGTTTCTTTCGAGTTAATCAAGGTTTTTACTTTTTATGGTTTTATACGGCAATCATTTTCAAAACACAATGTCAAATAACCTGTGTCATTGTGTGTTACTATTTACTAACATAAATTTTGGTTCAGGTGACACTGCATAAACATATTTTCATCTAAAGAATGAAGGAAATCGAGAAATCTCGCACATCAGTTGATTCTTGTCCATTCAGTCGTTTACCAGACGAAATGGTTCTCCAAATTTTTGACAAATTAATCGATTTGAAAATCTTATGCCTTTGCAAATCTGTTTCCAAACGTTTCAACCGGATAGTCACTCAAGTCAACACTATATCTTTCACTGCTCTCACTGATCCTGTTGTAGAGTATCACAATCGGGAATCTAAAGCCTTTAATACGGTTGCTTCTTTAGGGTCCTTTTGGTCAGCATATTGCTCTTTGTTGCAGTTTCGGAGAGTAAAATCTGTGCATATCCAACTTCCTTCTTTCGTTGATAGTCTTTCTTTGTTTAAGTGGAAGATTAAGTTTGGGAACAGATTCGACGCGTTTTTATTCCTGTCACCGAATTATATCTACCATAAGAAGGAAGTATATGTTAATGAAATTGATCAAGACGTAGAAAATATAGAGTTGATTACGAAGAAAATAAAGACCTCGGGGCAGTGTTTGCAGGATGTGTTGAAAAGGATTATCGTGTTGTTGACTGATATTATCAGTTTCCCATTGCTGGAAAGGGTTTCCATTGTTGATTCGGATAATAGGGGAAAAGTTTCTTTCAGTGGGGGGAAAATTGCTGATGTAAGGAATTTATTATGTTCACCACCTGAAACCGTGGAACAGAGGCCAAAATATGTGGATTTTCCTAGTAAGATGAGTCGATGTTATGTCCCTTTGTTGGAACTGCCAGTTTCAGGGTACGTCATGAAGGGGGTAACTCTTATGTTAATGTTGAGGGATGATCTGCCAGATGACATTGACAATTTTATGAAGAGTGATGATAATGATGATGTTGAAGATAAAGAAGAGGCTGCGTATAGTGAAGCTATGATGCAGATTTTAAAGAAGCACAGGGGTGAGATAGAGAGGCTGGGTAAAGTGGAGGATTAGTCATCTTCTTGTAAGTTTTAATTTTAACATTTTTGGTAGTTATCAAGGTTGTAAAAATCGCTAGGCGCTCGTGAGGCGGTTGGGTAGGGCCTGGCGATTAATCGGTTAGGCGGGGATTAATCGGATTGCAATTTTTATAGTGAAATTTTTTCAAATATAAACATAGTTCTAAGTTTCTAACATAAAGTTACAAACATCGGATTATTGACCGATTAATCGGTCCGTTGACCGATTATTGACCGATTAATCAGTCCGTTGACCGATTATTGATCCGATTTTGACCGATTAATCGGTCCGTTGACCGATTTTTGACCAAAACGATTAAATAGGCCGATTATGGAAAATCGGGGCGGTTAATGGCCGATCAGCGATTATGCGCCGATTAATCGGCCGCCTGGACCGATTTTTACAACACTGTTAGTTATATGCACGTTTTCTTAAAGATTGTTTTCTAATTTTGCTTAGATTCTTGATGATTGGGTCAACTTTTACATGTTATGCAGTTTGACTGTTTATAGTCTGTGCTAAAGGTAATTGGGTTACAAAAGACTGAAACTAGTTTTTAGTTGTTTTTAGTTTTCCAATTAATTGATTTAAACTTATTTTTCTATAGCCCAATTAGGCCCACTTTAATATCTTGAACTGCTTACCCATTCACTCAATAGTTATTAACGTTGAAGCTGGTTTGGGGCATATAACATCTAGCCGTCCATAGGTACGATAAAGCATAAATTAAGAGCCCATATGGAACACTGTGTTCACAACAAGTGATCCGGTGCACTTTAATGGTTTATGCATATATGCTCTGTGTTTATTATTCAATGAAGTAAGTAAACAGCCAAAAATGTTATTGTAAAAAACTTCGACTTACTAAATTTTACAATAAGATCGATTGTCGCCTTTGATAATTTGAATAAGAAATAGCATCTTTTTTTATGTTAAGAGTGTGATTTGGTCATCCCTGGTTGTCTGAACAGACATAGTATCTGTGGAGTTAGAACTTGTTTCTTTGTTTAGTAAATCCAGCATTGCCTCCGCTTATCTATTTTTCGGTGACCATAGTATCTCAACCCTTGAAAGCTTACATTTGATCTCGACAGTTAACTTAAAGTTGTGTAGACCCTTCATCTCTTTATTCTGTGTAAGAGATTGCTAATCACCTGCTGTATGATGTTCATAAAAGCTGCATTTATTTTGTAACCTTTTTGAAATGAAGATTTCATATTGTGCTCTTTTAGACCTCTTTGACATGCCATGTGAACAATAGGTGAGCACAGAAAAAGTTATGATGGGAATGAATTATGTGAGAGTAGGGAGTTTATTGGCATGGGTTGGTTTGACCGAGAACACTTTAGGAGAGTGATGATAAGGTAGCAACAGGATGCCCGAGGTACTAAAAAGCTTATGCATTTCAGATAAGCTATTGTAAGAAACTAGGAATAATGGTCAATGGTCCACTACAATACGTCTTTATGGAATAACATTAAAGGAGTTCATTTCTCAAACAAATGATAGACTCTTCCTGCTGTCTCGATATCTAATTACAAATGAAGCATTTCCTCATCTTGAATGTGCATTAATAAGCATTACAGATACACTCTCTTAAACACGAGTGACCATACAGTAACAAAGGCCAGTGAAGATACATGTGCATCTTGTTTATTAAACAACTTACATATCTTTTCAATTAGTAATAGGGGCTTGCGTCATGTAATCTGTGAGAGGGTATAGCAACAAGTGGTTTCCTTTCCTTCATCACAAATCCAAATTCATCAGAAAGCTCAAATTCTTCATCTTTAGGCAAACTCCACGCAAAAGAATGCCATAATACATATCTACATCTTCTCCCCAAGGGGCATTCTTGGGCATATTCTTCTTCCATATCCAAATGGCAAAAACATCAAATTATTTCCGTTATAATTCCATTTGCTTCTCAAGAACCTCTCGGGCTTGAACTCCAGTGGACTAGTCCAGTTCTTGGATCATGATGGATTGCCCAAATATTCATATAGACAATACTACCCTTTGAAATGGTGTATCCAGGTACCATGCAAGTTTCATCTGGATTAGGAGAGGAAGTGGAGGTTGTAGTCTGAATGTCTCCTTAATCACTGCATCCAAATATGTCCATTTGGGTCGATGTGATTCTTCAACAATGTTCATACTTCATACCAATTTATCATTCTCATGTAAACCCATCTCTTCAGGTCTAACCGGTGGGATTGAATAAAAACTTAAGGGCATGTAATTTGGTACACTGGAAAGGAAAAGTAAGAAACGGAAAGAGGAACAAATCACTTGTTTTGTGGACCCGATGAATAGAATCAGAGGTTAAGGGGCCGTTTATTGGAGAGAAATACTCCATTTTTCCAGAAAATTTTTCATATGAAAAGGGAAAAACTGTAAATCCGTTTAGTCGCACTTTTTTCCAATAATTTTCCAAAAAAATGAAATTCTCATTTTCCAGTTTGTAATAGAAAAAATGAAAATGCCATCACACACTTCTCACTTTTTTCATTTCCAAAATAATAACATTATTTCCTTTCACCCTACACTTTTATCACGCCTCTTCCATCCTCCACCTTCACCTTCCATCGTCGCCCACCTCTCCGCCCACCATCAAGTTTTCAACTAAACAACTTTTCATTTAAAAAAAAGGAAAAATATAACTCCAACTAAACGGATTTTCAGATTTCTTAACTCTTCTCTAGAGAAGAAAAACCATTCCCTTCTCTAGGATTTTAGAAACGAAAAAATAGGAAAAAATTTCACCAACTAAACGGGCCCTAAAAATCCATTCTTTTTCCCGGTTTTTGATTATACTAAAAAAGTAAAGAAAGTAAAGAAAGGTGAGGAATGCAAATTTTTTAAAGAGATCATTCTCCGTCTCATTTTATATGGGAATGAAGTGGAAGGCATACAAAGGGGGTATAACTTATAAGAATCATTTGATGTGTGCGCTGCTATTGTTTTCTATGTTCTTCCCTTCGTCATGTTTTGGAAAAATAGTTGATTCTATTTGAAATCTCAATATTCTCATGAAGGTTTCAACTCTTAAGAACTGAAAACCCCATCCACTTCTTCCCTCATTTCAATCTTTTAGAGGAATTTTAATCGTCTAAGCGATTTATAAAAAGATTGATGGATCTATTTCGTTTGATACTACAACAGCCCTTTTTCTTCTTCCAATTGTTATTGTAGTCTCTTAATTGATAATTTTCAATTCACCATTTGTTCATTTCACCACTATAGATCTTAACTCTATAATTTTTTTGCTTGACTTTGTTTTGCTCCAACTTTGAATTTGGATATTGATCACTAATGATATGGTTTCGTCATTATGTTGTAATCATTTTAATAATGGTTCTAGAAAACGAATACGATATTTCATTTCCATTCTGGTGCATTACGCTACCAAAAACAACATCGATTATTTAGTCCAATTCTCTCGGTCGATTCCATTATTGGAATTGAATTTGTCTTTTCAAAGCTATTCCTATTCTCTCCATCTCCATTCTATGTTATAATTCCATTGTCTTTCATTCTCTCCTACCAAACACCTCCCAAAGGCACGTTTGGCAGAGAGAAATTCATAGAATAGAAATTTTGCCTCATGAATTAGTTCTCTTTCCAAATCTCGCGGTTTTTTTTTTTTTTTTTTTTTTTTTTTTTTTTTTTTTTTTTTAAGAATAGCAACTTAAAAGAGGGGTGAAATTGTGAAAATCAATTTGCAAAGAAGCTTAATTCTTGAGAGTTCCAAAATCTCTGTCATTTTTATTTCTCTAGCTCCATTTCTCTTAACCAACACACACTTAAGAATTTGTTGTCTAAAAAGCATCTCAAAATTCAATGTAAAACACAAATTGTATCCATAAATATATGAGATCAACAATAACAACATAACTAATACATGACAAAATAGGTTCGTATATGCATTGTTTGAAAAGCATACAAATAATTAGTACCAATAAAATGATAACTTAACTCTCTTGAATAACATTGATTCAAGAAGTTGTAATCATAAAATACACTTTATTCGTAACTTTGAACCTTTGAATTCATTTGACATGTTAAAAAATTTAAATAGAAGCGACGCATTTTCAGTAGAAGGTTCAAAATCTGCTTACATAAAGCTATCTTCACTAACTGCTTCCGCATAGGGTCACTTATTCTATTGTCTTGCTTATTTGTTGCATCTCAACACGTAAATTTTCGTTGTTTGGTTACCTCATAAAAAATTTCAAAGTCAAAACGTACCACAGTGCAAATCTTATGAATTTTGTGAGTTGGATGTTGTACATTATCTTTAGATGTCTTGACAAAATGTCCATTATACGATGTGTAAATAAAAAGTACCAATATATAAGAAACTGATATATCAAGCAATATAAATGATAAACTTGTTTATGTGTACAAAATATATAAGAAAATGACATATCAAGCAAATGTAGATGATAAATCACGGATAGTTTAGCAACTGTCGATAGGCTTGTTTTCGTTGAACACAATTTGTCAATTCATATGTTCTTTCTTGGATCTTTAATCTTGATTTTCCAGTGGCCATCTGAAAGATTCGCCTTTGCTGCTTCTTGGCGGAGCCATTCTAGTTTCTCCTTTTGTCTGGACGACAAAAGACAAAACTGTTGTAGCTGACTTGGCATTGAATCATGCAGTTTCCACCAATTATAGTGCGCCACGTCACTTGCATATTGTTGTGACACCGTTGAGTCCCAGTTACAATCATAGTCTCGAAAGCACCACCACGGTTTATACCCCAGGTAATGGAGTGCGTAGAGAATCGGCGGGGTTGCCCCAAAAAGATGTGTTTTTTTATCTTTGGTTTCCTTGTTATCACCAATCCAGAAAAATTTTAGGAAATTCGCTTGTTTTGGAAGTCGGTGCCACCATGTGAAGATTTCGTTTAAGAACCCCTGATCACCGCCGTTATATGATGTGATCTCATTAATATGATTCATTAAAAGTTGAAAAGTGCAATTTGATGGCTCAATTACCATCACACCCGAGTTAAAAAGTGTCCCATTGTTAGCTATGGCGGAAATTTCGGGCAATTGAAAAAGGAAATCAATATTTCTAAGGACGAGTAAATCAGCATCAATGAAGATAATTTTTACGTAATCAATTAACTGCCATAACCGGAACTTAGTATAATTCCATGCATTGTATTTACCATCTTCGGCTTTGGGGTTTCTTATCCTTTTGATCACTCGAATCTTCCATCCTGCTTGCTCAAGTCCATTCCTGTGGTATTCACTAATTGTCTCGTCAACAAGGGCCACTAGGTCTCTAGTAGACCCCGTCTTTAGAATGCTTTGTGCAAGTGTTATTGCACCACAAATATAAGTGTCCTTTGAGTGTAGGACTGTTACGTATGCTTCACGTCGAACATCACCAATATGATCACCACCTGTCTTAGGAAAAAAATCAATTAGAAGGGTAATTTGGATTCCCTTATTTAAACCAGCATCACTCACGGTGGTATTTGTTTTTTAAATTAACATTTGAAGTAAAATAGGTTGGCAACTCTGATGCACAAACAAGGCACAAAGACGAACACCTCATGGCAAAAGAAGAAGTTATGATAACCCTATTTTAGATGTCAAACTTAATATTTTACAGTTACTATTATTTGACTAAATATTGTTGTAATCTTACTTTGTGCGCCAAAAAAATATTTTGTTTGCTATAATGTCAACTAACCTTTCGGGTTGAAAGGGAGTGCAAGTTCGCAAGATCCAATAGGAAGTTGTAGTTTCTCCCTCAATACCTTCAGATTTGGCTTGTATAACCAAACGTTACCTTGACGAGTCACAAGTTCCTTACAAGGAAACAAATTATGGATCAGGGTGCACTTGGAAATGAAAAGCATGTGAACTGCGTAATCCCCTTTAGCCAAGGTGGCTAGACCTGCACTTGCTAGTTGCAAGTGCAAGCGAGCCACATCTTTAGACCAATTTGCCTTGTTTCTACACGGAATCTTGATTGCAATCACATCAATCATTTTTGCAGGTACGCTGAGCTTAGGAAGACTTGGACATTTTGGAACGTTATACCTTTGTTCCTCATCAATCCACGTTGGGTTTAATGACTCCCATGTCATATTTTTATTAATGGGGTCAAGTTGAAGGACTATATGGTTTGCACTATCTGGGAACATTCTTGTTTTCCATTCAAATATTTCCGTCTCGTTGAAGTTCAAGAGCCCGACCGTATGGGTAGTTCGCTTGTCGTAAACTATTTTCTTAACAACTGTTGAGACATCGAGCCAATCTATCTGTGAATGGGAAACATATGTGACGTGTAGTCCTCTAGCTGGTTTCCATATGTTCGCCAGCTGACGCCTGCATGTATGTATATGACAAATTAAAATAATGGTCAGCTAATCATTTGAATATGTAAAACACTATATATTATAATTCAAAGTTTTCTTGAATTTAACTTCTGCAAAACGTTGTTTGCGTACCAAGAAATGACATGCGAAACGTTTTCATGCTGACTAATGAAAATATTGTAGGTTATCAAGATGAGAGTTGCAATCATGATGCTAAATAAAGCACCCTTGAACGATTTTTTCTTGTACATCTGTTTTTTCTCTTTTAGAATGACTTGCAATTGCTCATCGTCTTCTTTTGATTTTCTTCTGTGAAATCTTCCGTTGAATATATCTTCCCTGAGAAGATTAACCTTTTTAGTGATACTGTTTGCATTAATGTTTAAAATAAATACAATCAGCATAAAAATTGCAAAATACTATGATTGAATTTGAAAACCCAAAGGGTCTGTTTGGTTCGCAGAATATTTTTAGTGAACTGGAATCTGTTTATGGAATTGAAATGTAAGGAATTTAAATGCATGCTAAGGAATTACTAGTATAATGTTAAGAATTTGGAATCTGAAGGAATTGGACTTTGCAAAAACTAAAGTGTCTTTGGAAGAAATGAAATAGGAAGAAACAAATTATATTAAAATATTTAAAATTTTATTTTAGATTAAAATTGATAAATTGAATATTATTTATTAAATATACTTTTTATAAGGACAATAATAATAATAAAAATTTCAAATGGTATTATTTTAACTAATATATTAAAATAATTTGAAATCTTATTATATTTCACATTATTTAAATAAATAATATTTTTGTATAAGATGTAATTTTATAAAACTATTAAAGCATATAAAAAAGAGTAAAGTATAAAAATTAATTTATATTCATAATAATAGGTGTGTGTTGATGATATATAGTGAGGAGTGAGGGTTCAGATAATATTTTGGCCTCCTACTAATTTCTTGTAAATCATATGAATTTTTAATAAATTGATATTATAAAAAATAAAAATAATAATAATAATACTAATAATAATAATAATTGATTTTTTTGGTACACCTGAGTTTCCGAATCAACATTAATAATAATAATAATAATAATAATAATAATAATAATAATAATATATTTTTTATGATAAACATAATGAATTCCATGAAATTGTATACATTTTTCTCATTTTGCTATGAAATGTTGAATTCCACATAAATGGAAATTTGAAGGATTTTCATTTCATTCCATTTGTGGACCAAACATATTAAGGAATAGAATTCGGATTCTGAATTCTTTGAATCTGGCAACCAAACACATTATGGAATATAATCATATTTAAATTTTATCAGAAAATCCTGAAGATTCCGCCAACCAAACCGAGCCTAAGTTAGTGGTGCTATCTTATGCACGTGAGACTCAAAATCTTTTGTTAAAACAAGGCATAACAAGGTTGCTCATAGAATCATACATATAACAATTCGATGTAAAGTCATTCAAATAAGCTCTTAAACAAATTAAAAAATATTGGTCATTCGGGAGTATTTATTTTCGATCATCTTATTGGGTTAATTTAGTTTTTAATAGACTAAATAATTATCCGTGTATATATAGCAGCGACAATGTATAGTAGTGTTAATATGTGTGTGCAATCTTTGTTATATATATCGATATTGAGTAAGTGAGTATGAAGAAAGTTAGTGATTTTAAATTTTTATTAAGTATTTAAATATTTAATAGATTTCATTTTCTTTCTTTTACAAGTAAGGGTATTTCATGCAATAACATTACTTATTTTTTGAATTTTTAGTTTTAGGCAAATGTGTTTTCTCTTTGTATGTAGTATAAAATAGGTATCTTTTTCACATATGTTAGCCTAGAAATATAACGCCCGTGTAATCTCTTTAATCATTCAATCAATATACTGGTTTATTATTTTGCATAATATCAAAGCTTTAGGTAGTCATCACACAAAATATGCTATCCTCTAGTCATCATCTAGTCGCTAGTGATCCCGAAGTATCCTTTTTTCTTTCTTTATTGTTTTTGTTTAATTAGTTTTCAATCCATCATATAAAACCTATCTCACAAGATCTTAGCCGTCATAATACACCCAAGGTATCTTGCGTAGTCATTGCACTCATGCATTAAAAACTTCTGCTTTTGACAAATATAAAAGTTTGATGCTTTAATATGAAATTACCCTTTTAGTTTATAGTTAAATATTCTTTAATATATGTACGAAGAAATGTATATTAGGTGAATTCTATATGTTATATGAAAAGACAAAATTTATTAGAATTAACTTACATAACACTGAAAGCAACAGAGCATCGTTGCATGATACTCCTTCGCGAACAATTCTTGTCAACCAACCTAATAATTGAGTGTATATATAACAGAAAAGTAAAATACAATTAAAACATAGGAGTGTATATATAATAGTTCTATAGTAAAAACTAACTGTAGATCAATAATGAAATTCATAGGATGAATACATTTTTTGCAATTCATTTGTCAAATATCAGTTTAACGACGAAAACAAGAAAAGTAAAAGACTGTATGTGTAACAAGCAAGAAAAGGATCCAAGATAAGAAGAACAAACAGTTTAGGGATTGAATGAGTTATACTACCATACAAACCACGAGGACAACTTATTAATTAACTTTAAATTGGTAAAAAATTTCCGACAAAGAATTTTGATACTTTAATGAATATGTTTTTAGTGCAAACATATATTTAAATGTTCTTGGAACACATGTTCTACGAAGGTATATATTGGCGGAGTAAACCCATTTTTTAGTATCGACCGACCCTTTTTCAAGCACCAGCCCCAAGCAATGTTCAACTGTTTTTTGCGAACCGAGAGGAGTTGCATGAGATTAAACCCATGATCTATTTCTTCAAAATCACTCCCTTTCTCCGACCTACAAGAAAAATTATACTGGAAAATAGGCGTCCAAAAGATGGCTCCAAAGTTGCCGCCTTTAGGTTTGAACATGAGACCTCCATCAGAGATCCCAAGCCCCGAGCACTAAGCCACACTTAGGAGATTTCTTGGAGCACGTCTTAAACGACTCAAATTATAATTATTTACCTTACTATGGGAATCAAAATTTCCTAGTAGGTAGAAGTGAAATTAAGAAGGGATTTAAAGTTTCATACATTTTAAGAACTTGATTATAAAGCAAAGCTAAAATGAACTAAATTTAAACTTCACAATATCAAAAAAAAAAAAAAAAAAAAAAGCCTTATTCATTTCAAGTGTTCATATACTAAGAAACTTACGTAGAATATGATGATTGTCTACCCTCCATGATCCTCTAAAGAAGCACTGATTTCTAGTATATTAAATCTAGCGATCATAAGAACGGAAACAAATTCATGCATACTTATACCCGTGAAAAAACAAATCTAATTAAAGAATTGAAAGACAATTTAAAAGGTTTTATGAGGCGTATTAAAATGATTCAACTAGAATAGAAAGTTTAAATGTTACGAATAAACATAAAATAGGGGGTAAGAAGTAGACAAGTGAAGGAAAGAATTTAATAGAATTGTAACTAAGGAACGTGGTCTCAATTATGTGACTTTTCCAAGTTATTATCCAACCAAAACAAAGACCAAAATTATACCGTAGGTATACATACGTCCTTACTTAGGGGGTAGAAACATTCACAAGACCACCTTCAAACCCATCGTTACCTATTTTTCACACCCACTAGTTTAAAATATTAATAATCAATTTTTTTTATGAAAATTTTACTGTATAAATTAATTGTCATAATCTTAATTATGTCATGATTGGTCATTGTTACATTTATTTTGAATATTTATATCTGTTTATATAGTTGCTTGTTCTTCAAGATGAAACTTTATAGCATTATCTTCAAATTATCATGATTATAACATGTTAATTAATTGGTCACGTAACTTCAAATTATCAAAACTATATTCATTTGTCACATCATTTCCACATGTATATCCTCAACTTTTCCCGCTCTTTTTTAAACACCCTTCTTTTCAACCACTTAACTTCACACACGTACCTTCTTCAAGACAAAAAGGCGTCGACAATTTTTTTGGGTAAAAGGGATTTTTCACCCTGGCAAAATAAAAGGTGTCGACAATAGTTATTTGTATAAGTGGAAAATTGTATTTGGTAATAAGATAGATTCCTTTTTAATTAGTTTCGCCGAATTTAGTTAGTTGTTTACTTATTATAATAGTAATAATTTTTTAACGACAATTTTTTTTCACATTTTATACCACCTATCTCACAAATGCTCAAGTGAGGCTTGAACTCACAACCCCTAAAATTGGTGGGCAACTCACATACCACTAGAATAAAGGCCTTGGTTTCTTGTAGTAGTAATAATGCTAGAGTTATGTGATGACTTATTGGTAAGTGTTCCGGTTAGTGATTCAAGGGAAACGAGTGAGGTTAAGTTTAAGTGGAAGGATAGTTACTGAAGTGAGCGAGTGGATAGGGGGAGTTTAAGGGTGATCATGTGAAGCTGCGGTTGAATTGTGTTGACTGTTGAGGTTGCGGTTAGCGTGAGTACATGTTATGTATATGTGTTGGATTTGAGAGGTTCAAGGTGTGTTATGAGAGAAGTAACTTTTGTTGTGATAGAGATGAGGTGATGTTGAAGGTGGTCTTGCATGTGAACGCCTGAACGGTAACGATGGGTTTGAAGATGAAGATGAAGATAATTAAGCTCTGTATGTTTTCGATTTTGATGTACATGTTTATCATATGTGATTACTTTGTATATTAGTGTTGATATGTGTGTGTGTGTGTGTGTATGTATAACTGTATTAACATTGGTACTTATAAAATGCGTTTGAAATAATATTTTGCTAGTTTGCACATCTCATATGGCCAGGGAAATAAGTTTATAAGAAATGTTGTTTAGATCCTTGATGTATTGGTAGGTTACCGAGAATGAGTTTGTCGTTTGAATTTGTAGTTTGCGGTAAGCTTTAGTAATTAATGAAGGAAGATGTTATGTGCTTGATAAGCCGCTGAAGTATACACCGTACCCTGGTAGTTCAAATGAGGTATCAACACCATATGGGATGAGAAGACTGTATCCTATATTTGGGACCAAACAATGTAATTTGTATTTGTTACATAGAACCCTGGACAAGCATGCAGTTCTCTAAAATATATGCTTGTGGACCAAAATGGATGCCCGCTAATATCTTGTAATGATTGTTAATGAGTACAGTTGGATCGAAATTTTGCTAAATACCAGAAGAATATCCTGTAATCAGTGCCAAATATGCCTGGCAAGTCACTTTGTTTTCTCATTCATATTGCATTTTTTAGAACAGTTGGATGAATGTAGGCGGTTCAGAAAAATTCCAACTTAATCCCACAATGGGTTTACACACGAGTATATGTGTATCATCAAAGATTTGAAACTTAAAGGCGATAGCAATTTTTCAGTTTTGCTGACTCTCCTTCCCTGCAATTGAAGTCTAGGTATCAGGTAAAAAGTCTAGACTTCGAATACCCTTACCGTTAGAGGTGTCAAAAGTAGCCGGGTTGAGTCATGGGTGAAACCATGTTACCCAAAATGAGTTATTTATTCGTACGTGTTGGGTTGACCAAGAACACTTTAGGAGAGTGGTATAAGGTAGCAACAGGATGCACAATGTATATATACTCTAAAAAGCTTATACATCTCTGATAAGCTATTGTAAGGTTGTGTCTATTCCCCCGACCACTATGTCCTGTTAAAAGAGTTCTAAGTATCAGTCATTTTGCAGTTTTATACAGAACAAATAATATTAAAGAAAAACTTACTATTAGTAGGGCCTTTATGTAATCGACGTTTAATGTAGTTGTAGCATGATATCCTTTAGAACTAATAACATGTGCTGAATATATTTCCTTCCATCTTCCTCAACAGCTCCTTCTGTTTCTTCGGAGATGGCTTTGATTCATCTTTCGCTAATACTGTAAAAATCCGATTAAAAATTTACCGTTACTTCTGCATTTGTTGTTGTTTTCCTTGTACATCAAACCGCTATAGCAATGGGATATAATCAGATATGTTTGGCGCTCCTAGTAACTCAATAATCTTAAACACGATATCTCAAAACCCATATTCAGTATAGGTTGGATCCTTCCCTTTATGACCCCATAACATGCTTGTCACAACGTTAATCTCGGTGTCAAACGCAATATTCTTAATACTGATCTTTGCCCTAATCTTAAGAGTAAACCACAGTCACCATCTTTCTCACTTCATAATTTCAAATTCTGACTTCTGTTAAGGTTTGTGCAGCTTATCAGTTGACTGACTAAAAGCTTAAGTAAATTGCGCCAGCACATCTTGTTGTACCATACAATATTTTACTCATTATAACTAATGGCTAATGCAGTTGTAGGTTTGTGGTTAGCAAAAGTCTGATCCGGGTCACGAGCCACTACCTATACAAGTTCTACAAACTTCATGATGTGAGGCTTGCTTCTGAGCCCGAGGCTGAAGATAGGACTGTATGTACTTCTGAGCCATATCGGTGAACCTTTCATGCAAGTTGAAGCTGAGAAACGGGAAGTACCCAACAGCTCGTAATCCATAGGGGCCTGGTGGCAAGAGAGTTTCACTCATTCTCTTATAGAAAAACATAACATGCACTTGCAAGCTAGCTAGCTTACCAGGAGGTGATCATTCTGAAATAAATCTTATATCCAAGATTTATTTTAATTTTATTGTATGTAACTTATGGAGAAGTCTGTTTGTTATACGTTGATTAGTAAACGTTAACAGCTAAATAAGTTTGGAATAACGTTCAACCATGTATACCGCCATAAACTCACACATCTGTGGTCCTAAGTCATTAAACTGTAATCTATATAACAAGCAAACTTCTCCATAAGTTACAAGTCTGCTTGGTATATGGATAAGGATAGATCTTTGCTTGTTATAAGATAAGGATGGATGACTTAGAACCACGGAGATGGCGTGTAACCATATTGCATCAAACATGGTTGCACTCAGATCCAAACTGATTTTGCGGTTAGCGTATAATAATCAGCAAGCATGGATCTACATGTAAACTAGTAGTGAGAGGAGAAAACCTCACTGAAGTTATACCCACGGAATTCCCATTGTTGGATTATGTTCCGATTACAGGTTGAAGGAAAAGGATACGTTTAGCTGCGGATGATGTGAATTGCAGATTGCAATTAAATGATATTGAGATTCCAAGGAACATGCATAACTTCTTACATAGATAGAACAGCAATTCACTTACAGCAACTAAAAACATAATATCCTATTGCAATCAAATACAAGGATTGCTACTAAACCTTCTTTCTACGTTTACTTGAACCTTCTTAAATAGCAAAGTGACAGCAGATTGACTCTCGGTGCTCAAGAACCTGTCATTTATATAAGATGTTATTAAGGTCTAAAAAAAAGCATAATAGGAAAATAAAAATTAAGAACCTAAAAAAATGTAGCTTTTAGGAAAAGCATCATTCATCGTCTGTTTAACAATCTCCTACACATAAAAAAGAAATAAAGGATCCATACAACTTTAAGTTGATTGTTCAAGTTCAAATGTAAGCTTTCAAGGGTTGAGGTAGATAACCTCTGTTAACCTTCCATTATGCATAGTTCAATCTTGGGTTCATAGTACATACACTACGGGTCAAATAGGTTGGTGAAATGGTTTGACTAACGAGAAAACCAGTCAAGTTAATTAACAAAATAATATAGGCTATCTAACCATTTATAACACGTTAATAGGTTAACTATATGATATAAGAAATATTGAACAATAAAGTGAATGAAAAACTGGCCAACCCCGGATAGACCATATAGACCGAACCCTTTTTGACCAGTTACTCAATACGCATGACCCACCCATTTCGCCACCTCTACTTTACTCCAACAAAGTGTAAATTAAGCAATAGACCATGTCTAAGTTGCGTGATCAATGAATCACTAGAGCTTGTGTTGTTGAGTGTTGATAACAAAACAACATCTTTTCAATAAGTTCAACTACAAGTTGATTGTTCGAGTTCAAATGTAAGCTTTCAAGGGTTGAGGTAGATAACCTCTGTTCACCTTCCATTATGTATAGTTCAAACCTTGGGTTTATAGTACATACACTACGGGTCAAATAGGTTAGTGAAATGGTTTGACTAAAGTGAAAACCAGTCAAATTGGTTCGATAAATATTAAATAATATAGGCCTTTTAACCATTTATAAAACATCAACAAGTTAGTTATTTAGATATAATAAATATCAAGTATAAAGTGGATGTAAAACTGGCCAAACCCCGAATAGACCAGTTATGAACCGAATCCGTTTTAACCTGTTACACAATACGCATGACCCACCTATTTTGCCACCTCTATTTTACTCTACCAAATACTAAATAAAGCAATAGGCCTGTCTGATTTCACTACGAGTAAAGAAACAACTTCTACTTCATATTTGATATTAAGTCGCAGTGAACAATGACTCACTGGAACTTGTGTTGTTGAGTGTTAATAACAAAATTACAATCTACCGAATAAGTTTAGTTACAAATATACCATTTTGAGATTTTTTACAATCCACGTTTTAGTTGATAACTTGATGTCGACACAGTCATCTATAGATTCTTACATAATGCCTCAAAGAAGAGACATATCAGCAATGATCCTTGAGCTGATATACAATAGTGTAGAAAAACAGAATAAAATGAGAACTTACAAGAAGATGATTTACTGCTCCAGCCTCACTATCCGGTCACTATGCTTCTTGAAAATCTCCATCAACGCTTCACTGTACACAATCTCTTCTTTATCCTCAAAAGCATCATCATTGTCACTTTTCATAAAACTAACATTATTATCATCCGCGGGATCATTCCACTGCAGTAAATATAGCGTCACCCCCTTCATGACGTACCCTGAAACTGGTAATTCCACCAAGGGCACAAAACACGCACTCACCCTAATATGAGTAAGCATATATTTCAGCTTTTGTCCAATAATTTCATCAGAGGGTGAAGATAGCCAGTTCCTCACTTCAGCAACTTTTCTACCACGAACAGAAACTTTGCCTCTTTTCCTCGAATCCGTAATGGAAACCTCTTCCAACATTGGTAAACGTATAATGCGAGACAACAAGTTAATCCTATATATCATATCACTTAAGCATGTCAACATTTCAGCCTTATTCAAAGTTAACGCCATTTCTACTTCTCCTTCTTGGTGAGCACTTTCATTAGCTTTAAATTCCTTTTTAAGGCACAATGAATTCGGTGACAGATATATAAACGCGTCGAGTTTAACTTTGATGTTAACCTTCCACTTGAACAGAGAATGATTATCTAATGAAGATGGAAGTTGGATACAAAGAGACTTAACTCTTTCAAACTTCGTCAAAGACTTAATTGCAGACCAAAAAGATACCAAATAGGAAGGGTCAACAAAAGGACTGGTAAAGCAAGTGAAGGAAATGGCCTCTACTTGAAGGACAATATGGTAAAAACGTCTTGAAACATGCTTGCAAAGGCATAGGGTTTTCAAATCAATTAATTTGTTCAAAATTTGGAAAACGATATCTTCTGGCAAATCACTGAATGAGGTAAAATCATCTTCTGCTTTGAGTTTCTCGATTTCATTCATTTTCAAATAATGATCCTGTGTTTATGCAGTGTCACCTGAATCACAATCAATGTTAGGAACAGATCTTGCGTTTGGCATTGTTTTAAAATATGTTATACAACATAATCATAAGCTATAAACTAACAGTTCCAAAAAAAAAAAAAAAAGTTAACATTTCTTCATCCAAACTACTATGTTATAAATTGTGTTTGGAAATTAAAACAGATTTAAAGAGTAAAAATAAGCAAAACTATATAGCCTTCATCCTAACTCGTTATTATAAAATACTTATTACTCTAAAATGAGTAGGTATCGTTCAAACTGCTTTAAAAACGAAATAACCACCTCCTAATTGGTGAATAAGCAGGTCTTACAATAATAACTAGTTATTAACATTTCTATGGGAAATCGCACAAAATGGTACTAAACGTTAGGTCAATTTGAATTAAAGGTATTTATCTTTCCTTTTTCTCGATTTAAGGTATCAAACTTAATTTTATATGCAATGTAAGGTTTTTCAAGGTTCTTTCGACATCAGAAAAGATATGAATGTTATCGGTCATGTTTTTAGCTGAAATGGTTAATTCAAGTTGAGCATTAAAAAGTTATTTCGGCTAAAGTTATGACCCGTAACATCTTTTGAAAAGTAAAAAAAGCCTTACATTCCACATAAATATGTTTGATACTTTTTGTGCCATTTGCCCTAACATTTATATACGCATATAAATAGGTACCATCTAAACTCTTGAAACAGCTTAACAAATAAAGTAATAGTTTATTTGTATCATCAAGACATTATCTAAAAACGTACTATAAATAAGTCTGATTATAAAGAAAATGGGTTGTTGAAAAGTATAAGAAAATGGAGGGTGTTTGGATTTGTTTACTAAAAGTAAAATTTAATAGAAAAACAAAAATAAAAAACAAGAAGTGGAGAACAAACCTCCGGCGAGAGAAAGCCAGCCACGGCCACCGGGGGGAATTGCCCTTCCAAAATCGTCACAAATTAAGGCTACTTCTTGCCACGTGACTGTGTTATAAAATAATAAGTATGGTTTGTGGGTTTATAAGCACAAGCCCGTTCAACAGGGCTCACAGGGCTCGTGGGGCTTATAGCTATTTAAACTAATAAATACAAAATATAACTGATTATTAAGTAGAAGTTGAATAAATATCTAAACCTAATTTTATTATGTATTTTTATACGATTTTACATTAATAAATTTTTGCTCAAACTAATTTGTCAAACAACTTTTTAAAAATATAAACTCTATCTTTCGGCTTATGTAATATAAGCCCCAGCTCCAGCTCTGGCCCTTACTTATTCCGCCAAACATACCCATAATGAATACATAGCATGGTACCCCGCGCAAAGCAGCGGATACCAAATATGCAGTTTTTGTCGTATCTTGCTTCTTTAGCGGTATGCAATAATAGTCAGTATATGACGGTTTACCAGTTTGATAGTTTTAAAAGAATAAATGTATTTTTAATTTCCATAAAATATTTATACAAATATAGACTCACATAATTATATTTATTTGAACTTGATAAAAATTGAATGTATATGATAAAATTTACAACTTTAAATTTGTATTATTGTAGGTTTATAACATTTATTTTAATACTAAAATTTAATGTGTCATTAGTGTACATTATAATGTAGTTAATGTAGTGTAATATTTAATTATATGAATTACTAAATATAGTAACATGTGTAAGCTTAAAAATTTAAGCCTTCTATTTATAAAAGTCCCAAATGCATTATAGATAGTTATAGATATAGATTATAGATATAGACAATGTTTTAAAACCTGGGTTTATAATCGACCCGGCCTCATGACCGGTTCACCGGGATACCGGTTCAACCGGTTGAACCGCCGAGTCAAACCGGTTTAACACCAAAAAATGAATTACCTTTATTTTAAATGTACATGGAATTAGATCACCACCTTTCAGACTTTGAGATAACCTATATGCTTAATAACCGACTTACATTCATGTCGTACTTGTTTACATCTAACATGGTTGTGATAAAATATATTCATTTCTATGGGCACATAATAGAGAAGATATGTGCTACATACTTACGTCATCATGTAGATCACTTTAGATCATTACTACTTCCAAACCGACCTATTCATTTTTACCATCACATCCACTACTTTACTAAGAAAATAAAAACTCACAAAACCCAACCCCTCACACACAGATGCATAGATCCCCATCACCACTGAAACATGTTACTACTATACGCCAACGCACAAGAATCCGGAACCAAAACCGGTAGATCACTAATAAAATTGGTAGCAACTAAAAATCTGGCTGGTGAACTAGACATGATGGATGATCGAATCGGAGTAGAGGTCTCAAGGATCGAGTCAACGGGTAAACTAAATGAAGGCATCGCCATACTCCTTAGCATGAACGGGTTGCACAAAGATGTGAAACATTGTGCTCAAACTAGGGTCTGGCCTCATCAACTGTCGAGTCATTCTCGCTCTTTTCTTTCCTATAAATTGAACCGGTCGGTTTCTGGTCTGACGGTTCGAACCGGGTCGACCAAAACCCGGCGGTTCAATCCGGTCTAAACAACAGCATAAACCCGGCTTACAACGGACCGGCCACCTCTCCGGTTCCCGGTTCAACCGGCCGGTTCGAACCGGTTTTTAAAACATTGGATATAGATTATAGATTATAGATATGCATTTCTTAAATTTAAAATACTTAATTTGAATAATGTAGATTACGGATTACCTATCATAAATCTTAGAGTTAATTGCATTTTTGGTCTTTGTGGTTTGGCCATATTACAGGTTTGGTCCCTAAAACTTTGAAAGTGCAGTGATAGTCCTTATTTTAAAGTTTGGGTTGCATTTTTGGTCCTTATCGATGTGAAATGACCAAATTACCCTTGTCTTTTTCTAAAGAAGACAATTGTTATTTTAGTCATTTAACTTTTATCCAGGGACCAAAAATGCAACTCAAACTTTAAAATGAAGACTATCGCTGCACTTTCAAAGTTTTGAAGACCAAACATGCAATTTGACCAAACCACAAGGACCAAAAATGCAATTTCTAAATCTTACAAAACAAGTTTAAATGGCAAGTTTTAAATATTTTTGATTAAAAAAGATCATAACATCCAAATTAATAATTTAAATATGTTTTAATCAGCAAACTTTTAACATCTTTTATTAATAACTCATAACTTTTTTTTCTTTTTTTCTTTTTTTTTTCGCAATGACTACATATTAAACTCGTAAGTGTTGCATCAAAGGTTACATCAAAACACAACTTTGCAAGTATAATTATTTGTCGATTTGCACGAGTAATTGTCTTGTGTATTTGATCTGTGGAAAGTTTAGTTAGTACGATATCATAAAATTTTATGCAAACTAAAAGTTAGACGTTTATTTTGAAAAGGTAAGAGTATAAAAGGAGTACCTTAGGTAATTATGTTTTTTAACTTTTTGAACAACTAATTTACGAGTTTTAACCCGTCGCTACATAAACTAAAACCAGATAAAACAGTATTTTTCAAAAGATTAATGCCACCATTTTAAAATTATTTGCATTTAACAAGAATTGAACGTGAGACTTCGTGCATTTTTAATGTGAAGTTCACATGAGATACTTTTAATAAAGGTTAACAAAATAGAAATAAGAAGATGTGAAAAAGTGAAAGTACCTAATTATAAATTACAAACAGAGTAAATTAATCTCTTATATAACAAAAGAATATATAAAATGGAAATATAGATTTTTCTATTGACTAATAGAAGAGTTTAATTTTGAAGTCGAGCTTTGTGATGGACAATAAAAATCAAAATTAGCTTCAATTTGGTCAAGTTCATCCAAATTTCATCTAGCAACATTATATGTATAAAAACACATGTGCTGATTTTTATAAAACACAAACTAAAAAGGAAAGGGTAATTAATAAAATTTTAGTTATTAAATTTTAAATAAAATATTTTAAATGTTAAATTTTAAATAAAATATAAGAACTTTAGTTAATTTATCAATTTTCATGTTTTTAATAACTTTATAGATTTAATAAATATCCTCTAAACATAATATATATATTAAGAAAAAACCATGTAATTCGTCTTTAAAGTTTAAATAAGGCTATCCAGAAAAACTTTTTTTCAGGGGTCATTACGCGCTATTAAAGAAGCATAATATCTAGAACATGATATCAATAGTTAAACTTAAACAACATGAACATCAACATCATGCCAGTTAACAAATTCAAATATTTCATACAACAAAAATATATACAAAATATTAATCGATATTATTACATAATGAAAAATATATGTAAAAATACATGCTTGCACGAATATTGTAATTATATAAGTATAAAAAAATTACATTCTTTATTAAAAATCTTATTTAACAACCCCGTATATATACTATGTTAAAACTAAGTTTACTCTTACACAACTTAAACTTTAGACCTCGAAGTGGAAGCATCTTACGTCACTATTCTCTGAACTTAATCTCTTTAGAGCACAACCACATGTTATGTTATAACCTATGACACTACCCTACAGCTTGACCACCACACCCCCTTTGAGTTATAGCACTTGACGCCAAGATCACCAATTCTCCACCCAAGCCATACGCCTTTTATTTATTTATTTATTTATTTATTATTATTATTATTATTATTATTATTATTATTATTATTATTACTATTTGTGTTTTGTTAGGTTATGTGTGGGCAGGGGTTGTCCTATAATTTAAGTGATGAGAGATGATGTTTTTAGGTTAAATTATAAGTTCTGAATTATAAAAGAAAAAATTGAGGTAAATATGATAACACTTTTTGTTATAACAGAGTCTATGGCTCTCAAGACACCTTTTGCTATTATATGGACTGTTCACATCAAAACTTTACGACCTGTGTATCAAATTTTCATTCCAAGTTTTGCACACTCTTATTTGGCTACATGTAAATTCTTATTTTAAGAGTTTAAGTAAAAAAACAATATAAGAAGTAATGCCAAAAAAACTATGAATCATATATATACTATACTCACACTAAGAGCATGGGGTGTGGGAGGATTTGTTTCTCGCCGTTTCCGACGTGGAAGCTCGCCACTAATTTTCGGCCCTCGCCACGACACCATCATCCCTCGCCAATTCATGTTTCGCTGTTACAACGACATGGTAAAAGACAAACAACTTTATTTTCTTTTTTCATGTTTCACCATCAGCTCCTTCATCTTCTCCGGCGTCTGAGGCAACAATATCCCAGCAGCTTCTTCCAATGTCTTAACCGGAAACAACCCACCATCCAAATCCTTCATTTCCAAACGGGTGCCATTTTTGCTTCTTCATTTTTGTTTGGTGGTGTTGAAGAAGATAAGGACTAGGGAGTATTTGCTCTATTTCCATTTTGTTTGGTGGCACCTTCACGTGCTTCTTCAGTTAGTGTGTTTTTTATTTTATAAAAAATAAATCTATAAGTGAGGTGGGTG
Source organism: Chrysanthemum seticuspe (assembly GCA_019973895.1). Classification (NCBI taxonomy): domain Eukaryota; kingdom Viridiplantae; phylum Streptophyta; class Magnoliopsida; order Asterales; family Asteraceae; genus Chrysanthemum; species Chrysanthemum seticuspe. The sequence goes on along the minus strand of BPTQ01000001.1, from coordinate 94,404,228 downwards.
GGGCCCAAATGAAGAGAAGTGAGTATGTTGTGATTGGGGGTATTTTTTAGTTAGTCTGTTGGAGTGATGTGGCGGTGAGGTGGCACACGTGAGGCCCAAATGAAGAGAAGTGGGCAAGTTGCCACACCCCTTGGTCTAATCATATTCAACTTACTAATGAGAATATATGATTACAAGATTTAAAAAAAAATAATTAGTGTGTTGACACTTGATATCCTCCACTATCATCTCTATCATATTTGTACTTGTATCAAAGCATGCTTAAACAACATGAGCTATCGTGGACATTTGTTGATGTGGAATGAAAGCTTTGTGCTATAGAGGTCGTCAACAGTGGCGGGACTAGGGGGTCTCGCAATTTCACGGGACCTGGTGAAATTATGTTTCGTAGTGTTAATTTTTATATAAAACTCCGATTTTCTCTATAATTGAATCCGGTCTAAAAATATATATGCCCTTTTATTACCGTTGAAATTTATTGTGCATCCGGTCCTATTGAAACTTGGTTCCATCACTGGATGTCAATATATAATTCCACAATGTTTGTGTTGGAAAATTTAGTGCACTTGTGGGATTAGTTCACACCTGGTAATGGGTCAGGAGGTACGGAGTGTACACCCATAAGGTCCCTGAACACCCTGACTCAAATAGTAGTTGGTACTGATGATAAGTAGTGTTTCCACAACTAGTCCTAAGTTGGTATTGATAGGCAGTGTTTCCACTGCTAGTGCTAAGTTAGTGCTGATAGGCAGTGTTTCCACTGCTAGTGCTATGTTTCCACTGATAGTGTTATGAAAGTATTGCTAGTGGTATGAAAGTACTGCTAGTGTGAAAGTACTGCTTGTAACGGGCATTGACCTATTCAAGTGGCAGTTACAACTGCATAATGACCACGTTTAATTGGTCATATAACCACTAACAACTATAATGGGGATAATTATGAGGCGATTAATGGGGCGATTAATTCTCATAATTCCATTTGACTAGCTAAGAGTATTTTACTATAAATAGGAAATCTGATCATGCATGAAAGGACACACAAAAAACGATTAACACTTCTAAGCAAAAGGGTTATTGATTTGTTCCTAAATCACTAACAAACATTTGGTCTTATCCCTAGTAGATATTCGTGATACCCAGGCATTAGGGTCGAATAGTTTACTTTGGAAAGTGATCACACGATTTCAAGTGATATCCGGTAACCACCTAGTGGTATTTGCAGTTGCTACTGATTGTCTTAACCCTGTTCTGGGACATAACCACCAACAATCAAAGTAAACTATTTGTGATAATCAATGGCTGCAGCTGCAATGAAACACATGGCTTCAAACTTTGCCAAGCTTGATAAGTTTAAAGGGGTGGACTTTAGGAGACGGCAGAAGAAGATGCACTTCTTGCTGTCAAGCATGAGTGTGGTGTATGTACTAACCACACCTATTCCTGATGATGGGGATGATGATACAGTGGAGCAGATCAGGAGGAAGAGCAAATGGGAGAATGATGACTACATTTGCAGAGGTCTAATCCTCAATGGTATGTCTGATTCTCTGTTTGATATTTATCAGAACTTTGAATCTTCCAAAGTACTATGGGATTCCTTGGATGCTAAATATATGGCTGAGGATGCATCAAGTAAGAAGTTCCTTGTAAGTAATTTCACAAATTACAAAATGACTGATTCAAGACCAGTTATGGAATAATACAACGAACTTCTTGGTATACTTGGAAGGTTTACAAAACACAATATGCACATGGATGAGGCTATTCAAGTCTCTTGTGTTATTGATAAACTTCCCCCTTCTTGGAAAGATTTCAAGCATACCTTGAAACATAAAAAGGAGGAGTTAACTCTGGTTGAGTTGGGCAGTCATCTGAGCATTGAGGAATCTCTCAAGGTGCAGGATAATGACAAGCCAAAGAGTAGCAATGCTACTGGTGCATATATTGTCAATATGGTAGAGCATAACAACTCCATCAGGTACAATGACAACAAAGGCAAACGCAAATATCATGACAACACAAGGGCAGATCCTAACAAGAAGGCAACACCTACTTGTTGGAAATGTGACAAAACTGGTCACATTAAAAGGGATTGCAAGGGTGTTAAGATTGGTGGTAAAGCCAATGGATCAGGCACTAATGGTTCAGGGAGTGGTGGTTCTACCAACTCACTGAAAGGTCAGAATATGTTTAATAAGTCTTTTCAGATTTATTATGTTACATATGTATCTAAATCTTATTATGTGCAGGATGATGATGTTGCGTGGTGGGTTGACTCTGGTGCAACAGTTCATGTGTGTAAAGATAGAAGCTGGTTCAAGACTTATGAGTCACTGAATGATGGTTCTATTCTTCACATGGGAAATGAATCAACTGCCTTGGTGCATGGTCATGGTTGTGTAGATCTTAATTTTAGTTCTGGAAAGATTGTAACTTTGTTTAATGTTATTCATGTTCCTGATATCAGGAAGAACTTGGTTTCAAGTAGTATTTTGAATAATCATGGATATAAACAAGTTATTGAGTCTGATAAATTTGTTCTTTCTAAGCATGGTGTTTTTATTGGTTTTGGATATTTGTGTAATCAAATGTTTAGGCTTAATATTGTCACTGATAGTGTTAATTCAGCATTTGTGACCACCACTGACCTGACTGACTCTACCCTATGGCATGCAAGACTTGGCCATGTACACTATAAAAGGATGCAAGATATGTCTAGGGATGGTTTAATCCCAGCATTTGACATGGACACTGAAAAGTGTAAAACTTGCATGTTGACCAAGATAACCAAGAAACCTTTTCAGGGTGTTAGTCGTGAGACTAAGCTCTTGGAGCCTATACACAGTGACCTGTGTGATTTGCATGCCACTCCTTCTTTGGGGAATAAGAAGTACTTTGTGACATTTATTGATGATGCTTCAAGGTTTTGTTATGTCTATTTGTTACATACCAAGGATAAAGCATTAGATAAATTCAAAGTGTTTAAAACTGAAGTTGAATTACAACTTGGGTCCCTGATCAAAAGATTAAGGACTGATAGGGGAGGTGAGTACATGGATACTCTGTATTTTCAGTCTGTTGGTATAGTCCATGAAACGACTGCCCCTTATACTCCTCAGCAAAATGGCATTTCTGAAAGGAAAAACAGGGTGTTGAAGGAGATGGTTAATTCCATGTTGTCCTATTCAGGACTGAGTCAAGAGTTCTGGGGTGAAGCTATGTTAACAGCTTGCTATTTACTAAATAGAGTTCCCAACAAAAGGAACAAGGTTACCCCTTATGAACTCTGGACTAAAAGGAAACCCAACCTGAACTATCTCAGGGTTTGGGGTTGTAGGGCTATTGTAAGACTCCCTGATCCAAAGAGAAAGACTTTGGGTAAAAGAGGCGTTGACTGCATCTTTGTTGGATATGCTGAGCATTCCAAGGCTTTTAGGTTCTATGTTATTGAACCTAATGACTATGTTTCAGTTAACTCAATAATTGAATCAAGGGATGCAAACTTTGATGAGAATAGATTCTCATCAGTCCCTAGACCAAGTCAGAGGATTCCTAATGGAACTCATGACACTGGTGTATCAGAGGTCCCTGATGATGAACCATCAGTGGTCCCTGATGAGGTTGTGGTTCAACAACCTGAACCTATGCTCAGGAAGAGCAAAAGGGTCAGGACTCCAAAGTTATTTGGACCTGAGTTTCAACTATACTTGGTTGAAGGAACAAGGGATGAGGTCTCTGACCAATACTCCTATTGCTTCATTGTTGAGAATGATCCCAAGACATTTGAAGAAGCAATGAAGTCCCAAGATATTGCTTTCTGAAAAGAAGCAATAAATGATGAGATGGATTCCATCATGGGCAACAACACTTGGGTGTTGGTTGATCTACCACCTGGTTGCAAACCTCTGGGTTGCAAATGGATTTTCAAAAGGAAAATGAAGGTAGATGGAACTATTGAAAAGTTCAAAGCTAGACTAGTCATTCAAGGCTTTAAACAAAAGTCAGGGATAGACTATTTTGATACTTATGCCCCTGTGGCTCGTATCAGTACCATAAGACTGCTGATTGCTTTGGCATCAATTCACAATCAGATTATTCATCAGATGGATGTGAAGACAGCTTTCTTAAATGGTGAATTGGATGAGGAGGTTTACATGAACCAACCTCAGGGCTTCATCATGCCAGGCAATGAAAACAAGGTGTTTAAACTGATTAAGTCTCTTTATGGACTAAAGCAGGCACCTAAGCAATGGCATCAAAAATTTGATGAAGTGGTTTTGTCTAGTGGTTTGATGAGTGTCTAAATACTCATCATTTCGTTCACATTTAAGCTACAAAATTATCTGAAAACATACAAATATGCTTCAAAATATTGGAATTATCTCCAAATTATGTTTTTAGGTATTAAAGTGCAAAAGGGATAAAATCTGATGAAAAACATGCAAAACATATATAATTTACAGTTTCAGTCCCTGATCTTTGATAAATTGGCAAATCTAGTCCCTAGTTAATCAAAACTAGTAAAAATATCATTTTAGGTCCTTGGGATTCACAAGTTGTTCAAAATAATCCTTTGAAGTTAAAAATCTCAAAATTACAACTTTGGTCCCTCAACTTTGCAAAACTGTCAAAAATGGTCCTTAGGGTCTTAAAAATGGAAATTTATCAAACTACACCCTTATACTATTCTTATTTGACATGATTGGTCCTTGTGATTACTTTGGATATTTTACAGGTTTAGTCCCTCAGCTTTGTAGGAATTACATGATTGGTCCTTGGGCTTTAAAGCCATACAAACCAAACGGATCCTATATATATTATCTAAGCCCAATCCAATCCTAAGCCTACCCAAGCCCAACTATTAACCCGGTCAACCAACCCAAGACCCGGTCAAATAATACAAACCAAACGCACCCCGTTTTTCCTCTTCTCCTTCTTCTTCCCCCTCCACCTGTAACTCAACACCTCACCATCTCCAGCTCATCCCTACTTTTCACCCACTCTCCATCACCTCTGCCACTACCACCTCCCACAATAAATGCCATTCCCACCCATTTTCACCTCAAAACCACCACTGTTCACATACAAGCCCATAGTATTGAGCAAAACCACCCAACTTGGTCCAAAATTACATCAAACTTGCCCTTTACTCTTCCATATACTCCCAAGAATCCTTAATTGTATCAGAAGCGCCTCAATTACACGTGGAGAGATTTGGCGCCAAAATTGGATTTGAATGGTCAAGATGAATTTGACTCTTTCAAGGGCTAAGATGAAGTGGGATGAGATATTTGTTCAAGTGGGATGCAAATGGGTGATAAATACAGAAGAAAGAAGAAGAAGAGAAATATCATAATTTTAACTTAGTTTATGATCAATCGTAGTTAATCAAAGTAGTTTGTATCATTAGTGTAATCTTTAAATTTCTGTTCTCAGTTGTTAATTACCTTTGCTAAAGTGTAATAAACAAACTTGGTTACTCAGTTTCAATCTATCTTTCAAGTTTTCAGAATTTCAACTTTGTCCCATTTTCATTACTAGTCTTTTAATTTCTGTTGATGATTGTTGTTTAGAGGACTTTAAATAACACTACTAAGCTCTCAGTAAGCTTTAGCAAGCTTTTAAGTCATCTTAACAATCAAGAATCAATAAAAAAGGAAAATACCAAAAAGAAGCAAGTAATTAGGATATAATTTAGAAAGAATCTGTGAAGAAGCTTGGAGCAAAGTGTATTCTGGATTGCTTTGGTATTAGAGCTCTGTGGAGAGCATATAGGTGTGGTACTCAGTTCTTGGTTCTCAGATTTTGGCCTTAACTCAAGTTGTAAGCCTATCTCTTGATTTTTGCCATTTACTGTATTAGTTCTTATTTTAGTATAATCTTTCTTGTTTTATGCTTATTTGGTGTTAGTTAGTGATAATATAAAGTAAAATCAGTAGGTTGTTAGTTGGAAATCTTAGTTGATAATAATTTTTAGTTAGACATTTAAAATAGCTTAGTAGTGATTAATAGGTTATAGTTGTTAATTGCTGTGTTTTTGTGTTCATTTGATCTAATTACATCATAATCAAGTGTTAGGAATCAGTTTCATGGTTTAATTTTTGGATTTGTAACACTAATCATACAAATTGCCTTGCTAAGGTGTGTTTGGATCAAGCTGCTTATCTGAGTTTATGCATGTTTTTGTCCTTGATATTTGTTGCTGCATGTTTATCTAGATCATCATAGTCCATTTCTGTCATAATACATAGGTCTCATTAGTTAAAAGTCAAAATAGTTTGTAATCTAATCTAGCAAGTTAACTGTTAGAGTAATAAGTTCCATAATTACCATACTAGCTTAAAAGTTGATACTCTAGCTTAATTTAGCTTTATCATAGCTTAATACAACATACTTAATCAGTAAATTAGTATCAAAGCTCAGATTAGTCAAAGTAGTGGTTAATGTAAAAAGTCAATTTTTCAGTCACAATTATTTTTGAATCAACTTTGGATCTAAATTGTGAACTTGGTAATTGATATTAGGTCTTGAGCTTGTAGGTTTTAAATATTCTGTTGCTATTCTCCTTAATCATATTTGGTATAAATGTTATCTAGCCAGTTACAGTGCTGAAATAGTGCTTATTTGTTAGTAATTTCTCATAGACTTGCTCTGTCTCACAGAATGCATGCTACTTTCACACGTTTGCATAAGCTTGTATAGTGCTTGTTTATCTGTGTAATTTGGTTGTTTGTGATGCCCTTGTGGCTAGTTGCTATAATTAAGTGCTTATTTGCCATAACTGCTTAAATTGGAGTGCTTATTTTTCCTTAACTTGTGCCTATAAAATCAAACACTACACTGATCATACAGTGTAAACAAGCAAAACCACAAGCCCATCATAAGCTCATCAATAAGCTTTGGCTTGTGATCTTTGGCTCATTAAGAAGCTAAGCAGCTCATCTACACAGTTCAAGCTTTAACTTTCATTTTCAAAGCCTTTTACTAGGGCTGCATATCAGCTTAAGCTTGTCCATTCACTCAGTTAACTGAGTAAACTCAGTCAACCCACTCAACTTCATAAGCCCCTCAAAAGCTACCCAGTGGTCCCCATTGGTCAAGCTTTGGCAATTTGGAATCCTTACCAGCCCCACTTTATAGTTAAGCATTCAATAAGTTCTATTGAGCTTATTTCATAAGCTCAATTTGGCCATATTGGTTGCCTGTCTAGGGTGTTTGGATCTCATTTTCATTGGAAGTGCTTAAAAGCTTATTCCAAGCTTATTAGCCAAATCCAGTGAACACACTTGTTCATATTTGTGAATATACCATATATACACAGTACTTATCTTTTTATTTTCTTTATTAAGCTTGTTTTAAAGCTTTTACCAAGCTTACTAGCTTATTTCACTCACTCAGAAAACTGAGTGAACTCAGTTTGGACCCCTCACTTCACAAGCTTTTTCTGAGCTCATCAGTGGGTCCCACACCCTAAATCTTGGTTCTTCCAACCCCCTCCTACCAGGCTTGAACCATTGACCCTTTGTTTGACCTTGGAACCTGTGGACCCCACCTGGAATTACCTCACAAGGTTGTCCCATTTTCTGTCTCAGGAACCAAATAAGCAAGTGCTTATTGTGGTCTTTTGGCTTATTCAGTGAACTTATATTATCAAGTCTAGCTTATTAAAGTCCAAACAACTTATTGGAACCAGAATCTAACATAGTGGACCCCACTTGGTTTTACCTCACAAAGTTGTCCCATTTTCTGTCTCAGAATCCAATAAGCTAAGTGCTTATTTGTGTTTTGTGGCTTATTCAAGCTACTTATTTGGTTGAATCTTGTTTAATATTGTTCTCATAACTCATTGGAACCAGAATCTACACTAGTGGACCCCACATAAGCTCATTTGAGCTTATTTCTTTGGTTGGTCAAACTAAGTCAACTGTTGGGGTAATAAGCACTTTCAGTGCTTATTCTTGGTTTCCAAGTTTGTTGTTTTTGTATTAGTTTCTTATTTTAAGTATTTTAATAGATTTATAAAATAAAAACCACAAAAAGCCAAAAAATACTTATAGTAATAGTTTCTATTTAATAGAAAATATCTATTTAATTTTCTCTTTAGCTTATTTATAAGCACTTCTGTAATTTTTTATTTTTAGTAAATCTCTTTTATATTAAAGTAGTTTTATAAATTTTTCTAGATTTTTCTTTTGTCATCTAGTAATTTTTAGAATTAATTTTAGTCTAATTACTTATTAATTAAATATTAAATAGAATAATAGTATAATAAATATATTTTTAGTTTTTAAATAAGTTTTATAATATTTTAGATTTTTCTAAGTTTTTATTTTATTTTTCTAGCCTTATTTTAGTTTTCTAATTAAATAGTGTATTAATAAATAGTATTAAATAATAATTAATTAAATAATAAATAATATATAAGTTAAATAAATAATTTTCTTTTTCTAATAATTTTCTTTTATTCTTAGGATCTCAAAAATATAAATTTCACATTTGTGGGGTTTATATTGATCACTTTTTACTTTTATTTTTGTACGTTTACGTAATTTTATTAAAACGTACGTTTTAAGTTTTAAACGTTCATCACTTTAAAAATAGTGATAGCGTTTATTTAATAGATTTTAACTTTTTAATTTTCTTTAATTTGCATTTAAGTCGCTAAGACGTGCAAATACCTACTATAGTTATAATCGATTTGTTTTTAATACGTTTTACGTTTCTAGGGTTTTGATCGTACTTATTAGTTGATATAACTCATTTTGAGTTATTCATACTTTTAGTATTGTGACAATTCATTCATAACCTTATTCCTAATCAACCAAGCTATATAACACATTTGTTCAATCACAGGATATCACAACCTCGTTGGGGAATAAACGACCCGGGAATATAACTGTCCTACCTCGGATTATTGCATTTACGGTTTCTTTAGTTTAACTTTAGTTGTTGACCATTCACAAGTGGTTGATAAATAAAGTTGTCTAGAAAACCGCGAATCAATTTTTTTGGCGCCGCTGCCGGGGAGGCTGTGCTACGTTGAACAATTTTTGTTGGCTGATTATCTATCCTTTGTATATATATTATATATAATATCGTATTTTAATCTTCCTTAAACAATATAAAAAACAAAAATATTTTCTTTTTCTTTTTATATATATAAAAGATAAATAATTACAAAAATACTCTTCGCACCCCTTCTGAGTTTCCTTTTCTTCAAGGATCCTTAGACGCGTCTTAGTGCATGCGCACTCGTTCTTCAAGGTCATCAAGTCCTCTTCGCGAGCTTGTAGCCATACCTCGAAGAAGTCGTAGACGTTCTGCTCCATCAGTCGTACCCGAGATACGTACTGAGCCAAAAATTCCTGTCAAAATGGCAGAAGAACAAACGATGAATGAACTTCTCCAGGCACCCACCGATGGGTACGGAGATGCCATTGTTGTTCCAGCCATCGTAGCTGAGAACTTTGAGCTTAAAACAGGGTTAATAAACCTAGTGACAGCGCGTCAATTCTATGGGTTTGAAAGGGACGATCCTCACTATCACATTCGGTGGTTCAATAAAATCACATCCACCTTGAAATGTAAAAACGTCCCTGAGGATGCAATCAAACTTCTTCTTTTCCCGTTTTCTCTCGATGGGCCCGCCAGGATCTGGCTTGATAAACAGCCCCCTAAGTCGATTGAAACGTGGGAAGATTTAGTACAGAAGTTTGTGCATAAATTCTATCCTCCTTCAAAAACCACGAATCTCCGGAATGAAATCATGAAATTCACACAACATTTTGATGAAACATTCAGTGAATCATGGGATCGTTTTAAGGAAATGCTACGCAACTGTCCTCATCATGGATTTACTGAGTTGATATATCTAGATACTTTCTATAATGGCATAAGACAAGCTGATCAAGACTCTCTTAATTCCTCCGCAGGAGGTAATTTTTTGAATCGAACAATAAAGGATGCTTTAGCCATTATAGAGAACAAAGCTGAGGTCCGTACCTCAAGAAACAAACCAGTTGCTCCCAAAGCAAGTGATTCACCTTCTACTTCATCTCCCATGACTCAAACTGTTGACAATACTTAGTTTGCTCAACTCATGGATGCTCTTAAAAATTTGACTCTTAACCAAAAGAAAGAGTCATCCAAACCAGCTGAAGTCAAAAAGATTGAACCATGTGTCACTTGTGGTGGTCCTCATGCATACTACAACTGTACTGCTACCGATGGCAATGCATTTGAAGTCGATGCTCTAGCCGGTAATTTCAATCAAGGAGGTAACCAATACCATCCTCAAGCTGAAACAAACTACCGTGCTAATAACCAAGAGGGACCATCAGGATTATATCAACCCAACAATTCAAATAGGTCTAATCCTAATCAGCCAAGAGGGCATAATAACCAAAATCAATATCGTACTCAGAACAATCAAATTGTTCCTGTTCAATACCCACCCCATAGGGGAAATTCAAATTCTAACCAAGGGTATTCAGCTCCTAATAATCAAATGGTTTCGTTCCAAGAATCTCAATCTGCTGAACTAGCTAACCACATCAAGGCTACTGATGCTAAAATGAGAGTGGTTCAAAACCAAATCTCCAATTTAAAGAATGAATTTGATTCTTCAATTGCAAAGAACAATAATGAGCTGAAGAACGATCTTAAAAGTATGATATCTGATTTGGTGAAACAACTCGTTCCACCTTCCACCTCGGGAAGTCTCCCGAGTAATACTGTTGCGAATCCTAGGGGTGAACTCAAAGCTGTTACTACTCGTAGTGATACAGCTCAAGTTGGAGCAACCACGGTTGTCCCAAATTCTACACCCCCAATTACTCCTACATCATCAAAGATAGATCCCACTCTTTCACAATTCACGGTTAAAAGTTTGTCAAACAATCTTTATGACCAAAGGGCAGCTATGACTTATTCTCATATGCTTAATGCTTCCCGAAAGAGTGTACTTGATGATAGTGATGATGAGGAGGATTCCAACATCATCAAAGCTATCACCACTCGTAGTGGTGCTGCTTATGAGGGACCCTCTACTCCTATTCCACCACCGTTATACGATGTGGAAAAAGAGCCCGAGGTTGCCAAGGACCAGGTGCAAATTCCAAGCCCACGAAGTACCGCACACGTCCAACCGCAATTTGTCCCTCGAAAGAAAACCAAAACAGGAGTTGTCTTTGAGACTGATGAAACTCCTGAGCCTACTGTCCCTAAATCCAAACCTTTTAAGCCTACCATTCCTTACCCTTCACGCTTAAATGAGCAAGAACACCGCGAGAGGTCTAATTACCAAACAGACAAACTCTTGCAAATCTTTAAAGATTTGCAATTTGACATAAGTCTTGCGGATGCTGTCATCTTGATGCCCAAGTTTGCATCAACAATCAAACAGTTGTTAAACAACAAGGAAAAACTGGTTGAATTGGCAAAAACTTCTCTAAATGAGAACTGCTCTGCAGTTATCTTAAAGAAGCTTCCCGAGAAGCTTGGAGATCCTGGTAAATTTATCTTACCTTGTGAATTTCCAGGAATGGTTGCATGCAACGCCTTGGCCGATCTGGGCGCCAGCATCAACCTGATGCCTAATTCAGTATGGAAGAAACTTTCTCTTCCTAAACTTACCCCTACCTGCATGACTCTTGAGCTTGTAGATCGTTCCGTATCTATGCCCCTCGGTATTGCCGAGGACGTATTTGTGAAAGTAGGGAAGTTCCATTTTCCAGCTGACTTTGTGGTTGTCGAATTCGATGCTGATCCTAGGGTTCCTCTCATTCTTGGAAGAGGATTCCTAAGAACGGGCCACGCTCTTATAGATGTATTTGAGCGTCAGATTACATTGTGTGTAGGTAATGAGGCTATTACCTTCAACCATGATCAAACTTCAAAGTACTCCTCCAATTATAACTCTGCATCGGTTAACCGAATCGATGTCATTGATGTTACCTTACAGGAGTACTCTCAAGAAAATCTTGGTTATGTTCATGATTTGGTGAGTGGTGATCCCACTCCATTGTCTCATTCCATCATTTCCGACTCTTCATCTTCCCTCACTCTGAATGAGGAAAGTGATTCTATTATGGATGAGATTGATGATTATCTCAATCTGGATACATTTCTTCCTGGTATTGATGATACCGAGAGTGATCAAGAGGAAGATGTTATTTTTCTTCTTGAACAACTGCTGTACCCAGAAAATTATAGGAATCCTCCCAAACAACTTCATAAAGAGGAATCCAAATCAGTTGAAAAAACTGATAAAATTCCTGAGATCAAGCATAAGACCTCCCCTCCTTTAATTAAATTTCAAATTCTTGAGGAGGAAGTTCTTGTGATTACTGCTGGTCTGATCTCCCTACTACCCTTTACCTACCCGGTGATTTCTCCTTCTCTTCACTCATTCGGGAGTGAAGATGTTACCTTTGACCCTGGGATATTCCATATAACATTGGTTTAGATCCAGATACTTCCCCATGGATTTTTAAATTGTTTTTTCTCCCGACCTGTTCAGGAGCTCTTTATTACAGTTATCCGTTCACAAGCGGTTAGCTTGCGTGATAAACCTGACAGTTTGGGAGGAAAGAAATACATCAAATACGGGGTCGAGTCCAGCTAGTGACTCGGGAATCAAAAACATTAGCACAAACATGGGTTTTCACCCGTGTGTAACACCCTAGTGTGGGGGAGATGCCCACATGTTAGTTTTCAGAAATATATATATATATATATATATATATATATATATATATATATATATATATATATATATATATATATATATATATATATATATATATATATATGTATATACATCTTAAATAAAGGCTAAGTAATATTTCCCTTTTACGTTCTAAGTTCGGTTTAATACCCGGTGCTTTGAATATTGAGGGCAATATTCAGTTCTAAGTGTGGGGGGGGATTCTCTCGAGAATTCAAACATGTTCCATCAGGAACCCCATTTTTAGCCAAAATTTTAATTTTTTTTTCTCACTTAGAACGCAATAAATGGTAATCAGTCCACCATGTCTAACACACATAAGGATTGGCTAATCCAGGAGCAAACGGCTCTTGGTAAAGATATCTCAAATCCGTTTATGGCTTGCAATTTGCCTAAAATTGTATGGTACCTCAACTCGCCATATCCTAAAAAGCGAAAGAGTTGGCTAGCCCACAAGATTATGGCTTGTGGTAAAGGCAGTGGAAAAACCATAATTGGTAATCAGCTCACCAAGATGTTGACTATTCCATCAAGAGTTGACTAGTCCAGAAGCAAACGACTTTTGGTAAAGACAAATCAAAACCGTTGACAGCTGGTGATTTGCTCAAAATCACATGGTTATCATTTGGACCATAGTTCTTACTTGAACTGAAACATCTTGGCTACTCCAGAAGTAATGGCTTTTGGTAAAGAGTTTTTCCAATCCATTAAAATCTTCATAAAATATTGCTAGGGACTGGCAATAGTTTAGTATGGGGGATTGATGAGTGTCTAAATACTCATCATTTCGTTCACATTTAAGCTACAAAATTATCTGAAAACATACAAATATGCTTCAAAATATTGGAATTATCTCCAAATTATGTTTTTAGGTATTAAAGTGCAAAAGGGATGAAATCTGATGAAAAACATGCAAAACATACATAATTTACAGTTTCAGTCCCTGATCTTTGATAAATTGGCAAATCTAGTCCCTAGTTAATCAACGATCACCTGAAATGCATGAGAAAATGGGTCAACTATGAAAATAGTTGGTGAGTACACAGGTTTTATGAAAACTATAATTAGAAAGTCTGCCTGGCAAGTGTCCTATGAACTCACCATGTTGCAAGTCCCGCCCATACAAGACTTGTAACATATAAGTTCACATACACTCCCATAGTTCAAGTAGTATGCCCGGTAATTAATACGCATTTGGTCATAATAGTCCATGATAAATAATGCCTAATATATAATAGATCACGCCTGCTCCGAACCAGGGAGACTTTGTGTTGCTCCTGTCGACAAGGAGACTTAGTATTGCTCTATCGGAGACTTAGTGTTGCTCAGGGGGAGACTTGCACAATACATAACTATTATATATTATCAATTCAGGGTTGCTCCGAACAATGGAGACTTTAAGACTTATCACGTAAGGCACATTATAGGTCTAAGCATACTAAGGGATCAAAAACAAGTCATAAGGTCAAAATAAGTCAAAGGGGTTCAGGATATATCAAGTAGTCCAAATAAATTCATAATTTAGATAAAAAAATATAGTTTAAGTTTTAAGTTCATGCATTTCACCCCAAATAAGTAAAACGATAAAAAGGGGGCTGTGAATACTCACCTTAGCAATGCAGTCTAAAGCAGCAGTCAATTAGAATTATTGGATGGCGCCGACACGCGACCTAGATTAGTATGGCAAATTTAGTCTTCATTCATAATTATGACTCAACAAGGTTTAATAAAAGTATTGTTGTAAAAATATAATTATGTATATAAAGTATTAGTTAGAAGTATATAAATGATTTCTTTTAAAATATTGGTAGTTTAAGAAACTAGTTTATAAAAGTTATGTATCAACGTCTTGTTGTTTTTAAAATATATGTTTTAAATCTATATAATAGTTTATAGTTTTATGAGTATATATAAGGCATTGATTATAAAGTAGGTTTTAGGAACTTGTTATAAATTAAGTCGCGAACTCGTAGCCGAGTGAAAGGAAATAAGTCGGGAATAAAGTCGTGGAACCACTCAAGCAAAACAAGCAAATTAAACACATCTCACTGCTGCTAATATAAGTGGCCTTTGGCCCACACACCTCTCGACCCATTTAAGTACAAACCAAAAATAAGATTTTCCAACTCTAAATGCTCAAAATATATTTTCTTGTATCTGTGACTTGAGAGTATGGTAAGAAAAGGGCTAAGAACAACAAAGAATTACTTTCACTGTTGGGGTTCGACCCAACAGTGGTTCGACCAGCAAACGCAACCCATTTCCAAACTAATACAATACAACCCAAGTTCCAATTTATCCAAGAGTAGAATAAACAAAATAAGCTATTAGGCTAATTAGAAATTAAGAACTTTCCGTGTAGAGCCATACTTGTTTTATTTATTGTATCTTTGATTCTTGGTTTACTTAAGTCTAAAAAAATATATATTAAGTTTACAAAATTAAACATGAGACGAAAATCATTAAAAATAAGCTACAACTTATATCTTTTTTTTTCTTTAGTTCAATTAGGCCACACAAGCTCATAACACATTTCCTTTTACTAATTTATATATAGGCGGATCCATACATATGACCAAGAAATATTTGTAACTTTTAATCCTTAAACTCATATATATACATATCAATTTAACCATTATGGTTCTTCCATTATATGTACCAATCGGTGAAAAAAAATATATACATATATATTAATAATTCGAATGGACCAAAATTACAACAAAATGGATTAAAAAGATTGACAAAAAGATTTTTCTTACAATGAACTCAAGAAAGGGACGAATTTCTATGAACGCCGAACACCAAAAATTCAATCGGAAGAGACTCGGATCGAATTGGTACAATCAAACACTTGCAAAACCTTCCTTATACTTCCCCTAATAAAACCCCTCAATCAATTTTAAAAAGCCCTTTGATTTGCCCAAACCCTAATTTTCTTGTGTTTGAGATGGAAGTTGATGAATACCCTTATGAGGTTGAATTCGTTTATAAGAGGTGATTAGGTTAGTGAGAGTGATTCAATTGAAAACCCAAAACATGTTTCTTTCTTCTTTGAGCATTCCTTGCCTCGGATTCGGTATATGGACGCCACATATGTGCTCTAGTGCATAGCTTCCTAGGTTGAGAGGATAGTGATGGTACAAAGAGTAGGGAACAATTTCTGAAAAAGGAGATAGGCGTGCATTTTGGTTTACAGGGAAGGAGAGAAGACGAATAAATATAGGGGGCGGCATATTTGGAGGATAGGGTAGGAATATATTTTTATTTTTAGTTTTATTATTAGTATTAACTGTATCTTGTACTGTATAAACTGTACCGTGAAAATAACGTATTCTCATGTAAAATATTTTTCGAGTGTCCGTATTTTATAAATTTTATGTTTTTGGAAACGTCTTGACGAGTGAAATATTATCGTGTTATTATTACTTTGAAATTAGAAAGTAATTTCGTGCAAATTTTATTATGGTGTCGGTACGCGTGTGGTGCCGGGACATTAGAAACACGAGATAACTTCTCGTTTTTGAGTTATAATGATCAGAAAATAAATAACTCGCATATTCTGATATAAATAATAGCCTGGAAATTGACGGATTGTCACATTCTGCCAACCTTAAAAAGAATCTCATCCTCGAGATTCAATCCCTCTACACTACAGGCGTACATTCTCATGGTTCAACCTTTCTCATTCTCGAGCTTTGCCTTCAAAAGACTCTTAGTTGATAAATTTTCACAACTTGTCGACCTGACCGGTCACGTGTTTAAGTTGTGTAGGTTGAGTAACAACTTGAATTCTATCTTGATTTTCGCAACTCATCAAACAAGAATTGTCACTAGATCAAGCTAGGAAATAAGTTGTCAGAAAGAGATGGCTTCTCATCTATGTAAGGGACCTTTTGAAAGTTTGGCTCGAGTTTGAAATCGTCTAAACCAATCAAATCAACTAATAGTGGGGTGCTCAGATTAGTGAGAAGGCAACAATTAAACTAAGGCTCATGATGCAAGGTTCTACACTAATCAATGCCATGAACTAGAACCAGAAGATATTGAAATAGAGTGAGTGGTCGAAAGAGTGTACCCGTCACGGTGCTTGTGTCTTAGCGAACTTCCTTAGTGCCCAAGAAGTATGCTCGACCCCGAGCTGGGCTGACATTGCCTCCACGGGTTGGGTTATCACCATCAAGTGCTACGGCGAGAGTCATGTTACCATGCTCCGACTTCTGTGCCCTATTCAACTTAGGACACGTGTTCCTGAGGTGGTCCAGACTTCCACACTCGTAACATGCCGGCTTTTGTCCTTGGTTTCCATTCCTGCTTGAGCACTTCCAGCTAAGATGGCCTGTCTGTTTGCATATATTGCACCTTGGGCAGTTTCCTGAATGGTGAAGGTTACATCGAGTACACTTAGGATATGGACCTGCATATCCTTTGCGTTCCTGCATCGTCGCTCCATAGTTCATGGTTACTCGCTGCCTCTTGTCTTGCTAGTCCTGGTCTCGGCTTCCCTGGTGATCCTCATGTCGTTTTCGTCCATTGTCGTTTGTTTTTGCTAGTCCTCCAGACCTGATCACGTCATTAGTCAAGCGGTATGCCATTCCCACAGCAGCTTGCAGAGTAGTTGGGTTGGATGAGGTGACATCTCTCCTGATCTCAGGAATCAAACCCCAAATGTATCGATCAATCAGCTTCTCCACAGTAGAGACCATGTGGGGGACCATCCTGGTCAGCTCATGAAAGCGAATTGTGTACTTGTCGACTTCTACTCCTACCATCAAATGGTTCCAGAATTCCGCTTCCAGTTTCTGCACTTCATCCTTCCTGCAGTACTCCTCAGTTAGTAGCTTCTTGAATTCTTCCCAAGATAATCCATTTGCAGCTTCTCTCCCTCTGGTCTGCAGCTGGTTGTTCCACCAGGTCAGTGCCCGACCCTGAAGTAGACCGTAGAGAACTCAACCTTATCTCTTTCAGCACATTTAGTGATGCTAAGTTTCGACTCAACATTCTCAAACCATGATAGCAGGCCAATGGCACCCTCGGTGCCATGAAATTCCTTTGGCCTGCATGACATGAAGGTCTTATAGCTGCATCCATGGCCATTGGTTGAGGTACCAGCTCCCTCATTGGCTCATCCTGCATCAATGTGTGCGACAATCTGAGTGAGGAGATCCGCCAATCCAGCAGCATTGTCTCTTGGGGCTTCGTTGTTGATGCTTCCTGAACGGGTGTTCCTTGTAGTCATGATTCTACAATAGGCCAAAGCATTTGGTTGAGTGAGACAATGGCGGATGATGTTCGGGACGGGTACAGGTAGTGAGTGTAATGTGACGGGAACAAGGACGTGCTTAGCCTAACGGGTCATAACATATAGCAAGAAGAAGGCATATAATAAATGTATATAAGGTATAATGGACATATAAACATGTTATGCATACTCACGCGACTAATGCAGTTCCAGGTGATCAGACTCTCTAAGACTCGACCAAACATAATCCGAGGCTACTAATCCCATCATCATATGATTCCTCCTGAATTATGCATAGGTGTACAAGCTATGCATAATTTAGGAGTAACGATGCAATGTTGGTGCTAGTCGACTCGTATGATGTTTCCGTGTTTTAAGAAAAATTTATTTTGGTCATAGTTGCGATTTTAATTTTATAAAAACCGGCATTCACTATAACCTCGGCTCTGATACCAATCTGTCACATCCCGCCGGAGGCGGAAACGCGAGGTGTAACATAATCAATATACATCGCAAAGAGATATAGTACAATACCATAATTTAAATTTTAAAGAAATATTGTAACATTACAACAAGGTTCTAGCCGACCTTGGCAATTGAAACATAAAGTTTGACTTCCAAAAGATAACATTTTACTACATGAAGACCCAGATAACTTGTGACGACTCCTTTATTTAAAATCTTCATAACATAAGCTAAACAACGATCACCTGAAATGCATGAGAAAACGGGTCAACTATGAAAATAGTTGGTGAGTACACAGGTTTTATGAAAACTATAATTAGAAAGTCTGCCTGGCAAGTGTCCTATGAACTTACCATGTTACAAGTCCCGCCCATATAAGACTTGTAACATATAAGTTCACATACACTCCCATAGTTCAAGTAGTATGCCCGATAATTAATACGCATTTGGTCATAATAGTCCATGATAAATAATGCCTAATATATAATAGATCACGCCTGCTCCGAACAAGGGAGACTTTGTGTTGCTCCTGTCGACAAGGAGACTTAGTATTGCTCTATCGGAGACTTAGTGTTGCTCAGGGGGAGACTTGCACAGTACATAACTATTATATATTATCAATTCAGGGTTGCTCCGAACAATGGAGACTTTAAGACTTATCACGTAAGGCACATTATAGGTCTAAGCATACTAAGGGATCAGGAACAAGTCATAAGGTCAAAATAAGTCAAAGGGGTTCAGGATATATCAAGTAGTCCAAATAAATTCATAATTTAGATAAAAAATATAGTTTAAGTTTTAAGTTCATGCATTTAACCCCAAATAAGTAAAACGATAAAAAGGGGGCTGTGAATACTCACCTTAGCAATGCAGTCTAAAGCAGCAGTCAATTAGAATTATTGGATGGCGCCGACACGCGACCTAGATTAGTATGGCAAATTTAGTCTTCATTCATAATTATGACTCGACAAGGTTTAATAAAAGTATTGTTGTAAAAATATAATTATGTATATAAAGTATTAGTTAGAAGTATATAAATGATTTCTTTTAAAATATTGGTAGTTTAAGAAACTAGTTTATAAAAGTTATGTATCAACGTCTTGTTGTTTTTAAAATATATGTTTTAAATCTATATAATAGTTTATAGTTTTATGAGTATATATAAGGCATTGATTATAAAGTAGGTTTTAGGAACTTGTTATAAATTAAGTCGCGAACTCGTAGCCGAGTAAAAGGAAATAAGTCGGGAATAAAGTCGTGGAACCACTCAAGCAAAACAAGCAAATTAAACACATCTCACTGCTGCTAATATAAGTGGCCTTTGGCCCACACACCTCTCGACCCATTTAAGTACAAACCAAAAATAAGATTTTCCAACTCTAAATGCTCAAAATATATTTTCTTGTATCTGTGACTTGAGAGTATGGTAAGAAAAGGGCTATGAACAACAAAGAATTACTTTCACTGTTGGGGTTCGACCCAACAGTGGTTCGACCAACAAACGCAACCCATTTCCAAACTAATACAATACAACCCAAGTTCCAATTTATCCAAGAGTAGAATAAACAAAATAAGCTATTAGGCTAATTAGAAATTAAGAACTTTCCGTGTAGAGCCATACTTGTTTTATTTATTATATCTTTGATTCTTGGTTTACTTAAGTCTAAAAAAATATATATTAAGTTTACAAAATTAAACATGAGACGAAAATCATTAAAAATAAGCTACAGCTTATATCTTTTTTTTTTTCTTTAGTTTAATTAGGCCACACAAGCTCATAACACATTTCCTTTTACTAATTTATATGTAGGTGGATCCATACATATGACCAAGAAATATTTGTAACTTTTAATCCTTAAACTCATATATATACATATCAATTCAACCATTATGGTTCTTCCATTATATGTACCAATCGGTGAAAAAAAATATATACATATATATTAATAATTCGAATGGACCAAAATTACAACAAAATGGATTAAAAAGATTGACAAAAAGATTGTTCTTACAATGAACTCAAGAAAGGGACGAATTTCTATGAACGCCGAACACCAAAAATTCAATCGGAAGAGACTCGGATCGAATTGGTACAATCAAACACTTGCAAAACCTTCCTTATACTTCCCCTAATAAAACCCCTCAATCAATTTTAAAAAGCCCTTTGATTTGCCCAAACCCTAATTTTCTTGTGTTTGAGATGGAAGTTGATGAATACCCTTATGAGGTTGAATTCGTTTATAAGAGGTGATTAGGTTAGTGAGAGTGATTCAATTGAAAACCCAAAACATGTTTCTTTCTTCTTTGAGCATTCCTTGCCTCGGATTCGGTATATGGACGCCACATATGTGCTCTAGTGCATAGCTTCCTAGGTTGAGAGGATAGTGATGGTACAAAGAGTAGGGAACAATTTCTGAAAAAGGAGATAGGCGTGCATTTTGGTTTACAGGGAAGGAGAGAAGACGAATAAATATAGGGGGGCGGCATATTTGGAGGATAGGGTAGGAATATATTTTTATTTTTAGTTTTATTATTAGTATTAACTGTATCATGTACTGTATAAACTGTACCGTGAAAATAACGTATTTTCATGTAAAATATTTTCCGAGTGTCCGTATTTTATAAATTTTATTTTTTTGGAAACGTCTTGACGTGTGAAATATTATCGTGTTATTATTACTTTGAAATTAGAAAGTAATTTCGTGCAAATTTTATTATGGTGTCGGTACGCGTGTGGTGCCGGGACATTAGAAACACGAGATAACTTCTCGTTTTTGAGTTATAATGATCAGAAAATAAATAACTCGCATATTCTAATATAAATAATAGCCTGGAAATTGACGGATTGTCACATATTTGAAGAGAACTATGGATTATAGTCTCTCATATACTGGTTACCCATCAGTGTTGCAAGGATACACTGATGCAAGTTGGATCAGTAACACTAAAGACAATTCGTCTACCAGTGGCTGAGTATTCCTTCTTGGTGGAGGTGCAATTTCTTGGGCATCCAAGAAGCAAACTTGCATCACCAGTTCAACAATGGAATCTGAATTTGTGGCTTTAGCAGCTGCTGGTAAAGAAGCTGAATGGTTGAAAAACTTGCTTCTTGAGATTCCATTGTGGCCTAAACCTATAGCACCTATTTCTATCCGGTGTGATAGTGCAGCTACATTGGCTAAGGCTTATAGCCAGATGTACAATGGTAAGTCTAGACACTTAGGTGTCAGACATAGCATGATTCGTGAGCTTATCATGAATGGGGTGGTATCTATAGAGTTTGTTAGATCTCAACAAAATTTAGCTGATCACTTGACGAAGGGTCTGGCTAGAGACTTGGTTATAAAGTCTGCTAAAGGGATGTGTTTAAGTCCAACCTAGTCACTGAATGCTAGGACACCCAACTCCCTCCTGAGGAAACTTGGGAGCTGAGTTCAATGTGGAAAGCTGAACATTCAGTGGACTGTAGCACATGTTTTATTTACATCCCAAGGTTGTGCTCTGAACCTGCTGAAAGGAGGATGAGGTCTTTACTTCTTAATGGTTAATTTTCTTTGAAAAAGTGATTGGCAGGAGCATGAATAAAGAGGAACCACCTATGTAAATGTTGAAGTTTTGCCGCTTCAGGGAGCTTTGGACTTTAGCTTTTACAACATTTATGAATTTGGATATGGACACATGGCTTGTATAGTGTCAGGAGCTGATAAGTGTTTGAAAACTTGTGTGTACTTTATCTTCATGTATTCAAATGGGTTGAAGGGTTCAATTCTTAGAACACCCTGATTTTCGAATATTTGAACGTGTAATTTACTAAGATGAAAATTCAATCCTCAGGATATTTTCGTTTATGCACATGTTTTGTTTGATGTTTGTTTTTCATGCAAAAGAGGTGAACTAAATTTGGGGAGGATTGTTGGAAAATTTAGTGCACTTGTGGGATTAGTTCACACCTGGTAATGGGTCAGGAGGTACGGAGTGTACACCCATAAGGTCCCTGAACACCCTGACTCAAATAGTGGTTGGTACTGATGATAAGTAGTGTTTCCACTGCTAGTCCTAAGCTGGTACTGATAGGCAGTGTTTCCATTGCTAGTGCTAAGGGTGTGTTTGTTTTAAAAAAAAATGTCTTACTAGCCCTCTTACTCTTACCAGTAAGAGGTGGGCAGACGTTTTGGTTGTTTGTTTTTATCTTTTGAGTAAGACCCAATTAGACATATAACATCTTACTCAGTAAGAGGTGGGAGACTTGTCTTACTGCCTCTTACTCGTTTTGTAAACTTTATATAATATATTTGATTGTTTATTAACTATGTTATATTTATGATAAAAAGTCTTGTTTCATATTTACATAAGTTACTTATTATCGTATTGCGTTGGTTTAATAAATAAATTGCAAAAACGAGCACTTAAAATCATTCGGACACTCATACAAAAAACAAACAACATTATTTCTTTCAGATTTAGACTTTCTAGCCACCTCTTACTAGTAAGATGCATTAGTCAGATTCAGACAAAAAACATCTTAATGAAACAAACACACCCTAAGTTAGTGCTGATAGGCAGTGTTTCCACTGCTAGTGCTATGTTTCCACTGGTAGTGTTATGAAAGTACTGCTAGTGGTATGAAAGTACTGCTAGTGTGAAAGTACTGCTTGTAACGGGCATTGACCTATTCAAGTGGCAGTTACAACTGCATAATGACCACGTTTAATTGGTCATGTAACCACTAACATCTATAATGGGGATAATTATGAGGCGATTAATGGGGCGATTAATTCTCATAATTCCATTTGACTAGCTAAGAGTATTTTCCTATAAATAGGAAATCTGATCATGCATGAAAGGACACACAGAAAACGATTAACACTTCTAAGCAAAAGGGTTATTGATTTGTGCCTAAATCACTAACAAACATTTGGTCTTATCCCAAGTAGATATTCGTGATACCCAGGCATTAGGGTCGAATAGTTTACTTTGGAAATTGATCACACGATTCCAAGTGATATCCGGTAACCACCTAGTGATATTTGCAGTTGTTACTGATTGTCTTAACCATGTTCTGGGACATAACCACCAACAGTTTGCTATAATCTTAACTACACTTCATTATCAGGTTGCCAACATAGGATTCGACTACAATACAAACAAAGATTGTATGAATTTACTAGTATCTCTACTTTTAATTATACTTTCCAAAATAGCTGTGTCATTTCTATTTTAAGCCTTGAATAGTTGGGGGCTTGGGGCACACAACCTAGGTTGACCTTTGATTATGTATGTGGGTCGTAGGTTGGGTGGGCATTTCGACCCATTTATCTAAGGTCGAATATGTTAAGTTACAATATTTATGTATAGAGCAAACAAGTAGAATTGGTCAAAAGACTTTGAAAACTCGCCCAAAATTAATTCTACGAAAGAGTATCGAAAGATGATGGACAATAGAAGTGATTGTAACCCGACCCAACACTGATTTGAGCTAACCTAAAAATTACCCGTTTTGAACTAAACCCATTTCATACCTTTTATTACTCGATCCGAGTGACTGATGTTCCACCACTACCTTATTCCAACAAAAGAGTTAATATAAAAACAGATGCCATGTTTAGGTGAACATGCATAAGAAAACAAGTTCTAAGGCTGGACCGTGTCCAGAAATGACCAGGATGCCACAGTCGATGACCGACGGTGTTTTTTTTTTTTTTTTTTTTTTTTTCAATTCAAACATTTTAAACATTAAATTTAAAATTCATTAAAATTAAAAAAAACGTTACAGTACGAAATTCAAATAAACATTAAAAACATTACGTAACTTATTCAAATAACGTTAAAAACATTACAAAAACTCTTCATCGTCAGAAGACGAAGAAGAACCGAATAAAAGCTCGAACGACATATTAAAGATTGTGTTTCGTGGGTATTTTGTTAGAATGGTTGATTGAAATTGTGTGTTTTAGAAATGTGTTTGAGTTAGTATTTATAGAGTGGTAACGTTTTTTAAAAAATTATTATTATTATTATTATTTTTTTTAAATTTAAGCCCAAAGGGGCAAAATAAAGTGGAAATGGTACATTGTGGATATCGGTTGAAAACTAGCCCGATATTTTGATTGTTTGTCCCTCGACCGATGTGTCGACAGACACCCACATCCCACATGACCGATCTAAACATCGGTCGAGGCTAGTGATTTTTGGTGACCGACCGATTTGAAAATCTCGATTGTGACTAGCCTAACATGTATGGTTGAATGTTTGCCGCAATCTACCACATTGTTTCTGGACGCAGTCTATCACAATTAGAAGTTGCTCGCAATCACCTTTCAATTGTTTATCTAAATGCAGTGTTGTATAAGAGCATCCACAACGATCGCTTTTCATAAGACTTTTTACTATTTGAATAAGCTTTAGAATGACTTGAAAGCATTGTGAGAAAAGCTTTGTAAATGACTTTTAGCAACATGACTTGGAACACACCAAGTGTTTGATTAAAAAAACCACAAGTGATTCTCATTAATTGAATACCTGTTAAAGCATAGATTTGTACTTGTTTATTATGTAAAATAAATGAAAAGCTTTTGATGCTAACATTTTGAATTGGAGCAATGACTTTTTGATTTTTAGAATACACTTCCAACATTAAATGTGTTGATGCATTGCTCATGCTCTAAGCTCCCACCTACTCTTTACATAAATGCAGTGTATAAACCCAGATAACAATAGAATTGCTAGTCTAGAGCATCTACAATGCATCAAGTCTTTGAAAACTTGATGCATTTAATGCAAATGTCATTTAATAACTAAAGCTTTTACAAAAGACTTGAGGTTCATCAAGCTTTTGTAAAAAACTTTTCAAAAAGTCCTTGTTGCAATGCATAAAACCTTGTCAAAAAGCTTTTTGGAATAGTAAAAAGTCTTTCCCAACTTTACCCATTGTAGATGCTATCAGAGCTGAAATTAAGACAGTGGCTATCGTTTGTGACCCATTTTCTTCATAGCCTAATTATAAATGATCAAACTGCATAACCTATGAATAGCGACCAGATTATAAATAATATAATCGACATGCTTAGAGCACATGCAATGGTTAACGCCGGACCGGTGTTATCCGGTGTTAACACATGTTAACCATTGCACGTTCGGTGTTAAACCATGTGTGTTAACTTGGTAACGCCCGTTATTTCATTTTTCTTTTCTTTTTTTTTCATTTCTGCCCTTAAAAAAGGGGTTGTTTTTGTAAATTGTTGGTGAGTTAAAGTTTAACTTGGGAATGTTCTGATTGCGGGTGTTTTTTTAGTGAGTTAAGGTGAAATGTTAAAGTTGATGTGGCGCAAACATGGCACGGTGTTAAACCATAACTCAAGTTATGGTTGCAAGTGCTCTTAGCAAACCTCGAAGGAGTCAAATAAAAGAAGGATGTTGATACTCACACCATTTTTTTTTATATCTACACCACAATTGTGCATTAATGTTTTGTACAGTGTGCATTACTGTGTTGTACAGTGTGGTGTAAGTATAAAAAAAAATGGTGCGAGTATCAATCCCCAAAAAAAAAAAAACTATCAACAATAATCTTGAAGATAACACGCAACCAACAAAAAACACATTAAAATTAAAACATACAACAAGATGATGCCGTGAAACTCAGTTCTCCAATAAAATCAAAATTATGCGCTTCATCACGTATCGTGAAGCTAGTAAGTAACATACAATGACGTCTGATGTCTACATGATCCGGCTAACGCTCAACAGTGTAAGAGGGTAGCTAAACCTGCACCTTATGTTAGACATTTTCGCAACTTAAAAGCTATAGAATTAGAAAAGTGCGCACTTATTTTTCCAAGAAGTAACTGGTGAAAATTGATTGTAGTCAACATCATTTACAAATCCCGCAACAGAGTAAAATCATTTATGCAACACAAGAAATAGGTAATGATTAATGAAACGTAATGTCAACATTTTTCATAAATTTCATATCATGTTTGTCATCACCCATCTTATTAACATAAAATTTTGTATCACAAACTGGATCCATTAGCAGATAAAAGTGAGCCAACTTGGTTACTACTGAACTTATCCTATCACTTGTACAGACACTACTATCAACACCTACCTTATGGGAATATGTGCAAGCTGCATACATAAAATTAAATGCTATAAACTTCCTCGAAGATAAAACTCATAAGAAGGGATTAACGGCCAACAAAGCAACCGGATAATTAAGTTTAGTCTACTGGTTAAGAATATTAATAGAACGGAAACTACAATAGCATAACTTGTGAACATACATAGTTATAGCAACTCTCCGCAGATCACAGCAAAAGGCTACTAATAACATAATATTTGACTGCAAAGTTAGTTATACTACTAAGAGTCTAAGGTAAACTTTTCAGCATTGTTTCTACCTTTACTTGCACCTTGTCACAGAGATAGTTGCAGAGCAGGAGCTACCAGCCAACTCAAAGAAAAGTAACTGAAGTAAAATCATTCTGCCTTTGAATCTGGGCTCTATGTTTCTTGAAAATCTCCGTAACAGCTTCATTATATGCAACCTCCTCTTTGTCCTCACAATCATTATCAGTCTTCATAAAAGTATCATTACCATTATCCGGGAGATTCACCCTCTCCATTAGATATAGAGTTACACCCTTCATCACATACCCTGAAACTGGCAACTCCAACAACGGAACGTAACACCTTTTCACCCTATTCCGTCTCATTAATTCATATGGCAAAGTTAGGCCTTTCCTCATCTCAGCAATTTTCTCCGCATCAAGAGATATCCTACACGTTTTAAGTGAATCCGTAAGGGTGAACTTTTCCAGCAAAGGAATTCTTGCAATGCAGTTTAAAAACATAACATGACTCATCACTGTATCATCCAAACATGCCATTGCAGTAAAATATTTTTCCCTATTTAACTCAGTATCTTCTTCTTCGTGGCTATTTTCATCAACACATTCCTTGTTATGGTAAACTGAATTCGGTGACAGAAACCAAAATGAATCGAGTTTTTTTCCGCAGTTAATCTTCCACTTGATTGGGTATGGATGATTAGATGAAGCAGGAATATAGATACATAGAGACTTCAATCTCTTAAACTTCTTCAAAGACTTAATAGCAGGCAAAACCAAACTGAATGAAGTAGAAGGTTTAGTGATCAAGCGAATGGTGTCAACTTGATGGGTAATCCAGTAGAAACGTTTAGAAACAAGTTTGCAAGGGCATAAGGCTTCCAAATCGATTATTTTTCTGAAAATTTGGAGAACAATTTCATCTGGCAAAGGATTGAATGCAGAAGAAGCATCTGTCACGAGAGATTTCTCAATGTTCTTCATGATTAAGATGATGATGCAATATCAATGGTTTGGAACCATTCTCTGTACAACCATTCAAAAAAGTTAGTAGGAGATGGTAAGATTTAACCACATAAAGAGTAAATCGACTACAAAAGACAATCATATTTGTTGTTGAATTATTAAACATATAACATATAACAGTTTGTTTTCTACCAGTCAGAGTTTAGAGTCACTTGCTTTCTATTTTTGTTCACTTTACTAACATACGTTCTCTTGTAACTAAGTTACTAGTTACTAATCTTACAAAAGCATTTTATGACATTCATTAGAAAAAATGGGTTGCTTAATACAAGCTTCATAAACAAGTCATTCATGTCACTAAACTCACATTTTACTCCAATGTGCAACAGACGACTGAACTTAAATCATCCGGAAAATCACAAGTAAACCCATTTTCTCACACCCTTTTTTCACAAAATGCATCCTTCCTCCTTCAAAAAAGGAAATATCCCAGATATCAGTTTGAGGAACAATGTAAAACGAGCGAGTTTTTTCAAATCTCGCAAAAGCTCTAAAAATCTAGCAAATGTGCAAAAATAAAGGGTAACTTGGTGAAATGAGAATTTGTTGGGCATTTTGTGAAAAAGTGTGAAAAAATGGGTATATTTGTGATTTTCCCATTTATTTTACAAAATGGCGTTTGGGGATTGCTTATTAAAACAGGTTACCAAAGAGCTTATCACTTTTTTTTTTTTTTTTTTTGAAAGGTGAATTTCTAATAAAGTGCTTCGTGTCGCGGTTCGACAGCGGGAGGTCTAGACTACGTTGTCTAAACCGGGTCCGCGCTAGAGAGCTCCCTCGAAGCGGAAATGCCTGTTCAAATACCCGATGGGGGGAAAACCCCCTACTAATCCGCCCGAAGGCACGACAATTAATAGGGGTAAACCCTTGCCTCTTCCAAGATTCGAACCTGGTGTTACCAGGCCCAAACCCCTTCATTAGAGGACTACCTTGAAGGAAAATCCCTCATTCAAACCCCTTGCAGGATTTGAACTCAAGACCTCCCTCCCCCAAGAGCCCCTAAGGACTCCAAGGTGGCCAACTGAGCTAAGCCAGTTGGTTAGCTTATCACTTACAGTACTTAAAAACAAGCTATTTCAAGCTAAAAGCAAAAGGTAAACTTATACTTTAAATCCATAAAAATAATCGCCTTGAAAAATCTAAAAGTACTAAAAGCAGATAAATGGTTTAACAAAGTGGTAATCCCAAACACCCACCAGTTCTTAAAAAATTACCACTAGTTAATCTCTATTATTGGTCACACCCGAATGAA
The DNA here is from genome assembly GCA_019973895.1 of Chrysanthemum seticuspe. Classification (NCBI taxonomy): domain Eukaryota; kingdom Viridiplantae; phylum Streptophyta; class Magnoliopsida; order Asterales; family Asteraceae; genus Chrysanthemum; species Chrysanthemum seticuspe. The sequence continues at coordinate 94,375,171 of BPTQ01000001.1, read as the reverse complement.
ATAAACTATATCCGTACTGTCTTGTTAAACCCATGAATTTATATTCAATAAATACTTGATTTCATAAACCCAAATGAAAATGTGAAGAATAAAACATTAAATAAAAACATAAAGACAGAAAAATAAGTGAAGAAAACAAAAAAAAACAAGGGCAAGCTTGCGTAGGCACCCCATGAAATCCTTGGCAGGCACCTCAAGTAGGGTGGACCCCATCCGTACGGCGGCCGGCGCTTTTATTATTATTATTATTATTATTATTTTTATTTTTTTAATAATTGTGTGTGTTGTGTTTTTTTAGTGTATTTAATTTGTGTAGTGTATAGTGTGTATAGTGTATTTAATTTGTGTAGTGTTTTTTTATGTATAGTGTATTTAATTGTGTAGTGTTTTTATATGGTATTTATTTTACGCTATGTTTTTTAATTGTGTATAACAACAAATGTAAACATTAAACAAGTAAAACAACAAATGTTTTCAATATTACAACGTCTACTCCACATGAAGATTATTAATGTCATCTATAAGCTCATAGAGTATTCCACTCGGCTGACATGCGTGATCAACTGGATTTCTTGCCAATTCCAGTGATGCTTCCAACGCCTTTATTTTTGCCTGCAACAAATTGTTTTCAGCCAATAGCATGTTGATCGTTGTATCTTTAGTTTCGCAGTTTGAGCACTGCGTTGAAGAAGAGGCTTCACCAAAGTACTTTTGTTGAAATATTTCCTTCCACATGAAGTATCGACACCCATAGTCTTTAGTACCTGGTTGTTACATAACGAAACAATTATAAGATTATGCCCCGAACACTTAACCTTATCAACAAAATCAAGCGGAATTGGCAATCCTGTATTCGAAAAAAGGAAATAGTTAAAATTATCGGTATTGACGGGAAGAATAACTTGATAGGTATAAATTTTAAAGTACATACCGTTTGCTTGAAGCCAATACAGTTGGTGATAGCATGGTAAACCATACACTAACCGCATCTGATGACCACATGCATGTGGGTCAACATCCCGTTTACTTTCTGCGAGTATGAGCCTTAAAGCATCCATTGAAACATTATACCGCAATTCGTTAAATAGAGTGCTCTTACAAGCATGCAGTTTCTTGATTTTGCTTATATTCAAAGAGGCTCGTATCGCAGTTTCTTGCGCAGCTATAATCTTGTCGACCGAACACAACAACGTGTCTAAGCTGGACTGTGTGGAGCCCAAGTATAACTTCAACATCGCGTGTTGACCCTCAACTCTACATGTTGTTGTTTGGCCGAAGCTGCGATATTGATCGGTAATGTACGACACAAACATGCGATCGTAATCTCGCAGCCAGTTACGAAAATACCGGAAAACATCTGAGAAAACAAAGAACTACTAAAGTGAGAAAACAATCCGAGTAGTTATTTATTAAATAATAATAATAAAATGTATTATTAAATAACAATTCAAGTACCCTTTTTTTGGACCAATAAACCACGTAGGTGCTGATAATAATGCCTGAACACTTCTTCGGTCGGAGCTGTAATCATCGAATCCCATGTCAATCTAACGGACTCATACTCCTTTAACGTATCGAATCTGTTTCTGCAATGCTTTAGCACATTTTGATTGATATGCCATCGGCAGAGTAATCTGTTAGCGTTTGGGAATTCTTCTGCGCATGCCCCAACCAACGCTAAATCTCTGTCGGTGACGATAACCCGCGGGTAGTATTGTTCTTGTATCACCAACTTAACACATTCCAACACCCATTTGAAATTTGGCTTTTTTTCCTTGTCCAAAAATCTAAACGCCATTGAGAATGTTGTGTTTGTTGGAGTAACCCCAACAACTGTAAAGAATGGCAGTTTAAACATGTTGGTGTTGTATGTGGAGTCCATCAGCATGATTTCCGGATATGTTGTCCACAGGGCATATGACGTCGGGTGAACAAAAAATATTTCATCGAGCTCATTTGTGTGGTCATTTATCCTAGGGTAATATGTATAACCTTTACGGCGCAAATGTACTAAAAGCAGTTGTATCGGAGTCAAATCACCACGACTGTCGCGACGTATCTTTTCTTGTGCATTATACACCGTTTTAATGGTAGACACGTTATTAGGATCCATCTCTTTTATTGAAGAAAGTATAATCCGTGGTGCTACACGCTGTTTTGTCATCTGCCTCACAAAAACTAACTCACTTTCTTTTAATCGCATGGCCTGTGAAAAACCATGCAACGAGTCTGGAAAATTATGATTATGCCCCGGACACTTAACCTTCAATATCCAACCATTAAAACGTTTTATAAATTTCGCTAGTAATCTGAATGGGCAATTACATTTGTCGGTATTAGTCTGCCGTTGAAGTTCATCTTCTAAACCTTCACGTGAAAACGTCCCATGTCTAGAACACAAAAATTCGATAGAGTACTTATAGCCCCTATCTGTTTTACTTTTTCCAATAACAATAATAAAACCAATCGATTCAGCAGTAGATCGCACCCAATTAATTAAATCAACTTCAGTACCGAACACCTATACAATATAAAAACACAACAACCTTTTTATTAATACATTTTCTTAAAAAAACTTTATAAAAAACGTTTTCTTATAAAAACTTTTATTATAAAAACTTTTACTTTAAAAAAAAAGTTTATAAATACAAATTTTTAAAAATTTTTTTTATAAATAATTAATATTATCTTTTTTTATAAATACATTTTTTTTACAAACAATTATAAATACTTTTGATTAACTTTTGTTTATAAATACATGTTTTTATAAATATTTTTAAAAATACTTTTATTACTTTTATTACATTTGTATTAATTTTTAACAAACCTTTTTTAACAAACCTTACTTTTTTTTTTACAAACTTTACTTTTTTCTTTTTACAAATAACTTTTACTTAAAAAAAAAAAAAAAAAAAAAGCAAAACCGGTTTTGAATACCGGGTGCCGCCCACGTTTTTACCCAACCCATTAATACCCTTTTGTCTCTCACTCAAACAGTTTTCTCTCTCTCACTCAAACTATTTTCTCTCTCTCTTGTAAATACTCTCTCCTCTCTCACTCAAAAAATACCGGCGACCTTATATCTTTCCGGCCAATATTCTGGCCACGCACCACCGGAAATTTTCACCTCATATACCAAACGATAGATCGGGAAAAGGTGATCATTTTAACATAGGGCACACGCAGTATTTCTCACCGACGCGCCCTACATCTAAAGTTTTAGATTCGTGATGGTTCGTTTTTTGTTATATTTTTTGGGGTGGCGCCATATCTCAGCATTTTTTGGAAGAAATATGTTGATACCGTGGGTTTATAAATGTTGATACCGTGGGTTTATAAATGTTGTACTTGATAAAAGTTCGTTTATAAACTTGCAGGTTCATAAATTTGATTAAAGGTTGATTAATTTTTTTAAAGAAATATGTTGATACCGTGGGTTTATAAATGTTGTACTTGATAAAAGTTCGTTTATAAACTTGTTCATAAATTTTTTTAAAAAAAAATGTTGATACCGTGGGTTTATAAATTTGATTAAAGGGTTGATTAATTTTTTTTAAACAAAAATGTTGTAGATCTAAAGATTTTAGATCTACAAACTTTGATCTAAAAAGTGTTTACACTTGTTAGATATACGTTTCGTTGTTGTTCAGTTGTGGTGATGTTGTTCGTTGTTAATTTTTTAGATCTAAAACTTTTTTAGATCTAAAACTTTTTTAGATGCTTCTAAGTTATCTGATGTTGAAAATATTATGAGGTTTGTAAAAAAAAGTTTACTTTTTTGATTTTTTTAAAACATGTTTCGTTCTTAAATTTTTTAGATCTAAAACTTTTTTAGATCTAAAACTTTTGTTTCTTTTTTTGCAGGTTTGCATAGGAGGACCCTTTTGTTTTGTTTGTGGGCAAGCCTACGCAGGCACCCCATGAAATCCTTGGCAGGCACCTCAAGTAAATCCTAGACATGGTAATGCATATTCATTACTGGATGGTAAAGTGAGTTTAATTCACTTTGCAACTGTAATGTATAAAAAAACTTAGTGTTTTTGTATAAAAAAATTTCATTACTAGATGGTAAAGTGACCATTCAAGGTCATTTTGCAACTTTAATGAAATAAAAAAGGCAATGATGATTTTTTTTAAAAAAAAAAACTTAAAAAGAGTTTTGGCGAGGCAAAACTGAATTTGCAGCCAACATGAGCTATAAAGCTAATAATCTGAGCCTTTGATAAGTTGTTTACCTCTTATGTGTTAAATGGTGAACTAGACATGGTGGACTGGTATGTTGTTGCTTGTGCAGTTGTTGCTTATTCTTGTTTGTTGTTGTTCTGGACCACTTGTTGTAGTTCTGGACCACTTGTTTGTTGTTGTTCTGGACCACTTGTTGTTAGTTGATTATTGTTGGTGCTGTTGCTTTCACCAGGGATTATATGGGGTGCCTGCCTAGGATTATATTATTGTTTGTATTGTTGGTTGATTGTTGTTTGTGTTGTTGCTTCACCTGGGATTATATTGGGTGCCTGCCTAGGATTTCATGTGAACTTAGTACATTGCCTTTGAGAATCTTGTGAACTTTTGCAGTACCTGGTAACTTGTGAGAATCTTGTTCAAAACGTGTAACTTGTGAAACCTGTGAAGTTCATGTGAACTGGTAACTTGTGAGCAGTTTGAGACTTGTGCAGTTTTGTTAGACTTGTGCAGTTTTGTGAGACTTGTGAACTGGTGACTTTGTGCAGTTGTGACTAAAACTTTTCCGAGGCGATGATGATTTTTGAGCCTAAAAACTTTAAAAACTTTCCGAGGCGATGATGATAAAAACCGAATGGACGGTAAAGTGAGATCAAATCTCACTTCGCAACCTTCGGGTTTGAGCCTAAAAATTTTCCGAGGCGATGATGATTTTTGAGCCTAAAAACTTTCCGAGGCGATGATGAAAACCTAATGGACGACAAAGTGGGATAAAATCTCACTTTTGCAACCTTCGAACTGAGCCTCAAAAATTTTCCGACTACGGTTTTTTGAAAAGTTTTAAAACTGAATTTATATCATAAAAAAACTTGTAAAACCAAAAAATAACTTGTAAAATTGTAAAACCAAAAAAAAAAAGTTATAAAAAGTGGTATAAGTTATAAAAAAAAACTTGTAAAAAAAAACATGCACAAAAAACTGTAAAAAAAACTTGTAAAAATAAGTGGTATAAGTGGTAAAAAATAAGTTGTTAAAAAACTTGGCACGGAAATCGAGAAACCAATTATTACCAATGATTGAATACCCATGATTGGCACGGAAATCGAGGCACCCCTTTGCAAAAGATGCAACCACCCCCTACCATGGGGTGCCTGCATAGGAGGACCCATCTGCCTCCCGAGAGAGAGACAAGCAACGGCTGCTTTCCCAAACACCACCAAATGACAACTAGCTAGGGTTTTATGTCTTTTTACTGGCACCAGAATGTCACGTGAGTTGGTGGATTTACCATTGGTAATAAAACAACGGTAAAAAGAGTGCAGATGAATTTGGTGGAATGAGTTTAACTTTACCGGAACGTGTCTCTTTTTGACACTGCATAAGAATATTATTGGTACTATTCTTTTAATTGGGTGTAGTTTATTAACCAAATAATTTATTATTATTTTTTTAATTATAAAAAGCATTTAATATACATTAATCAAACTGTAAAATTATATATATTTTTTTAATTTAATGAAAATCAATTTTCCTTGTTTAAATGTATAAACAATGTCCCTATAGCACTTGTTAGACAATCATTTTTTTTTTAATTTTAGAATGGTTTGTTTGACAATTGCCCCCAAAGCATTCGTAAAAGTATTAATTCAACATAAACTTTCTCTTTAATTAAGAAGTGCATTTAATACACTTTAAGTACAAAACTCAAAAACTACCTTAATTGAATGTGAATTTTAATTTAATAAATATCAAGTTTTCTTATTTAATCGTATAAAATAATGCTCTCAGAGTCCTTGTTAAACAAAGATATAGTTATTTGTCTTGTTATTTTTGTTGTTTTAAATAAATCTTGTTGTTTCAATTATACATCATTTGTCCTAAAAGAATTCTTAAAAAAAATGATAAAAAAAGAATTGTTTTAATTATACATCTTTATAAAAAAAAATGATAATTTTACCTTTAATTGCTTAATTAACTAGTTCTATATACTAAGTAATTGTAACTTCAAGTATATATAAAACGGTAAACTCAATTAAATTTCACAATCTATTTACAGTAGTAGACGATTAATTTAAAACAACCAAAAATAAAAACTAAAATAACTAATAAGCTAGATAAGTCTTTTCTGAATTATCTTAATAGAAAACACCTCATCTATCTACCGTAAAAATTGTAATAAATCAAAATTTTCTTAATATGATTTCGTACACAATATAAAATGCACCTGTTATGTTGTGATAAAATGAGTAGAAAAGAGTTACAGAAAAACTCAATATTTATTTCAAAGCCAAATTTGATATATAACATTTGTGAACGAATTGTTCATCTGCATTCCCCTTTCCTTATTTGTTATTTTTGAGAAACTTACACAAAAATCCTTTAACTTTAAAACCAACATAAGATTACCCTTAAATTTATAAAGTTTTTTGTTTTAACACTTTAGATATTCATAAACACTCATTTCATTTTCATAATTATACATAATAACATATAAACTCAATATGCTTTATATTTTTAACACCCATGATATTTAAAAGCAGATTCTTAAATTTACTAATAGTACAAAACTGCCACCAAAACCCTTATGCTTTACTTTGTAAGAACCACTTAAGTCTAGTAATATAACGAATTAACTTCGTAATCTATTAAACACCATATTTTACTTAATTACGTCATTTTTTTTTTGTAGTTTTTAACATCTATTATTGTAAAGCTAGTATTGTTTTAAATTTGTTTCAAAATTAAAAAAATAAATATTTTTGTACACGCTGCAACGTACGGGCATAAAAAATCTTGTTGACAATAATTTCTATATGTTGAATTTAACGTAAATGTAATTGGGTAAACACGGATCTTTGTTCAAGCTACTTAGAGAAAGCTGTTTTATTTTGGCTCTAACGTATGTGGCATAACCTATATTTTCGTGTTTTTTTTAAACTTTTATTTATCATTTCAAGATGTTCATACAACAAAATTTACACGAGTCTGTTAAACACCATATTTTACTTAATTACGTCATTTTTTTTTGTAGTTTTTAACATCTATTATTGTAAAGCTAGTATTATTTTAAATTTGTTTCAAAATTAAAAAATAAATATTTTTGTACACGCTGCAACGTACGGGCATAAAAAATCTTGTTGACAATAATTTCTAGATGTTGAATTTAATGTAAATGTAATTGGGTAAACACGGATATTTGTTTAAGCTACTTAGAGAAAGCCGTTTTATTTTGGTTCTAATGTATGACAACCTATATTTTCGTGTTTTTTAAAACTTTTATTTATGATTTCAAGATGTTCATAATACAACAAAATTTACACGAGTCTGCTATGAGATTTTAGAGTCATTTTACCACTATGCCACAATCCAACTAAACAAATCATATTAAATTTGATTAAAGGAGGTTGGTTTATTTCATGTTGCTCAACTTTATTATTCGTTATAAAAAAAAAAAACTTTATTATTTACAGGTTTAACTGAAGCGACCTTTTTAATTTGTACAGGATTTAGTTAGAGGCATTTTCTGCAAATGTTTTTAAAAAGCATCATATTTGTCACCGTTTATTTTTGTATGTAACGAATAATTCTTTTTGCATATGAGTACCTTTTTTTTTTTTTTTTTTTTTTTTTTTTTCCCTCCTGAACTTTGATGGCTAGTGATAACCATTTTACCATTTCAAATTACATAAATGGTCCATGCGGGTTGGCGAAAATTGCATCCAATGTCCCTAGGCTAAATTACATAAATGGTCCCTATCGTTTGGAGAAAATTGCATCCACTGTCCCTAAACTTTTTTTTTATCTATTCCTTATACGTTTTCGTCCGTTTTTCTACGTTTTCATCCGGTTTCATACGTTTTCATTGGTTTTCATCCGTTTTTATACGTTACTGTCCGTTTTTATAAGTTTTCCTCCGTTTTTCTTACATTTTCGTCCGTGTTTATACGTTTTGGTCCATTTTGATACGTTTTCATACGTTTTCGTCCATTTTTTATACGTTTTCATCCGTTTTTATATGTCTTCGCCTGTTTTCATACGTTTTTATCTGTTTTTATACGTATTCATCAGTTTTTTATAAATTTTTGTCTGTTTTTATTAGTTTTTGTCCGTTTTTATACGTTTTCATCCGTTTTTATAAGTTTTCTCGCGTTTCTATAATTTTTTTACGTTTTAATACCTTTTATCTGTTTTTTACGCTTTCGTCTGATATACACATTTTCTTACGTTTTCATACATTTTATCCGCTTTTATAAAATGTATTAAACGGACAAAAATGTATAAGAACGTTCAAAAACGGATAAAAAACGTAAGAAAACGTAAAAAAAAGGAAGAAAACGTATAAAAATGGATGAAAACGTATAAAAATGGATGAAAACATGTAAAACATACGAAAACATATAAAAACGTATAAAACGAATAAAAACGTAAGAAAGAGGGATGAAAACGTATAAAACGGATGAAAACATAAGAAAACGTAAGAAAACTCAAACAAATGGATGAAAACATATTAAAACGTATATAAACAGACGAAAACATATAAAAACTGATAAAAACGTAAGAAAAATGGACTAAAACGTTTAAAAATGAATGAAAACATATAAAAATGGACGAATACGAATAAAAACGGATGGAAACTTATGAAAACGTATTAATATGGACGAAAACGTATAAAAACAGATGCAAGCGTAAGAAAAACGGGTGAAAACGTATAAAAATGAATGAAAACGTAAGAAAAATGGACGAAAACGTATAAAACAGATGAAAACGTATAAAAACAGACGAAAACGTAATCATAAGAAAAACGGATGAAAACGTATAAAAAAGACGCAAACGTATAAAAACATATAAAAAACGGACGAAAACGTATAAAAACGGATGAAAATGTATAAAAACATACGAAAACGTATAAAAACATAAGAAAAACGGACGAAGACGTATAAAAACGGATGAAAACGTATAAAAACATACGAAAAGTATAAAAATATAAGAAAAACGGACGAAAATGTATAAAAACGGATGAAAACGTATAAAAATGGATGAAAACGTATACAAATAGATGAAAACGTATAAAAACGGATAAAAATGTATGCAAATCTAAAAAAATCGGACGAAAATGTAGATAAAAATGTAACGGGTCAAATCCATGAGAAGTGGATTAAAAAAAATGAATAAAGAATAAAAAAGTTTATGGACAGTGGATGCAATTTTTGCTAAACCACATATACCTTTTATGTAATTTACCGTAAGGACGGTGTATGCAATTTTCCCCAATTCAGAGGGCAAAATGGTTATCACAGTACTTCCCATAAAAGTTCAAAAATACAAAAAACTGCGTACTCATAAGCAAAATATTTTGTTCGATACCTGCAAAAGTAAATGGTGTCAAATACATATTTATATAAAAAAAATGCTCGTACTCAGTAAAGCCAATTGCACATAAGCTTATAGATTTATTTTATCAAGCCTAATCAAGTACTTGTTAAAATTGAGAATGTTACGTTAAATTAAAATAATAATAATATGTTACATGCCATTTTTATTGGTAAACTCGTTTTGTTTAAAGCCGCAATGTAAATCGACCACCAAACCAAATTCCATTTTTTTGATAAGCACAGTGAGGATTGAGGAATGCAAAATAAGGATGATCAAAATGATCGACTTGCTGATATACGAGCACAAGATAAACTCCTAAACTGATCTCATCGATAGACATTAGACAAAGCTTATTATTATTGTACCAAAAGAAGATGCATATAAAAAAATTGTCCTAAAAAAGGCAAAGTGTATTTGGTCGCAATAATTTAAATTTTAATTTATCAAGTGTTGATGCAAAATTTGTAACATTGATTTTTGTTGACATAAGCAAAGTGCTACTCGAAACTTCTCAGATACATTGTACCAAATCAAACGAGACATTGTTAGTATGTCAGATGTAAATAAGTGTATACTGTAACTAATAAGCACACATCTTAAATATATACGTACAGACCTTATTTAAACTAACATGAAGAATACATGAATGGTCTGCTAACCAAAAAACATCTTCCTTGTGAGGTTCTTTGTGTGTCATCCCTGCTAACTAACTTACCCCCAAAAAATTGGCATTTCCATTGAGCTTTATACAACAAGGATCTACATAATACGGAATTACTTATCAAACCTCAAAGAGAAATAGTTCGTAAAACAGACATTAGGGGCCTGTTTGGCAGGGGCTTTTTGGAGGAGCTATTAGCTTTTTGTTACAAAATAATCTCCTATAAACTAAGTAGCTTCGTTTGGATGCATTAGCTACAGGCTTTTATTTCAAACAAATAGCTCCAAAATGAAAAGCTGATTCATGAAGCTTTTTAAATGTCTATGAGCTATTAAAACTTTAAATTACTAATATACCCTCCAAACATTTATTTACAATTATAGATTTGTCCTTTTATGTCATTTTACATCTTATAACTACATTTAACAGCTAATTTACCAAACACTTTTATTAAAAAAAGATACAGCTTGTAGCTCATGTTAACAGCTTTGCAGTTTACAGCTTACAGCTTACAGCTTACAGCTTACAGCTTACAGCATACAGCTTACAGCTAATTTTGCCAAACATACCCGTTAACATGAAATTGCAAAGAGCAACACACCGAATTTGAAACTTACAAAAACGATGATAACAAAATTTTATTCATCTCATAACACGCTCTCCGATCTCCACCCAACCTGTATGCTTCTTTAATATACTCGGGGCTAACACGCTAACCCTCCTATCCATTCACGTTATTACCTAAAATCCAACTCTCCATCTTGCCCCTATGTTTCTTTAAAATCTCCATCATAGCTTCACTATATATAGCCTCTTCCATATCTTCAAAATTACCATCGTTGTTTATAAAACTACCATGTTCATCACCTTGGATATCATTTGCTTCCAATATAAGAAATGTAACCCCCTTCATCACATGCCCCGAAACTGGCAATTCCAACAATGGAATGTAACAAACACTCACCCTAGGAGGAAATACCTCACAATGCAGTCTCTCTTCATAACTTCCGGAGGATGAAGATAGCCATTTCCTCAACTCGTCAACTTTTCTACCGTTAAGATAAATTTCACCCCTTTTACTCAAATCTGCAAAGTAAACCTTTTCAAGCAATGGGAAATGCATAATCAAGGGCAACAATAAACCATGCCACATAGTTCCAAACGTCGCCCAACATTTCAGGGCAATGTATAATTTCTTTGCAGTTAACTCCATATCATCTTCTTGTTCATGACTATTTGCATTAACATGTAATTCCTTCTTATGAGAAACGGTTTTCGGTGACACAAATATAAATGAATTTTGTTTCTTACAAAACTTAATCTTCCACTTGAACAACAAGTGATTATCAACATGGGAAGACGGATATTGGATACGTAGAGACTTCACTCTGTTAAACTTGATCAAAGCTTCAACTGCAGACCAAATAGGGCCCAACCTTACAAGTGAAGTGGATGTGTTTCTCTCTGAATTGGCATCAAGGGAAGGATTAGTGAAGGAAGTGAAGGAAATGGTGTCGACTTGATAGATAATGTGGTAGAAACGTCTAGAGACGAGTTTGCAAAGGCACAACATTTTCAAATCGGATAACTTGGTTACAATTTGGAGAACAATTTCGTCCGGTAAAAGACCAAATGACGAAGAATCATCTTCTGCATGAGATATCTTGATTTTCTTCATCTTGGTGCCTAAACCATTTCCAAGTTAGGAACACAAAGGGCGCTTTACATTTCAATTTGGATGTCATGATATTATGTAAAATAATTCAAAATAGTTACTGAATCAAATAAACAAAATAAGACTATATTTTTGAAATATATACTATACAAGCTAAGGTTTAACATTTTTATTGAGGGTGGTCTCGAATTGCTTACTTAAATAACTAACTTAGGCTTATAACTTGTAATTAAGTATATAATCAGCATTTTAAAAAGAACTGTAGTTTTGAATCCACAAAAACTACAAAAACACTAAAATCAGATAAGATGTTTAAATAAGCTATTGTAACAAACCGTCACCATGGTTTTTAGTTGAACCTCCAGAATATTTCGGTAGTTTATTTGCTTTTGGCTTCGAGGGTGTGACCGTGTGACAACTTACAACTATCCAAAACACTCCGACGTATTGTAACACTTTATACACAAAATGATGTCACTAATTTTGAAGAAACAATGTTATATGTAATTTCAAAATCATATGATTTTAAAATACAGTCTAAATTATCCTAGATGCATGTAATAACACCCTCTATAAGAAATGGCTTGCTTTTTATCAGTAATTACAATCTAATTTTGTAAAGTTTTTAATTATAAACCTTAAACAAATCTGCAAAAATATGTTATCTAAAATATGATCTAATGTCTCCCTAACTCAAATAATCTCTAAAATCCTTAAATTTCTTAATCCAATGAACATTTGATTTCTAGAAAGCATATACATACGGATATAAAAGTCATGTATAATTTCGACAAAAGAAAAAAAAAATTAATAGTAAAAAGTAAACATATTGAGTTAAGCAATATTTAGCACCATATTAACGATTTAAACCTGGTAAATGTGAAGTAGAAGATGTGTTGCAGGAAGGTGTGTGTGAGGCGTTGAAAAGTAAACAACCGAGGTTAACTAGGTTAAAAAATTAAAATGGTTTTCAAATCTGTAATTTCTTTTCAAATGGGCCCAAAAAAAAAAAAAAAGGCTTTCATGTAAATTAAGAAGTTCTTCAAGCTCCCTTTTTCGATTGATGAGCTTGTCAAAATTTTTTGGTGCAATAATCTCATACACCAAAAAATGGAATTATTGTAAGTTTTTTTTCTTTTTTTTCCCCCTTTTTTTTCCCCTTTAAGTTTACATAAACTCATAAACATATGACACATAGTCTAACACAACACCTCCTAAATAAACATATTTCAATTGTCGTTTGGACATTCGGTCGTCTCTAACTCTCTATTACCTACTTATACAGTTTATACACAAACTACTATGACATTGACAAACATGCTCATTAAGGCTATCAAATTATGTAAGAGTATGGAGATACTCGCGCATAGCGGCGGCGATAAATATACTTATATTATAAATATAGTAAATGAATTGCTAGCCCAACTTTCCACTCAATTCTCTACCCGCTTAGTGAATTCGTTTCACAGCATTCCAAATGTATACGTGTTAGTTGTATGTGTTTGCTTGGGTTTCCCGTAGCTTTCCCATGACATCATTATTCTCGCAAATAGAAAGACCCTCGCAATCTCTTACCCGTCAAACACTCCCTTTAAAAGTATATGATTTTGACGAATCAAGATTGCATTGATTGAAATAAAGGTTAACATTGTAAAAATTTGAATCAAAATAAAATAAACACACTAAAAATGTAAAAAGCTAAAAACTCATAAAAATATATCAAAATGGATGTTGAATTAAAGAGCACAAAATTTTAGAGAATATGATGAAATTAGATCATAAAACAAGTAAATAAATGCTTTACATAAAGATATAGATTGAAGTGATGGGTTGCTCACAAACTTAATAACATGTCTTGATCCTAAAAATTGCAACCCTAACATATATATGCTCATGTTTCGAGACACGTTTACTGTGTTATGTGTCCTAAACAGGTATTCAAAATACAAATTTTACACACTGAATGTATACTACAGGTGATACTGTTAGCTACTTAATCATAAAATGGTAAATCTAGAACCTGGTTCTTATGCTTCAGATAGAAAGAAAAATTGCAGCAGCAGAACATGTCAAATTATGAAGTTTTAATGTAAATCATCTTAGCGAGAAACAGAAGACCAGACACAGATTTACAGCTTCACATGACCTTTACTGACAGCAGCATACTGTAGGTTTTCTAATTCTCTTTTATTAGAAAATTTCAGTGTCACCCAGATCAGCATTTAGATTGTTGCGGTCACTGTACTACAATAACAATTTATTAATCTTATTGGTGGCTGGCCTGGCTGGCTGTTCGAAGATTTAAGCCGGCCTTCATATACATGAAAGGTTTTATGGATATTTAAATATATGTATGTCCGGATTCGAACTCGAGACTTCGGGATTGCACACATTACGTATGAGAGTTGATGTTAATAATTAATATATAAAATATTATTATTAATTATTAGTCACGAAATAAAACATAACGATAGTTAATATTTAACGGGGTTTTGACTAACGGTCGTTAAATGTAAACTACGAGGACTAGAGATGAAATTAGTAGACAAGAAGGATCCGGAATCCCTTTGGGATTGCTTGGCCGGTCGTGGGCTACCCAACCCAAGGAGGTGGGATTTTTTGGTCACCAAGTTTTGAGAATGTATATATACAAACCCTTGTATTCATTATTCTCCTAACCTTGGATCACCAATAACCTAATTTCTCTTCTCTTTTCCTCCCTCTTTGCTTGGCCGATCGGTGTGCCCCCATCCCCTTGGGATCGATTTTTCCAAGTCAAAGAAATAAGTGTTTGGTTTTATTTGTGATTCAAGAAACTAGCTTTTCACATCAAATCGCTAATAGTACGTGTGTACAAGAACGAAGAACAAGCACGCTTGAGCTTGTGTATTCCTTGGTGGTCGATTCTTTTGGGTCGAATTATACAAACCCTAAAGTTAGGGTTTTGGGTTTTCTTCTTGTTCAAACTTCGTTTGGTTTACTTGAATTGCTAAAAGGTACGCACTTTCTTGTTCGGTTAATTACTTACATATATTATTCCTATTTACTTCCGCTGCATGTTTTGATGATGTTATTTGATTTTATATAATTGTTATGAGTATTAAATCCCAACAGTGGCATCACGAGCCGTTAATATGATGTAATTAATTACCGAAACACATAAAAATTGGATCTTTATGATTATATGCATGCTTTTATGGTTTCTAGGGTTTTGAATTCGAAACCCTAATTTTTTAATGATAGGGTCGATTACCCTTATTTATTTAATTAGGTTTTAATTTTGTAAAACTTGTAGAAATCCTAGGATTGCATGCTAATTTTATGTGGTTAATTAATGAATAATTGTTATGTGCCATGTAATATGCGTATCTTGGGTGATAATTGTTATGCGGAATCCGTGGTGGAACATGCATGTTTTGCCATGGAGTATTGTTTATTGTTTATTGATTAATTGTTAAGTGATACACCCATGTTCTATTTTATTTAATAATTATTGAATTGGGGAAGACCTCAATTATAACTAATAAAAATTCGTTACGTGCTAATTGGTATATTATTAACTTTGGCTTACGCAATCGACTTGTCGATGTATGTGGCTCATCTACCTTGTAGGTGAAAGCCCTAGTTAATGTATGTAGGATATTGGATTTCACATACACATCAAACCATAACAACAAAGTGGCGAATAAGTGGAATTCTAGAGAGAGAAAGTTAGAGGTTTAGGGAACTTTAGTGAGAGAAAGAAAATTCTTATTATGAGCTCCAACTCTCTACCTTGCAAGGTAGAGAGTATTTATAGTCTTACATAAAACGCCACACAACGAGCTGTGGATCAGGCATACAGTGGGTAAAGACCCGTCCGTCCTCCACGGTGTTACTTAACTAAATACTACTTAGCTTAAAATAACTACGACTACGAGCTTTCTAACGATTACATATACTTGAGGTGACCGACTCTTTAATACCTAGAATTTCTAATTCCTAACAATCTCCCCCTAAGGGAGGTCACCTCAAACATGTACTAAAATTACATTGAATACAAATAGATATTACATTAACAATTGATCTTGCATTCTTGATGTAGTAGTTTGCTCTGAAGCTCGTAGTCATTGATTCTTCTCATTGCATGTTTGGTTAATCCAAGTGGAGGTCTTTTACTGATCCACGTGATAATAATATTGAGCCAGCTTTTGAGATCATCAGCTATCAAAAATCTCTGAGACATCCATTGTGGTGTTGGTATTATGTGATGATGTAACTTTCGGACCGACATGCTCACATTCTGGATCATGAAATCTTCTCATCAGAGTAACGGAAGCTTTCGTTGATTCATGATATTGGCAGCAGCGTAGCAGAAGCATGGAGTGAAAATATCAGAGTCATTGATGCACTAATCATGATTTCTTTTGAGATGAATGTGTTAAGTGAGCATGCGGCTATGGATTGACCGCTTCATTCTGATTAGCTGCAAACGTCGGGTGTACCTGCATACAACAGTTAGCAATAAATCGCACGAAAGTGTCTTTGATCACTTTCGTTGAATTGAGGTACACGGCCCACGGTTCCCCGTTGATCAGTACAAGTACTGCCTGTGATCAGGTATAATTCCGAAGAATTTCCTTGACAGGGTTTCGCAGCTGCTCTGGCTGTTCTCAAACCGGAGCATCTCAAAGAAGACAACACGGAGTGAGTGAACCAGCGAATTTAAGTCCACTGATTGATGAAAAGAGATTTGAAAAGCAGTCGTGTATTGCTCAATAGAGATTGTTTTTGCAATACAACGAAGGTTTTATTGAAAATCAATTATCAATCATAAAAACACCTTTTGATTTGAAAAATTAGTACACGGTCGATGTGCTATAGAAAAGAGTTTTTAAGCACAAAGACCGGTTTTTCAAAGGTATCCGTCAATCCGTAACCTGAACCAGGATTGATTCAAGAGATTGAATCGCCCCATTGTTTCTGTTCAGTTGTCACATGGTTGATCTATATGATAGATCTCACCTGCCACCTACCAGGAGCTTGTTTGATGTTGGCTCCAGAAGGTTTTCCATCTTCACTGTGAATATGTTCACATATCACTCGGATGTTCTGGCAAAACCACAAGGATAATGCGTAGGACTCAAGATATAATCTCTCTTTCCACATTGTGTGAAACAGAGAATCTTCATTAAAGTGTCCTAATGAGATTTATTGATGATCTCGTGGCTCTAGACTCAATTTGTGCATATTTGGATCCTGTGCCGGAGACTAGGGAGAGGGTCTCCTTCTTCAATATCAACAATCTCTAAGAGAAAGTCGATAGATAATGTCGGTTCCCCGTGAGAATGAAACAAGTCCTTTTAAGAGGAACTTGAGTGGTTTGGAAAGTTGAAGTGCAGTGCGTCACTGGGTCCATGACGTCTTGTCTTCAATACCGATGTTACCATCAGTAGCATATGAATTGAACCCGGTTTCTGCCCTAAGGTTGAATAAATGGAGGGATATTTGTTTTCACCCTTTTCTCATTCAATTATTTTTAATTCTTCAACCCCTTCAGTGCTTACCGAGACTTCATAGCTAGAACCTTGTTGGGTTTGTTCCAATACTAGCTCAATCTCAGTCCGCACTCTTCCCATATCTCATTTTTCTCCTTTTATCATCATACCTAAGAACTCTACACTAACTAGTGGATAGTCCCTGGGTAGATCCCTCCGGTTCTGGCGGATCATGGGAACACATACCTAACCTTATCATCCTTATATCACCGTACATAAAGTAAAGTTGGTCGGTCTATTTGGTATTATTCATCTGCCATTGGAACCAATTGAAAACCATTTGAAAATCAATCCAGATACTTGTGATATATTATCAAAACATTTTGTACCTGAATTGTTTTTGATATTTTTTTGAATAAGTGCTCCCCCTCAACATGTGCATGAATTGTTTGAAATCGTTTTGCACACGGAGGCAAGAGGAAGAAATTACTTCTTTGATTACTATTTTCAAAAAAATATCAACATCACTTCCCTAATCAAGACAAGTAGATGAAGCATTTTAGGGAAGGATGAGGTTTTCATAAGTTTGCTCCCCCTCAATATGTGCCTCGAGATTTGAAAAGAGTTTTTGCACATACTAGAGGGAACCTGCACATTGAGATAAGTGATCACGTTATACATCATAGGTTTAAGATAGATGCTCCCCCTCAACATGTGCATGGAAAATTTGAAATCGTTTGTCACATGTGGGAAGGAGAGCATGTTCATCCTTATAAATTCATTTTTCCATTTACCGAATTATCAGTTTAAATCCAATTTAAATCACACATTCTCCCCCTGATCACAATTATCAAATCATTTGAGATTTGTGATCTCTTATAGATTTAAATTGATTTTGAAAGCTTTTAAGGAGAATTGTGACTTGATTATGAAAGCGTTTTAACTGATAAGGATCGGATTTTAAGACTTTAAACTCCATTGATAAAACATGCATGAATATCTTTTGAAAACAATTGTATGCCAAATAACTTTTTAATTTAATTGAAATCATTCTCCCCCTCAATCAATGACATAGGTTGTTGATTGAGAGATTGATATTTTGACAAATAAGTCCAAATGATTATCAAAAATAGAGACTGAGTTATTTTTCAAAGCAGTTAATTTTCAGCAGATAAATGTTTATAGAATCAGAGCATGGAATTTGAAAACATGGTAAAGCATGGCTCTGTTCTTTCTTTGAAAAGCGGGTTACTGCCTGAAATGACAATAAACCATTTTTTTCTCTTTCTCCCAAAAATATTTTTTTGATTTTTAAATTTTTATTTTTATTTTTATTTTATAAAAATTCGAACAACATCTAAAGTCCCGTGTCATTCTTTGAATGACAACATCAAGACCGTAGATATTATCGAATCGAGAGAAACATGACAAAATGACAATATTTTTTGAAGATTTTTTGAATTTTTCAAATTTTTATGGATTTTGAAAGTTTTATATTTTTCTATTTGATTTTTTGAAGGTTTTATAATTTTGTATTTTGTTTTTCGAATAAATATTTACAAGAGATAAATTAGTTTAAGAGAATGATGAAATGAGTACCGAGATAAAGATATCGTTCAACACGTTGTAGAAGAAAGGAATCAACATCTCTTAAACTTTCGCCACCAAAGCATCCGAGGCTTCTAAGAAAATCGTCTGGACATGAGCCTTCTCAATTTGAATCTTTGGTAGCTTCCCCCCAAACCGGACAAACATCGAATAAAGACCATTTCTCTAAGAAGTAGAGTTGAATACAAAGCGGTCTCATTGATTGAAGCTCAACACCCTGAAGAACACGAGAACACCGAAGTAACAAGTTGAAACATTGATCGTCTCAGTGGTTATCAAATCCGGATTAACTGATTACGACCGATCACATGAACCTGTTGTGCATCCCCGATGTACACCTTACTCTTCGAGATTGACCAGTTGTCTAGTTAGGGGAACAATATATCAACATCTTCATTTTACCAAGTGCATTCCAGTTATATAACATATAACCAATCAGCACATAATGTACACATGTACCCAACAAGAGTAGAGACGATGACATCCATGTAACATGTTGAGTCACTAATCATCTCTGTGGATGCCAACTCTGAAATAACTGAATTAGCTCGATCAAGTGAACATGTTGTGCATATAACCGGAAGCACTTTATCATAAACCGTATATAAGATGTCGATAGGCAGTATCATCTCACGTTCCAAATATTCTTCTCACATATCTTCCAACTGAACACTGAAGTAACAAAAACCACAAAAACCAAAGGTCTCCAGAGACCACTTCCCCCAAATAGTTGGAATAATATATCCTTCCCCCAAATAGTTTTGATACCTCAGAATCAGCAAAACATAATATATCCATAAACTTGAAATCTTGTGAGAAGAACTCAAATAGCCCAAATGAATCATGTGAGAATCAACTGCTACATAAACTCTCTATGACTATCTTTATCAACCCATATGTAGAAAATTTGAAGTGACCACTGTTGAAGAAAAACCCGATATACCAAACTTGAAACTGAAGTCGAATTCCCCGCATTTGTGTCTTAAGCTTGCACTTAAAGATGGAAGAACGGTGTCGAGAATATATGCTTTAAGCAAATCTCTAAGTACTCACACTCAAACAAAGTATGAGACATTAACACCTCTTGATATTATCCACATCGTCATCTGTATGTGACACTGAGTAAAACAACGTAACTCCTAATAGTGATAGTTAACCAGGTCTTCAACCATCCGCTCCGACTGCTGGTAACTAGATAAACCAAGCCTTCAACTCAAATTCTTAAGCCCGAGCAAGTTATCAAATAAGAACACGCCTTTGTGAAGGACAACTTCAATCTCAAATAAGTGATAAATGATTAACTCTGAAGTAATCAACTTGTGTCAAATGTCCAACACGTGAATAAACATACAATCGGATGTACATTGACCCACTGAATGAACCGGAGCAAATGATTCCTCAACATCAATGCATTCTTCCTTAAGGTATACATGTAGAAACTGATCTGGAAGATTCACCAATAATGTTTTCGAGCGGATGAGGTAGTCATTTTCCTTAATGTTCATGTGGTTGATTTATAACGTGCACCATAAGAGGAACAATAATCCGTGAAGATTTGGCAAAGGAATACCAAAGAGTGGATCATTATTCATGAACAATAATCCGTGAAGATTTGGCAAAGATATACCAAAGAGCGGATCATTATTCAATAGTGCAACTACAACATCATGATAGTCGTTATCAACGCCTTGTGAAGTAATTGGAGATAAGGTTTCTTGAGAATTCTGAGAAGTACTTCTTAGATGGTGAACCTGTTGAGTCAGTAGAAACCGGAGCATGAGCTTCAGAAACTAGATGATCAACATTCGTTGGAGATTGAAAGTACACATCAAACATATCTTTGAAAAATAATGAATCCCAATTATCCTTAGTAGGTGAAGCATTAGGCGTTGGAGGAGAGTCATAAAAAATCAAAACAATGAATCCCAGTTATCCTTAGTATATTCACTCTTCATAAAAAAGAGTATACACTCATCATCATCAAAAATTAAGTCGTATAACCATTATTCAAACATCCATCATCATGTAGTATATTCACTCTTCCTCCCCTCAAAAATTGCATCCGAAGTTGCCATTTTTGATTTAACAAGTGAATAAGAGTATACACCAATGAACGTAGATCCACTTGATGACTGAATGAGCATGGAAAAACATGAAGCTTGTTGATGAAGAATGTAGATGAGTATGGCCATTCATGAGAGAATTTCTCATTAGCTGAAGATAAAGCGCACAGAAGAGCGTACACTTTTCTTTTCTATGAGGAACGGGGCCTGAAGAGTTATCTGCAGACGCCATAATGATGAAGTACGAGGCCTGAACTGATGTGAACAGACGTCATTGTTAAGAGCCCGGTCATATGTTTAGAGCCGCCCGAATCCAAATACCAAGGGACGATTTGTACGACCTGCTTTGGACAACAGACGAAGATAGAGAATTGGAAACATTTGATCCCCACGTGCTGATGGGTTCCTTTTGGTTAGCACAAGCAATCTTTGAATCAGCAGAAACCCTAGATGCAATGGCATTATCCCTAGGAGCTGAACTAGTAGAAGCATCAGACTTAGTCAAATGACATTTTGTGCTTAATGGGATTATTCTACCAGTTGGCTTCCAAACCTTAACAGGCACTATTCTAGGCATAGTGGATCTAGCTAAGGGGTAAGGTTTGCCATGCGTTAATATTCGACCTGTGGGCTTCCACTGAAATCCTACATTTGTAAACACATTCCCTGTAGGTTTCCAGGATTGCTTAATCTGTTTCGCTCTCCAAGCTTTCTTAACTGGGTTATGAATCTTAGACCTCAGAAATAACACATCACATTTATCATGATTACCAGAAATTAAACATTTTTTACATGTTTTGCAGACAGCATAAGGCCTCGAATTAATTTTAGTAAGCTTAGAGCTAATACTAGAACTAACACGATTCTTTTTGTTCAAATCAAACTTCTTGTCCCTATAGTGTTCTTTCACTTCCTTATCATGATCACTTTTAGTTTGCGAAATCCTATCCTTCTTTGCATTGCTTCTAGGTTTTGACCCGCAAACTTTAGTGTCAATCTTAACATCTGTAGAAGTAACGATGGGAACATTACATGGCTTCACTACTTTCTGCATTCCTGGTCTAGAGGTGCTGGGATCTGAAATTCTAGGAGGCACATCAGAGGTTGCTTGCTTGAATTTAGACATGGAACAAGGCATATCAAGGGTCACATGCTTGGCTTTAGGCATAGAACAAGGCACAACTATTCTATCTCGCCTATTGCTAGATTTCGGACTTGTGACAATTACATACTCTAAGAGTTCCTGAGATCGTTTGGCATCCATGCAGGCATAGGCTATAGTACTATCAAAAGGTTTTTCTAATCTTTCATCTTCAACAATCTCACGGAGACTCTTCAAACTTTCCTTAAGGTATGAGAGATATGCTTTATGTGCAAGTTCATTATTCCTAATGGGCGGGGGGAATATATGACATATCGATACCATATTTATCACAAGCAGAAACCTTAGGAACAGAGTATTTGCAATTGGGGATTGGCAACTTTCCTTTCACCTCACGCTTCAGATTCTCAATATCGTTAAGTAAAGAAGTTATCTTTTCAATTTGTTTATCATGATTAACTTTAAATGAATCACATAACTCTTTGTTTTGATCATTAACCTTTGAAATTTCAACTTTAAAACAATCATTTTCCTTTTGCAAGTTATCAATTATGTTTTGAAGTTGGAAATTCTGAGAATCTAAAGGAGAAGGCATATGGGAACCAGTCACATCCTTCTTTTCACCTTTCAGTTGTGAAATTTGGGCTTTCAATCTTTTGATCGTGTTAAAATGAGCTCGAATTTGTTCATCACGTTTGCTAATTTCAAAAACTGCATCAAACTCAGGAGCATCAGAGGATGTCTTGATATTTGAGGTTTTAACATTTTCTTTGAGGTGTTGATGTTTTAATTGCAAAGCAAGATGTTCAACTTCTAATTTAGAATAATGTTTGACCAAGTTATCATGATCATCCTGTTCTATTTTCTCATGCAATTTTGAATTTGTTGTTTCAAGCTCAATGACACGATCATGGGAGACTTTCAGAGCAACAGATAATTCATGAAATTGAGAAGCATTAATGGAACAATTTGTAGCAGTGAAAAACACATCTTGAGCAATACATTCAGAAATCAGATTCACATTTAGTGTATGCAAGTTCTTCCTCTCAATCTCATTATATTTTAGTGCTCGCTCATAGTTACTAACTTCAACTATCATTGCATCAAATTTCTTTTCCATTCCCTTAATATCAGTTTCTATCCCCTTTTTAAGACTCTCAAAGTGATCTTTTAGAAGTTTAAAGAAAGGCATGACCTCAGTTAAATAACATTCTTTCATTTGCTCAAAGCCCCTTTCTCCTTTAGTTATACCAGTGGGTGTGATCCTTTTCTTGCAAGTTTTCTCAAAATTAACAAATAGTTGAAATATAACATATTGGCTAATTAAGGTCTTGCTTTTAGTGGCAATTGTTCTAGGAACAAGATGCATTGGTGTATTAGGAGGATACACAGTCGCTCTAGGCATTTTCCAAAGGGGAGGGTTTGTTTCAACAATATTATCAGCTTTCTGCTTATCTAAATCCATTTTCCAGAAAACTTGTTCGGGAGTCAACAATGTCTGAGGCTTAAACATGTTCAAGGAAATCCAGTTTTCCTTCTTGTAATCATGGGGTGTGATCTTTATTTTCTTCTCTCTACATTTAGGATCATCTAATTTCTTGTTCATCTTTTCCCTAATGACTTCATCTGATTTCTTATCTTCCTCAGTGCACTCAACGCAACTAGGTTTCTGTCTAGGTTTAAGGATTTCATTGCCATCATAAAGAACCTTATGAGCATTTCTAGCCCTTTTAATGACCTCTGGATTTGGTTCCTTAACAAGGGGAATGCTATGCTTATCTCTTAAGACCCTATGCTTAGTGATCATGTGAGCAGTCTGAATGGTGTTCCCTTGTATGTACAACTTGTTTTCAAGTTTGTTTTTCAAAGTTTTCAGATTAGAAAAATCTTTCAAGAGTTTTGATTCCTTTGCATTAAATTCTTGCTTAAGCATTTTCACATTTTCTTGAAGTTCTTGTTTTTGCTTAGCAGTTTTAGAAAGCTTTTCTTGCAAGGAATTTAACTCTTGTTTTAATACTTCTTCTCGAAAATTACTTTTTCTAATGATTGTACGCACTTGGTCATCCATTTCCTGCTCACGAGTGGTCAACTCAAATTTTGCACGTTGTTCATAAATAGCAACACGTTCTTTATAGGCATTTAGTTCAGAAATTACAGACTCATCAGGGGCACAGGTAGTGTATTCATCAAAAATATAGTCATTGTTGACTGCAGGAGATGCATCACTTGGTACAACTTCACTTTCACTTTGTTTCACATGTTGATCATATGGGACAACATTGATATTACCCATATTTTCAATATTTGATTCAATAGTTTCAGTTGATAGTACTTTGTCATGCATCTTTTGCACATCAGCATCATCGTATAGTTTTAGTACCTCTGAGATGAGTTTGTCTTTGGATGGGCCAGCTTGTGGTGAAGAGGAGACCTTGGGAGAAACCATTGGAGAAATGCTAGCCATAAAAATTGTGTGTGCAGTAGGTCCATCATCCACATCAGAGTCGTATGCATCACAATCAGCGACTTGAAAGGCATTCTGATGATTGTGACCTATTTCCTGAATAGGCTGCTCATCCACATCAGCATCATAGGTCTTGGCATTGCCCTCAGCAAGAAACAACAACTCCTCTTCATCCAAAGCAGCACCATTATCCTGAGCATGTACAAGCAGCATCTTATCTCTGAAATAATCAACATTCTGTGGACGTTTTGGAGATGTGCAGTTCCTTGCAATGTGTCCCTCACCACCACAGTTGTAGCATTTGATCGGCTTAGTTTGACCTTGATTACCATTCCTTCCTCGATTCTGATTACCAACATAACCTCTACCAGCTCCACCTCTTCCCTGTTCATACTGTCTTTCCTGAACTGGTTGCACCACGATCCTCCCATCTTTAACAGTAGCTTGATTGTGTGGGTTAGATGCTGTTCTGAGGTTGTTGTTGGTTTGTGGGAGAGAATTCATGTTTTGACTAATCAGAAGAGCTAGTTGATTAATGATGTTACCCACGTGTGCATCAGCATCAGCTTGTTTGAACATAGGATCAGAAATGAGTTTGTGATTACCATTACCCATGGGTATGACTTGTGAGGCTTTGGTTGTGATTTTGATGTTTGAGTAGAAGGCAGTTGAGTCATTAGATGAGCTAGTCACTCCCTGGTTGGTTTTGAACTGATTAAGAATCATCTTTTCAAACATGGCATGTCTCTCATTCTGAAGAAGGAAGGCATAGAGTTGCTCATAATTCGTATTCTTCAATCCTTTAGTGAGCTTCACAGAAGTAACAAACTTGTGCCATTCGGGATTCATGTTGTTCACAAATTTTGAGTTCAGCTGAATGTTAGGCATAGTCATTCTGATGTTCCTCATATCATTCACCAACTTATGAAATCTCACATAGTACTCATAGACACTCTCATCTGGTTTCATCTTGAAGTGTTCAAATTCGTCATAGAGTTGTGATTCTCTGTCTTCCATAGTTAATTCAGAACCTGAGAGAAGCATCTTGACGTTATCCCATACTGCCTTTGCATCGGTGTTGTGATTGATCAGCTTGTAGATGTCTTTAGGAAGACCTTGAAGAACAATGTTAGAAGCCCTGATATCAGCATCGAATCTCTTTTTCTCCTTATCATCAAGCTCATCATACATCTTTGGTCTGTCCATTCCGTAAATCAGAGTTCCATCTTCAGCAGTATCAAGTACATCTCTAGTCGTCTCAACTCGATACGGTCCTTCATCAATGGATTTGAGAATGTTGACACCATTATCCTTTCCAAGACAGTACAATCTGATTCGTTGAGCCCAAGAATCATAGTCAGTTCTGTCAAGCATGGGTGGACGAGTATCTGAACCAGCTGCTTGAACATCCTCGGCAACAGTGGAGATGATAGTAGGAACGTTGGTAGACATGTTAACAGATTATACGGGATTTTATAACTCTTATGATTAAACCGGGAAATAGATTCTTTCACGGGATTTTACTAAATCAAGAGAAAACCGTAAAAAATAACCCAAGTCGCTAGAAGATAATGCACCAAGTCGCTAACACCTAATTCGCTATACCACCAAGTCGCTAAAGTCCCAAGTCGCTAAACAAATGCAAGTCGCTAAGTAGTAACTCGCTAAGCCTCAAGTCGCTAGCAAAATTTTGGCAGCAATTCACTAGACAAGTCGCTAAAGATTCAAGTCGCTAAAGAGCAACTCGCTACAGACCAAGTCGCTAACACCAAGTCGCTACCCGTAGTGGAGAGTCCACTACTTTTACTGTTAGTCGCTAGGCCTAAGTCGCTATCTCCAAAACTGTAACTCGCTACAAAATTGCAAAGCAAGTCGCTACTAAGAAACAACTCCGTAGGTCAAGTCGCTAGCATGAAAAACAACATAAACATCACTTTTCAATCCAAAAACAACCCAACCAAGATGATTCAAGCTTACCAAATGAAAACCTAAACACTTGTGATGATTCTAAACATAAAAGTACTAACAAAATCCAAGCTTTAACACAAGAAATCAACCAAATGATGCACAAACCACTAAACTTTTTCAAACTCAAAAACCACCTAAAAACCACTAGAAATCCAAAGATGTGCAAGATATGATCTAACCATGGCTCTTGATACCAATTGTAGGATATTGGATTTCACATACACATCAAACCATAACAACAAGGTGGCGAATAAGTGGAATTCTAGAGAGATAAAGTTAGAGGTTTAGGGAACTTTAGTGAGAGAAAGAAAATTCTTATTATGAGCTCCAACTCTCTACCTTGCAAGGTAGAGAGTATTTATAGTCTTACATAAAACGCCACACAACGGGCTGTGGATCAGGCATACAGTGGGTAAAGACCCGTCCGTCCTCCACGGTGTTACTTAACTAAATACTACTTAGCTTAAAATAACTACGACTACGAGCTTTCTAACGATTACATATACTTGAGGTGACCGACTCTTTAATACCTGGAATTTCTAATTCCTAACAATGTATGCATTTATTTACGCCTAGAATTGTTTATTAGAGTTTATTGAAATAATTATGCATGTGGCTAATTGTTTTTACATATGTTTAAATTGTTTAGTTATATGTTTATATTATTAAGTGTGTTTAATTTTTATTAAAGTGCTTTTTTGTTTATAAATTGTTTGACATGTTAGTAAGCAAAAATGGTTTTTGAATAGAAAATTAAATGGACTAAATAATGGCGAAACTGATTTGTTATCTAAGAATTATTCTTGAACTTTTAATCGGTTGATGTGACTGTACTAAATGGTTAGAATGGCTCACCCACTAGAACAAACTATAAAGGGGTTAATTAAGAAGTGCGCATAGTCGCACTGAATGGATGTCTAAGGTTATGCTTTAGCGCTTACCTGGTCCTCTGCCCCCTGTGAGTTCGATTGGAGCTACCTAGTATAACCATTATATGTACGAAGCATCTTAGTGCAAAGTTGTAAGTTTCTCAAAGCATCGATTAAAACTTTGTAGAATTCAATCTTAGCAACTAAAATCTCATGTAAGTTTTTTTCGAAAATTTTATGCTATAAAGTTGTATGCATGCTTCTTTATACATAAGTTTTGATTACACATCAAAAATTGTACCCTTTAAATTTAAGTTTATGCCATCTAATGATATGAAACACTTGAAGTTGTAATGTAGTTATGTGAGACTTTGATCTAGATTACAATAACAAGGTAAATTATTTTGTTGTGTGAGACCTCAGCTTAATTATTTGCAGTTTCTAAAATAGACAACTTAATTAAGTTAGTTAGTGAGACCTATGACTTAAGGCATAAGATGGGATAAAACATGCTTACGTTTTGCATTAATTGTTTTGGCAAAATTGTAAATCCCATAACTTTTGGAATTGAAAACTTGTTTGTCAATTATCGTTTTTCAACGATTACCTATTCTATACTTTCACCACTAGCAGATCAACTGATGTGGTGGAACTATGATAATGAGGATCCAAAATTCGAGGAAAATACTATGGTTAATATGAATATTGACCAAAGGGTATTTTATTTTCTTGAATGTTTACTTATCGAAAGTACTAACTTTTGAACTTTTATTTCTGTAGAAATGGCTCAAGCTGAATTTACTGCACTAGCCTCGTCGTTCAAATCTATGTTTGATCGAGAGAAATTGACTGGTAGCGCGAATTTCAATGATTGGTATCGGCAACTCAGAATTGTCTTGAGGGTTGCCAAAAGACTCAATTATTTGACTACGCCTTGTCCTCCTGAACCTGCAGCTGCTGCTACTGCTGAAGCACGAGCTGCATGGCAATCTGAGTATGACAAGTATAATGAGGTCGCCTACATTATGCTCGGGAGTATGAACTCAAACTTGCAAAAGCAGTTTGAGAATTACTTCCCTAATCTTATGCTTGAAGAATTGCAAAGGTTGTTTGAAAAGCCTGTGATTGTAGAGCTGTATGATTTGATAGATGCTCTTCATAGTTGCAAGCAAGGAGATGGGAAACCTGTAAGCGCCCACTGCCTGGAAATGATGAGTTACATGGACCAGCTGGGGCGTCTTAACTATGTCTACCCTAATGACATACAAATTGGCCTGATCAACAGATCCCTTAACAAGGAATTTGATGGTTTCGTGCGCAATTACAATATGCATTGCACGGGGAAGACAGTCAGTGAGGTACATGCAATGATCATTGATTACGAGAAAGGTTTGCCCAAGAACGCCCCTACACCTGCAGTTCTGACCATCCAGAAGGGTAGGATTTCTAAGCCTAATAAGCCTCTAGCGAACAAGAAAGGGAAAGGTAAGGGTAAAGTTGATAAGGGAAAACAAGTTATGACTTATCAACAAGAACCCAAGAAGTACCCTCCCAAAAAGCGTGAGAATCCGAAGAGGGATCAGGCTTGTCATCACTGCACCAAGGTAGGACACTGGAAGAGGAATTGTCCACTCTACCTTGATGAGTTGCGCAATAAGAGGTATAAAAATACTGGCACTGTGGCCAGTACTTCAGGTACTCTTTTGATGATAGAATTATTTGCTTTTCCTCATAAAATAAATTCCTGGGTATATGATACTGGATGTGGTATTCACATTTGTAATACACTGCAGGGACTTAGAGGAGCAAGGAAGCTTGCCTATGGACAGCAATACCTGCACGTGGGTAATGGAGCACATGCAGTCGTTGAAGCTATAGGCACGTTTGATTTAGTTTTACCTTCGGGTTTAGTACTGTCGTTAAACGATTGTCATTACGCACCTTCCATTGTTAGGGGTGTCGTTTCTGTTTCCTTGTTAAAAGATATTGGTTTCGTTCATACATTTACTGATTATGGAATTTCGATTTCTTTAAATGGTGTTTTTTACTTTAATGTTATTCCAGTAAATGGTGTGTTTGAAATTGATTTGCATGATAATATGATTGATAAAAATAATTCTGTCTTTAGCATCAATAATAAAAGAATCAAAGGTGATTTGGATTCTTCATTTCTTTGGCATTGTAGACTTGCTCATATAGGCAAGAAACGCATGCAACAGCTGCAACACGATGGGCTTTGGCAAGACATCAATGATGAATCATTTGATAAATGCGAATCTTGCATATCTGGGAAGATGACCAAGAAACCTTTTACAAACAGTTTAGAAAGGGCTTCTGATCTTCTTGGTGTGATACATACTGACGTATGTGGACCACTAAGACATGTGTCAAGGAAGGGTGCTAGCTACTTCTTAACATTTACTGATGATTTCAGTCGTTATGGTTATGTTTATTTACTTAAACATAAAAATGAAGTCTTTGAAACATTTAAGGTTTTCAAAAGTGAAGTAGAACTGCAACTAGGAAAGAAGATTAAAGCTCTTCGATCCGATAGAGGTGGTGAATATTTAAGCCAAGAGTTTAAAGATTATCTAGCTGAGTGTGGTATCGTCCAGCAACTCACATCTCCATATACTCCACAACAAAATGGTGTATCTGAGAGAAGGAATCGTACATTGTTAGACATGGTGTGATCGATGTTTAATCTTACAACTCTTCCCTTATCCTTTTGGGATTATGCTTTGGAAACTGCTGTTCGCATATTGAATATGGTTCCAACTAAGAAGGTTGATAAGACTCCTTATGAAGTGTGGTATGGGAAAGCTCCCAACTTGTCTTACTTAAAGGTCTGGGGTTGTGAGGCGTTTGTTAAACGTGACTCTGCTGATAAGCTGCAACAAAGATCTGTTAAGTGTATCTTCGTAGGATACCCAAAGGAAACTATGAGTTACTACTTCTACTTTCTACCTGAAAACAAAGTAATTGTTGCTAGGTATGGAGATTTTCTTGAAAAGGATCTCATATCTCATGAATTCAGTGGGAGAGTTTATGATCTGGAAGATGATCAAGAAGATACAACACCTTCTGAAAACACTAGCCAACCTCAAGTAGAACCTGAAAGTCTGGGCGTTCCACCTGAAGTTGAAGTGGTTCCCATTTGTAGATCCGCAAGGGCTACGCGTGCACCTGAGTGTCTATGTCTCAACGTAGAAGCAGAGGAAAATATGTTAGGGGATCTTGGTGAACCTGCTAACTATAAAGCTGCTATGATGAGTCCTGAAAAGGAAAAATGGCGAGTTGCAATGAATGGGGAAATGCAATCCATGAAAGATAACGAAGTCTGGATAGAGGTTGACTTACCTCCAAATGCTAAGGTAGTTGGAAGTAAGTGGCTCTTTAAGATAAAGACTGACATGGATGGCAATGCACACACCTATAAAGCTCGTCTTGTAGCCCAAGGGTATACTCAAACATATGGGGTAGACTACGAGGCGACATTTTCTCCTATAGCAGACATTAGAGCTATTAGGATTCTTATAGCCATAGCTGCGTACTATGACTATGAGATATGGCAAATGGATGTCAAAACTGCCTTCTTAAACGGTCGCCTAGATGAGGACATCTATATGGCGCAGCCTGAAGGGTTTGTGAATCCAAAGTTTCCGAAGCGTGTATGCAAACTTCAAAGATCCATTTATGGATTGAAGCAAACATCAAGGCAATGGAACAAGAAGTTTGATGAAGAAATCAAGAAATTTGGTTTTACTCAAAATCTTGATGAGCCATGTGTGTATCACAAAGCTAGTGGGAGTAATGTTATTTTCCTTGTCTTATATGTCGATGACATATTGATCATGGGAAAAGACATTCCAAGTATGCAAGATGTAAAGTCTTATCTTGGAGAGTGCTTTTCTATGAAGGACTTAGGGGAAGCAGCATTTATTCTGGGAATCAAGATCTACTGAGATAGATCAAGGCGGTTAATTGGACTAAGCCAAAGTGCTTACATTGATAAAATATTGAAGAGATTCAGTATGCAAAATTCTAAGAAGGGATATTTGCCGATGCAAGTCGAACATGGCTTAAGTAATAAACTATGCGCGTCAACACCTGAAGAGGTGGCTTACATGAAGAAAGTTCCTTATGCTTCGGCTGTAGGATCTATCATGTATGCTGTGAGATGTACAAGGCCTGATGTGGCGTTTGCACAAAATATCACCAGTCGGTATCAATAGAACCCAGGTGTGAAACACTGGCAAGCTGTTAAGAACATTCTTAAGTATCTAAGGGCTACTAAAGAAATGTTTCTAGTGTATGGAGGAAATCCAGATGCAGAACTTGATGTTACAGGTTTTTGCGATGCGTCATTCCAAACTGATAAAGATGATACGAAGTCTCAGACGGTTTATGTCTTTGTCATTAATGGAGGAGCAGTTGACTGGAAGAGCAAGAAGCAAACAACGGTTGCGATGTCTATTACAGAAGCTGAGTACATAGCTGCTTCAGAAGCTGCGATGGAAGATGTTTGGATTAGGAAATGCATTTCGGGACTCGGAGTAATGCCCTAAATCGAATTACCTTTAAATGTGTATTGTGACAACTCTACTGCAATAACATTTGCCAATGAGCCTGGAGTCATGAAGGGCGCCAGACATTTTCCTCGTCGATATCACTATGTTCGAGAACAAGTCGACATATGTGAAATCAATCTACTCAAAGTTCATACATATGATAATCTAGCTGATCCCTTTACGAAGCCTTTGCCAAAAGAAAAACTTACTGACCATGCTGATGGGATAGGACTTCGTTTAGCTAGTAGTTTCATGCAGATCTGTGATTAGTATTTGGATAAAGGATGTTATGAACAAATATTACTTTAATGAAATAAAATAGTTGTTTATGTTTATTTTTCATCTTCTTAATATTATATCCTATATTTGCATGTTTAATCCGTGAATAACTTATGTTATTCTAAATAGTCCGTTGTCGATCAATGATGTGGGAATGTCATTGAATTAAGACAAATCTGAGTTTTGGTAGAATATACTTTTAAAGTATATTGATGCGTGGGACATACCAGATTCACATGATATTCAATGAATTGAATATAGGACTCATCCCAACTTTACATGATGATACTTTATGGATCTCTGTCATTAAGTATATCATGAAGTGTTTATCCTCAGACTTGAGATACCAGATAACTAATATGAATGTAGTGCATTTGTGTAAGATAGTCTAACGCTATCCGTAACTGGTAGTTATAAGGGCTATTTTCAGAAGTGTTACAAAGTTCATGAGTTATGTTTGTAGTCAAGAGAATTTGTTCCTTTGAATTTGTTTCAAAAGCATAATACTATATTTGGGCCCCTCGTAGGGTTGACAAGATGTTTGTATGGCCATACCCAAGATCTATCTGGAATACGTTCAGATGATTTGGTAATCTTGTTCAATCGATTACAACAAGAAACAGAATATTAACTTATGAAATGACTTGATCCATATTCATAGTTAATGTAGTATTAGTACCAAAAGGATAAGTAAAAATGATGAATCATTAAATGGTTTTTTCCAGGAGACCATACTCGATTTGATCTGGGGGCGTTGGCATGTGAAAGCTAGACTAACCAATGTCATTACTATATTTAGTAATATCCAAGTGGGAGCTGAAAGGTTTTATGGATATTTAAATATATGTATGTCCGAATTCGAACTCGAGACTTCGGCATTGCACAGATTGCGTATGAGAGTTGATGTTAATAATTAATATATAAAATGTTATTATTAATTATTAGTCACGAAATAAAACATAACGATAGTTAATATTTAACGGGGTTTTGACTAACGGTCGTTAAATGTAAAC
Source organism: Chrysanthemum seticuspe (assembly GCA_019973895.1). Taxonomy (NCBI): domain Eukaryota; kingdom Viridiplantae; phylum Streptophyta; class Magnoliopsida; order Asterales; family Asteraceae; genus Chrysanthemum; species Chrysanthemum seticuspe. The sequence continues at coordinate 94,341,866 of BPTQ01000001.1, read as the reverse complement.
TACGAGGACTAGAGATGAAATTAGTAGACAAGAAGGATCCGGAATCCCTTTGGGATTGCTTGGCCGGTCGTGGGCTACCCAACCCAAGGAGGTGGGATTTTTTGGTCACCAAATTTTGAGAATGTATATATACAAACCCTTGTATTCATTATTCTCCTAACGTTGGATCACCAATAACCTAATTTCTCTTCTCTTTTCCTCCCTCTTTGCTTGGCCGATCGGTGTGCCCCCATCCCCTTGGGATCGATTTTTCCAAGTCAAAGAAATAAGTGTTTGGTTTTATTTCTGATTCAAGAAACTAGCTTTTCACATCAAATCGCTAATAGTACGTGTGTACAAGAACGAAGAACAAGCACGCTTGAGCTTGTGTATTCCTTGGTGGTCGATTCTTTTGGGTCGAATTATACAAACCCTAAAGTTAGGGTTTTGGGTTTTGTTCTTGTTCAAACTTCGTTTGGTTTACTTGAATTGCTAAAAGGTACGCACTTTCTTGTTCGGTTAATTACTTACATATATTATTCCTATTTACTTCCGCTGCATGCTTTGATGATGTTATTTGATTTTATATAATTGTTATGAGTATTAAATCCCAACAATACAGGCATACAACAGAAAAACATTTTTATAAGATAAGCCATTAAGAACAAATCAAAGGTTGTCTAACTGATATAAATATCCAATATCACAAATCAGAATGGATTGATATATACAACAAATTTCAATAAATATATAGTACATCCCCAGCTATATTACTATTAATCTTTTGTAACAAACCTTTTCTGCAAAAAGTCCAAGTATCAGTTAATTATCGTACTCATGACACCTATGTATCAGAGATTTCCAGAAAACCCATAATCATACAAAATTATTTGTGCAAACCCAGACACCCATGTATCAGAGATATCAACCGAAACAACCTCAGATGCATTGGGATTTCACTCTTCCAGACTATCAACTCAAGGTCTTTGGTCATTGCTTGTGGACATGCGGCTGCAAATATATCCACATTTCATACCTACGTCTAGGGAAAGGCATTGTGAGTTCTTTGTTTAATGCATGGATAACATAAAAATAGAACAATTCGTGTCTAAAATTATTAAAAACAGTAAGATATAAATGTAAAACGACTTTAAATCGTGTTCGCCAGCATACAGAAATATCCTCTAATTCGTGTCTAAAATTATGAAAAACAGTAAGATATCAATGAACCCTCGACTTGAGCAAATAATACTATCAATGCCTACATGATGGGAATACGATAGCACCATATGTAACACCCCAATTTCGTGATACGCTGCGAAATTCAAACTGGGTGTTCCTCATCACATAACAGTTATAACAATAGAAAACGAACTCTAATTGAGTTGTTCTTAAAAGATTATCATTTGAATTATATAAATACCAGAGTTTACAAAATGAGGTCCCAGAAGTTTCACGGTTTACAAATGACATTAAATAAGTTTTCGAATGATAAAAAAATTTATAGCCTTCTTGAGTATTCGTGCCCCTCCGTGCTAGCCACGTTCGTTATGGACCTGAGATAAACATGCTAAAAGTGTCAACACAAAGGTTGAGTGAGTTCATAGGTTTGTAAGTAAAATAATTGATTACAAGAAATCCATGATTAATAAGTCGTGGGTTACATTGTTATACACCCAAAATGTTAAAACAATTATTATTGCACATAAATACAATAAAAATATGAAGATAGCGTTTTCATTGCCTTAAGTTCCTGACACCGAAGCCTTAAGTTTTCTAGTTTCTATTTCCTATCCGTTTGACATACCAATTAAGTGGGGAAACCACCTGGAATATCCTCAAATGATTAAATATCCGTTTGACATACCTGTCAAGTGGGGTAACCACCCGGATGGGGGAGTTCAATCCCAATAGAACTATTCACAACATTCACGCTTGGTTCCTAACTTTGGCAATTTGGGAATGTTTTGTACATCTGTATTCATATATAAAAGTAATCGTGTGTCTGAGTTATATGTTTTAATAAAAAAATAGAGTGTTCCATTAATCGAGTAAAATGTTTCAGATAAACATTCAGTTTGTAAATAATTGCGATTGTAATAATAGTTGTAGCATGTATCTCCCCAAAATAGTTCAAAATAAGTAAAAGAGGGGCTATGACTCATGGTAATCCGTAAAAGTTTAGACTACTTGTGAAAATAAATAAAATAGTTGAGCACGTATCTCCCCCAAAGAGTTTAATAAATAGTTAAACGAGAAAAGTGAGGCTATGACTCACCGTGAACTAATGATATCAAATCGTATAACGAAAACGATGGATAAGCCGGGAAGTCTCTACGTACAACCTAGAAATATGATATCGTGTCTTAGGTTTTGAAATAACAATGAGAAAGTATAAACGAGCTTATATACGTCCTTATATTTATCATGATGTTTTACTTGGTAGGCTGTGTATGTCGTGTTATAGAAACGGTTTATAAAGCATTTTTAGTTTATATATCTCGTACTACCGTTCGGGCCATCATAATTAAGAGGTCATGTAGTAAACGTTCGAGGAGCTAGGAAAATTTTCGTAAATCCCGTACCTCATCCACCTGTTTACCCAAATAAGTTTGGTCATAATCTGCAAGTTTTGGTAAAATTTAAATGTCTAATGATGTTGTATGTTACTTGGTTTAATTTAGTGTAAGTAACTTAAATGGTTTTACAAGTTCCCGTTGTTTTACAAAAGTTACTATTCTGAAGGCCGAATAAACTTAGGAAAGTTTATTTTGAATGAAGATTGTTATTTTATAAAGTTTATTATGTCTAACAAGTATTTAGTTTTGAAAATAACATGTTTCTCAATTACTTGTCTAGTGAAAACTAACTTACTTGTCGCTAAAAACTGTTTTTACAATTTGAGGCAGATGAATGCCTTTGTTTGGTGTTTTCAGGCCGAGTTTCCTTGCAGTAAATGTAAAACAGCATTCCAAACAACTTTCGTGCTTTAACTTTTGAATAAATCGGACCAAAAGTGCCTCAAAAAAATTCGGATTTCATGTAGTAGGTTTGTTAACAGTTTTCAGTTTTCCGGTTTCGTTAACTTCTTTTGATCATAACTTTTGACTCGTGTACTCGTTTTAGGTGATTCAAATTGCTACATTTTTCTTTCAAAATCCTATTTAACAGTAAGTATATGCCCAATGTCATGGCTATTTAGTTTGGTCGTTTTTCATAGCATAAAACCACTAAATTTACTTGTTTACTTACATAAGTTAACATATAAGTGTAGGCTTAATTTCTAAGGATTTTTACATCATGTGATCAATATAACTAGACATATATAGCATAGATTAAGCATGTAAATGTTATTGATCATGAGTGTGAGCTAAGTTTTCTTACAACTTTTGGCCTTAATGAAAAGGGACATGAACTAGGACAAGAACTAAATCCTTCAAACGAAAACCCTAGCTTTCAATCCTTCAACACAACTCTTGCAAACCTTTGATAGCCTTGATATAACCCTTGTAAAATACTTGTAATCTCAGCTCTAATCACCTTGTATAGCTCTTAATCCAACCATGGAATCATCAAAGTAACACTATATTTATGTAGAGAATAACTAGGCCTTCATCTTCTATGTATAACTTGGAACTTCGAAATCAAATGAAGAGTGTTTGGTGTTTGTGATGTTATGAACGACCAAGAGAGGAGGAGGAGGTATTTATTGGGCCTTGAAAAGGTTAGTTACACTAAGGTATGGTCTAGAATGAACCACATGATGCATACTTGGTTGATTTTTAGCCTTAAGACTTTCTATGGCTCCTAATGTAACACGTGATGTTCTAAATGTTCCATGGCTCTCACCAAGCCACCAAGGCCATGGTGATCCTTCATATACAAGTTCATATGATGGGAGGAGTGACTAGATGGATAAAATTGGTACTATCTAGTTCACGGAGTGAGTTTTGGTCCCGTTAATCGCTAACTGTAAGTCGTAAAGTCACAAAACTTAAAACCGGGTATCCTAAAAATATGAAACTTATAAATATGTTAAAAGTTATCAATATACTCTATATTAGCATATTAAATGAGTGATAAGTTTTATATAGACGCTTAAAGTTGTAAAAACCAAAAACCGTAGGCTTGCAACGCGTAAAACGTAAAATCATAAAATGTAAAATTCCAAAACTATTAAAAAATGTCGTAAGATGTGAAAAACATATATTTATATTATTTTTAATGTTGTATGGACATATCGGGATGCTTGAATGACGTTTAAACCTAAACGTAAATTTCAGACACGGTTTTGTGAAATTGGTTTTTAATGAATTCAACGTACGTCGTCTGAACAACTCGACCAGTATCAACTTTCTTGTTATGATGAATGAAAAAGAAAAAAAATTGTGAATGAATAGTAAAAGTGAATAGTAAAAATTCAAAAATTAATAGTAACCTGAAAATGCGAATTGTTACAGTCTCCACTTGTTTAAGGAAATCCCGTCCTGGGATTTAGTTCATGTTAGATGTTGGAGTGGTTTCGGTGAAGAGGTGTGTTTATTTGTGGTGAATGGTTTCTAAGTTAGCTAGCGATGTAATTCGATTTGTTGATTTGAAATGCGATGTAGGATGAGTATCATATTGATTTTTAAGGATATATGTGAGAAGTTGTTTGTAATAAGATTTATAAATGACTACTCCCAGCTTAACATGATCTCTCCCGAATTAGACATAGGTAGCTAGGCTATATATAATGTGATGTTTGGTTTAGTTGTTATAATTCTCAGTGTTTAAATAGATTTAAAGCATGCCGTTTAAAAGAGATGTGATAGGAGGTGATAAGTTGAAGCCATGTTTGAAAATTATTGACGGGTTTCTAGGTGATTGGTTATGAGGTGCTTGTAAGTGCTTCGGGTGTTCCAACTCATCCCAGAAGACAGTTAGTACGGAAATCGAAGAATTAGACATATCCTAACGAGTTCTTATAAATGATATTATATAAGGTTATGAAATAGTTTCCTCATGATGTTTGAGGAATAAGAGAGATCATTGTGCAACTCACAATGTATGAGAAATCGTCGAGACCATTGTGTAACTCACAATGTGTAAGAAATAGTCGAGACTATTGTGTAACTCACAATGTCGGAGAAATAATAGAGATCATTTTAATTAGTTGCACTAGAAGATTTCATAAATCCTAAAATGTACGAGTAGGTATATGATCGGGAAAATTTGGGTACTGACATAATGTCTATAATGAGGTATATGATGTTAAAATAACTTAAGTCTTTATCTAAAGATGATCAAATAGGTCAAGTGCGTATATATCAATATACTAATATATTCGTGAAGCATAAAAATGCCTAAATGTCGCATAATCATCTGGAGGATGGAAGGCACGGAGAGCGAAAGGCTATAAAATGTTTTTGTGAAAAAGGTGGTTATAGTTTAGGTCTCAATTAGACCCGTTTCTCTATAACTATAGCTCTGATACCAATCTGTAACACCCCTTATTTCGTGATATGCATCGGAATTCAATCTGGGTGTTACTTATGGCATAACAGTTATAACAATAGAAAACGAACTCTAATTGAGTTGTTTTTAAAAGATTTATCATTTGAATTATATAAATATCAGAGTTTACAAAATGAGGTCCCAGTAGTTTCACGATTTACAACTGACACTAAATAAGTTTTCGAATGATAATAAAATTTATAGCCTTCTTGAGTATCCGTGCCAGCCTCGTTCATTATGGACCTGAGATAAACATGCTAAAAGTGTCAACACAAAGGTTGAGTGAGTTAATAGGCTTGTAAGTAAAAAAATTGATTACAAGATTTTCATGTTTAATATGTTGTGGGATACATTGTTATACACCCAAAATGTTAAAAACAGTTATTATTGCACATAAATACAATAAAAATATGGAGATAGTGTTTTCATTTCCCTAATTTCCTGACACCGAAGCCATAAGTTTTCTAGTTTCTAGATCCTATCCGTTGACATACCAGTCAAGTGGGGAAACCACCCGGAATAGTTTCTGGTTGATATCCACCTAGGACATCCATAGCTCCTCAAATGATTATGTATCCGTTTGACATACTAGTCAAGTAGGGTAACACCCCGGATTGGGGAGTTCAATCCCAATAGATCTATTCACAACATTCACGCTTGGTTCCTAACTTAGGAAATTTGGGAATGTTTCGTACATCTCTCGTATATAAAAGTAATCGTGTGTCTGAGTTATATGTTTTAATAAAAAAAAATAGAGTGTTCCATTAATTGAGTAAAATGTTCAGATAAAACATTCAGTTTGTAAATAGTTGCGATTGTAATAATAGTTGTAGCATGTATCTCCCCCAAAAGAGTTTAAAATAAGTAAACGAGGGGCTATGACTCACGGTAATCCGTAAAAGTTTACAGTACTTGTAAAAGTAAATGAAAAAAGTTGAGCATGTATCTCCCCCAAAGAGTTTAATAAACAGTTAAACGAGAAAAGTGGGGCTATGACTCACCGTGAACTAATGATATCAAATCGTATAACGAAAATGATGGATAAGCCGGGAAGTCTCTACGTACAACCTAGAAATATGATATCATCTCTTAGGTTTTGAAATAACAATGCAAAAGTATAAACGAGCTTATATACGTCCTTATATTGATCACGATGTAGTACTTGGTAGGTTATGTATGTCGTGTTATAGAAATGGTTTATGAAACATTTTTAGTTTATATATCTCGTACTACCGTTCGGGCCATCATAATTCAGAGGTCATGTAGTAAACGTTCGAGGAGCTAGGACAAATTAATTCGTAAATCTAGCAACTCGTCGACCCGTTTACCCAAATGAAACCCCTCACATGAAGCTCCCTAGTTTTGTAGTGTTCGATATGAAAAATCATGTTATGATCGTTTCATTATGTGACATATAAGTTAAGTGGTTACTCGGTTTGCAAAAATAAGTTTGGTCATAATCTACAAGTTTTGGTAAAATTTAAATGTCTAATGTTGTTGTATGGTCCTTGGTTTAATTCAGTGTAAGTAACTTAAATGGTTTTACAAGTTCCTGTTGTTTTACAAAAGTTACTATTCTAAAGGTCGAATAAACTTAGGAAAGTTTATTTTGAATGAAGATTGTTATTTTATAAAGTTTATCATGTCTAATAAGTATTTAGTTTTGAAAATAACATGGTTCTCAATTACTTGTCTAGTGAAAACTAACTTACTTGCCGCTAAAAACTGTTTTTACAATTTGAGGCAGAAAAATGCCTTTGTTTGGTGTTTTCAGGCCGAGCTTTCTCATGTTAGACGTAAAACATTATTCCGAACAAATTTCGTGCTTTAACTTTTTGATGAATTGGACCAGAAGTGCCTCAAAAAAATTCGGATTTCATGCAGTAGGTTTGTTGACAGTTTTCAGTTTTCCGGTTTCGTTAACTTCTTTTGATCATAACTTTTGACTCGTGTACTCGTTTTAGGTGATTCAAATTGCTACATTTTTCTTTCAAAATCCTATTTAACAGTAAGTATATGCCCAATGTCATGGCTATTTAGTTTGGTCGTTTTTCATAGCATAAAACCACTAAATTTACTTGTTTACTTACATAAGCTAACATATAAGTGTAGGCTTAATTTCTAAGGATTTTTACATCATGTGATCAATATAACTAGACATATATAGCATAGATTAAGCATATAAATGTTATTGATCATGAGTGTGAGCTAAGTTTTCTTACAACTTTTGGCCTTAATGAAAAGGGACATGAACTAGGACAAGAACTAAATCCTTCAAACGAAAACCCTAGCTTTCAATCCTTCAACACAACTCTTGCAAACCTTTGATAGCCTTGATATAACCCTTGTAAAATACTTGTAATATCAGCTCTAATCGCCTTGTATAGCTCTTAATCCAACCATGGAATCATCAAAGTAACACTAGATTTATGTAGAGAATAACTAGGCCTTCATCTTCTATGTATAACTTGGAACATGGAAATCAAATGAAGAGTGTTTGGTGTTTGTGATGTTATGAACGACCAAGAGAGGAGGAGGAGGTATTTATTGGGCCTTGAAAAGGTTAGTTACACTAAGGTATGGTCTAGAATGAACCACATGATGCATACTTGGTTGATTTTTAGCCTTAAGACTTTCTATGGCTCCTAATGTAACACGTGATGTTCTAAATGTTCCATGGCTCTCACCAAGCAAGGCCATGGTGATCCTTCATATACAAGTTCATATGATGGGAGGAGTGACTAGATGGATAAAATTGGTACTATCTAGTTCACGGAGTGAGTTTTGGTCCCGTTAATTGCTAACTGTAAGTCGTAAAGTCACAAAACTTAAAACCGGGTATCCTAAAAATATGAAACTTATAAATATGTTAAAAGTTATCAATATACTCTATATTAGCATATTAGACGAGTGATAAGTTTTATAGAGATGCTTAAATTCGTAAAAACCTAAAATCGTAGGCTTAAAACGCGTAAAACGCAAATTCGGAAAATGTAAAATTCCAAAACTATTGAAAAATGTCGTAAGATGTGAAAAAAATATATTTCTATTATTTTTAATGTTTTATGGACATATCATAATGCTTGAATGACGTTTAAACCTAAACGTAAATTTCAGACACGGTTTTGTGAAATTGGTTCTAAATGGATTCAACGTACGTCGTCGGAACAGCTCGACGAGTATCAACTTTCTTGTCATGATGAATGAAAAAGAAAAAAATCGAGAATGAATAGTAAAAAGTCATGAATAGTAACATAAAAATGTGAATTGTTACACCATACATGCAATTAAATCCCCTAAACTTCCTCAATTACTGGATTAACGGCCATCAATGCAATCGGATGATTACATTTAGGCTACAACAACATAACTTGTGAACATACATAGTTATTAACTACTGCTCATAGCAGATGTTACACAAAACATTATATCTGATTGCAATTAAGTTATATTACTAAGATAGACTATTAAACATTGTTTCTACCTTTACTTGCATCTAGTCATGAGATATTCAGGTGCCGAGGAGGGGAAACCGAACAAAGCATCTTAACCAATATGGCAATACGTATGGTTCTTGAAAATCTACCAGTTACATGTCAAAACAGCAAAATAAAACATTAAAAGTCAGCAACAGCAGTAAGATGATTCAGCCTCTCTATCCGTCCCATATGGTTCTTGAAAATCTCCATCGTAGCTTCATAATACGTAGCCTCAAAATCAGCATCAACAGTCTTCCCAAAACTATCATACACATCTTCCTGAAGATCATCTCTCTCAAATAAGAAACGAGTTACACCCTTCATCATGTAACCTGAGATTGGCAACTCCAGCAAATGGACATATAACACCTATTCACCCTACAACCAATAACTAGTCTTGTATGAAGTGATTCAGAGGGTAAAGTTAGGTCATTCCTCATCTCAATAACTTTTTGTGAGAAAGTATCAGCAACAACAGATTCACAACAATACTTTATTCAAACCAAAGCCTCAATAGTTGGCATAGATTGAGTCAACAATAATATCTAAAGCTTACAATGTTAGGTTAATTTCAATGAGACAATAACCAGACAGTTACAAAGAAGAAACAAGATCAGTACTATGATCAGAAAAGAGAGAATATAAGACAATGACTGCACACACAGTTGTGTGATAACCCTAGATTAGAGGGTGGATTATGTAAGGGAAAATGATACACAAAGACCCCCTCAACTCTTCTGAGATAAGCACCATCTGCAATAAACTTCCACACCCTTTAAACCACCCTTTAAACCACTTATGCTTTGTCCAAGAATGACCCCTGTAATTAAGACTGCAATAAACACAACTTGAGAGCCATTAGCAATTGATAGATTGATATGTTTACCACAGATTATAATGACATTTTCTAACATTCCCCCTTAATCTGTTGGGCAAACATATAAAACAATATCAATTTTTCACACAAGAATTTATGTTGATAAACAGGAAGGTTTTTGGTAAAAATGTCTGCAGTTTGGTTTGAAGAGCCAATCTTTTTGGCACTTATAACACCTCTTGCAATTTTTTCTCTGATGAAGTGAACATCAATTTCAAAGTGTTTTGATCTTTCAAGGAAAACATGATTAACAGCAAGTTGCAGGGCAGATTTGTTGTCACAATAAAGATTAACAGGAAGATTGATATCAACTTTTAGATCTTTTAAGATTTTTTGAATCCAAATAATTTCACAGGCAGCAGTAGACATTGATCTATATTCTGCTTCTGTGGAAGATTTTGAAAGAGTGTTTTGTTTTTTACTTTTCCATGAGATCAAACAATTATTAAAGAAAACACAATAACCTATGACAGATTTCTTGTTTTTTTTGCATTTAGCCCAGTCTGCATCACTATACCCTTCAAGATGATTGTCAGAGTTACTGAAATTATACCTTAGACCTTTTCCTGGAGCTCCTTTCAGATATCTCAAAATATTGAGGGCACATTCTAAATGGGATTTCAAGGGAGAATGCATATATTGTGCCAGATAATGAACTGAATATGAGATGTCAGGTCTGGTATGGGTGAGATAAATAAGTTTCCCAAGTAACTTCTGATAACCAGTAATGTTTACAAGTAAGGGATCATCAACAGTGGGAATGTATGGAAGAACAGAGTTGGGTTCCATAGGAGTGGACACAGGTTTGCAACCAAGAAGTCCAAACTCTTTTAGGAGTTCAAGATAATATTTTCTTTGGGTGAGACATATGTCATTACTAGTTTTTAAAACCTCAATATGAAATTTAGATTTTAGAAAATCTTTTAAGTTTCCCAAGTCTTTGATATGAAATTTAGATTTTAGAAAATCTTTGAACTGATTTATCTCATCAATGCAGTTTCCAGTGAGGACAATGTCATCCACATAAACAAGCAGAGCAATAAACTTGTTATTCACTATTTTGGTAAACAAAGAATGATCATTGACAGATTGAACAAAGTTATTTTCTTTTAATACACTAACAAGTTTTTCATTCCATTTCTTGGGAGCTTGTTTAAGGCCATACAGAGACTTGACAAGTTTACAGACTTTATTTTTATTGTTCTCATTACCGAACCCCTTAGGAATGGTCATATAGACATCCTCATCAAGGTCTCCATACAGAAAAGCATTATTAACATCAAGTTGGAAAAGAGGCCATTTGTTTTTCACAGCTAAGGCAATAATACATCTAACAGTAGACATTTTCACAACAGGAGAAAAAGTTTCATCATAGTCTTTTCCTTCCCTTTGGTTATAACCTTTAGCAACTAATCTAGCCTTGTATCTATCAGCTTCACCATTGGCTTTATATTTGATTTTAAATATCCATTTGTAACCAATGGGAGTTCTATTAGGTGGTAGATCAGTTATATCCCAAGCATGATTTTCATTTAAGGCCTCAATTTTAGAATTCATAGCATCAACCCAATTACTGTCAAGAATAGCTTCTTCATAACACGTAGGTTCAATACTTTTATTTAGACTAGAGGCAAAGCAGTAATTATCTTTGTTAAGGTTAGAGTAATTAACAACCTTTTCAACACCATATTTAACTTTCCCTTCAACAATAAAGTCATTAAGATTACTGGGCAATTTAGAAACTCTGGTTGACCTTCTAGCAGTAATGGTTGGCAAGCCTTCTTCTTATTCAGAATTCTAATCAGAATCAGAAGATGTATCAGCATGATGTGATTCATGTGATACAGTGCCCTCAGGTGTGTATTTTCTTCTATGGAAGTTGCAACGGGTTTATCATCCCTAGTAGGATGACCCAACACTGTGCCATCATCATAGGAAGTCACTCTCCCTTCATCATTGGGACTTGTTTGTAAGTCAAAAAAGTTTTTGTGATTTAAATCTTTAGGCACATAAGTTTCAACAAAAGGTTTTGACAAAGCACTTTTCATTTTGGAGATTAACAATTTCATAAAATTTGACATCTCTGGAGTGAAAGATATTTTTTGTTTGTAAACTTAAAAGCTTATAGCCTTTTTTTTTTCATTTGAATAACCAATAAAAACACTTCTTTCAGACCTACTACTAAATTTATCAGAGATGTTGAGAATAGTGGCATAGCATAAGCAGCCAAAGACTCTAAGGTGAGAGAGTGAAGGGTCATGCCCATACACAAGAGAGAAGGGGGACTTGCCAGACAAGACTGAAGAGGGTAACATGTTTATGACATATGCAGCAGTTAGAACACATTCAGGCCAAAGATATAGAGGTAATTCCCCCTAAAACATAAGGGATCTAGCCACATTAAGGAGATTCCTATGTTTCCTTTCTGCAATACCATTTTGTTGTAGTGTGTAAACAGAAGAGGTTTGATATAAAATTCCTTTGTCATGAAAGAAGTATTGAAGTTTATTGTTGACAAATTATGTCCCATTATCACTTCTGAATATCTTAACATTGTGTTCAAATTGATTAGATAGCATATGAGTAAAGTTAACAATGGAAACATAAACATCATCCTTTCCCTTTAGCATATTAACCCAGACTGCCCTAGAATAGTCATCAACAATAGTTAAAAAATATTTGTAACCATCTCTGCTAGTAACTTTATATGGTCCCCATACATCTAGATGAACAAGTTGACCAATTTTAGTTGATTTATGTTCACTTAGAGGGAATGGTTCCCTGGTTTGTTTAGCTTTATTTCAAGTATCACAAAGATGGCCAGATTCAGATGAACTATCAAGTTTAAGAGTGGGTTTAAGTATATGCAGGACTTGGTCAGAAGGATGACCAAGTCTTTGATGCCAGAGATTTCTAGAAACATGGCAAACAGATATGCAATTATTAGAATTAATCTTACATGTAGAATCAATATCAAACATATATAACCCATTGCTTTGTTTACCAATCCCCACAATCCTTTTTTGATGTAAATCCTGTATATAGCAATTAGATTCATTAAACCCAACAAACATCTTATTGTCTAGCAATCTTATGAACAGACAGCAGACTGACATTGTACTCAGGAACAACCAGAACATCAAAAAGAGTTAGGTCATTATTGACTTTTAAATCACCAATTTTTGTAATTAAGGCCTGAGTACCATTGGGATGTCCAACAGTTAGACCAAGGTTTGAAATATCTACAACATTGATTAAAATTTTTGCAGATACAGTCATGTGCTGATTTGCACCAGAGTCAACAATCCAACCAAGACTGATATTTCCAGATAAATTTTTTGTGTTGTTATTGAAAAATTTGTTGAAGTTTATATTAAACTTGACACTTCCATTAAAGAAAATTCCTGAAAAATTTTTACCTGCCATGTTGGCATTAGCAGAAGACACATTGTTGTCATTAAGAAGACTCATAAGTCTGGAGAGCTGTTCATTAGACAAAGAGACAGGAGAGTTGCTAGCTCTATTATCAGTGACATGATTAGCATCAGTGGAAACATTGTTACTAGTGACAGGTTTAGCATTAAAGTTCCTTTTAACATATCCAGCAGGGTAACCAACAAGATCATAACACCTATCAACAGTATGACTATGTTTTTTGCAGTTAGTACATTTGAGATTCATGTTTGGTCCTCTATTGTTTGAACTGTTGCCAGCATTAAAACCAGAACCTTTGTTGAAATTGTTATTGTTAAACCCTTTTTGTTATCAAAAATTTTTCCACCATCAAAAGTATTAGCAGCAAAAGCAGTAGCATTGGATTTAGCAAAGTTATTCCCAGATGAAACATTTATGTGGGATTCTTCTCCAGAGACAACAGAGAAAGCAGTTTTGACATTAGGCAAAGGGTCTCTGGTTAGAATATTACTTCTGATGGGAACATAGGTGTCATCAAGACCCATAAGAAATTGCATTAATTTGATTAGATGATTTTGTTTTTCAAAATGTTTTGCAGCCTCGCAAGTACATGGAGGTAAGCTAATCATAAAATCAAATTGTTTCCACACAGAATTAAGATTGTTGTAATAATCAACAAGAGAGGACCCACTTTGACTAAGAGAGTTTATATTTTTATGCAAATTAAAGATAGCTGAACCATCAACCTTATCATAAGTATCTTTAAGATCATTCCACATTTCATAAGCAGTTTTAGCATAGATAGCACCAGCAAACAATTCAGGACTAAGAGAGTTAAGAATCCAAGTGACCACAACAGAGTTACAGGTATCCCATTGATTGGCAAGAACAGGATTGGAGTCATCTCTTAAGCAAGTACCATCAACAAATCCTAACTTATTATGATTCCTTAAGGCAAAGGTCATGGCCATATTCCATATTTTATAATTTTCTGTTCCAATAAGTTTGATGGAAATAATAGGAGTACCATTAGTGTTATTAGGATGTAAATATAAAGCATCACCAAAAGATAAGCTTTTTTCAGTGGAAGAACCACCACCAGCAATATCATCACCAACAACCATAATACAAACAATAAGTAAAGCAGATAATACAGAAAAATAATAGCTAAAGCAGATAAACAGATAAGAGACAGTAAAGATAAGTAACTTGAAATTAAGAAACAACAAGTACCAAGCCTGTGGATTGGGGTAAACCAGAGCAGGTATTCATACCACTCAGAGGTGGCAGATCAAGATGTTAGTCTACCCGTTTGCACCCACAAAGACTTAAGTACTGTTGTTTGAAGATGAACGTAGACTTACAGAGTAATATGCAGCGAAAAGAACAAATCACAATTACCCTAGATTCACTTAGTCTAGGGCTAATTGTGAACAGAAGATAACTAGCGATTATGCCAATAGTAACAACCCCAAACCATAGTAAATTAGGGTTTTTTTTAGAAAACCCTAATTTTTCCAATTAGCTCCCAAAACAGTAAGGTAATCGAGATTGACCACCTTTTGGAACCCAGAATAGCTTTTGATTGTTGCCGGAGAGATCAGGAAGAGATATCCCCAAGTTTCTACGAAGAAACCCTAGGATGGTGAATCAACCGTGATTATGAGCCTGACGCTCTGATACCATGTGAGAAAGTATCAACAACAACAGATTCACAACAATACTTTATTCAAACCAAAGCCTCAATAGTTGGCATAGATTGAGCCAACAATAATATCCAAAGTTTACAATGTCAGGTTAATATCAATGAGATAATAACAGACAGTTACAAAGAAGAAACAAGATCAGTACTATGATCAGAAAAGAGAGAATGTAAGACAATGACTGCACACACAGTTGTGTGATAACCCTAGATTAGAGGGTGGATTATGTAGGGGAAAATGATACACAAATACCCCCTCAACTCTTCTGAGATAAGCACCATCAGCAAAAAACTTCCACACCCTTTAAACCACTTATGCTTTGTCCAAGAATGACCCCTATAATAAAAACTGCAATAAACACAACTTGAGAGCCATTAGCAATTGATAGATTGATATGTTTACCACATATTATAATGACATTTTCTAACACTTTTACCCCACTAGCAGAAACCCTCCGCCTTTTATCGCAAGCCATAATAAAACCTTTTCCAACGATGGGATACTTTTGATGCAGCTCAATAAGATAAAATGCCTGATCATGGATGTCTTCAAACATTGTGTTAGGATTTAGTAAATCCAGTTATTAAAGTGTCGGTCACCTCAAGTATATGTAATCGTTAGAAAGCTCGTAGTCGTAGTTATTTTAAGTTAAGTAGTATTTAGTTATGTAACACCATGAAAGACGGACGGGTCTTTACCCATTGTATGCCTGATCCACAGCCCCGTAGGTGGCGTTTTATGTAAGACTATAAATACTCTCTACCTCCCAAGGTAGAGAGTTGGAGCTCATAATAAGATTTTCACTTTCTCTCACTAAGTTCCCAAACCTCTAACTTTTTCTCTCTCTAAAACCTAATATTTTATGCCTATATTGATCATGGTTTGATGTGTTTGTGAAATCCTATATGTTACAATTGGTATCAAGAGCCATGGTTTGATCATCTCTCTTACATATCCTTGGATTTCTAGTAGTTTTATATGGTTTTTGGGTTTGAAAAAGTTTAGTGGATTTTGCATCATTTGGATCATTTCTTGTGTTAAAGTTTGAATTTTGAGTGTACTTTTTGTGTTTAGAATCATTGTAAGTGCTTGGGTTTTGATTTGGAAAGCTTGAATCACTGTGGTTGATCTTGTTTTGGATTGAAAAGTGTGGTTTCAAAGTTTTTCAACTTAGCGACTTGTGTCTCTGAGTGTTTTTCTTCATAGCGACATGGTTCAGTAATTTCCAGCGAGTTGTAGTTTAAGTCGTAGCGACTTGTCTATTGAGACAAGCTGACAAACAGTACAAGTTAGTGGAGGTTCCACTTTGGCTAGCGACTTGGTTGGGTTAGCAACTTGTCTTTATTGTTTATTAGCGACTTGTCCTTATTGTTCTTAGCGAGTTGACTCTTAGCGACTTGGATATTTAGCGAGTTGCTCTTTAGCGACTTGTCTGCTTAGCGATTTGGTGCTTTAGCGACTTGTGTTCAGCGACTTGGGTATTAGCGACTTGATTCACAGAGACTTGAGGTTTAGCGAGTTGCTACTTAGCGACTTGGTGTTTAGCGACTTGGTTCAAAGGTTATAGCGACTTGGTTAATATTTGTCTCTAATACGGTTTTCTCTTGATTTAGTAAAATCCCGTGAAAGAATCTATTTCTCGGTTTAATCATAGAGTTATAAAATCCCGTGAAACCTGTAAACATGTCTACCAACGTGCCTACAATCATCTCTACTGTAGCTGAGGACGTTCAAGCAGCTGGTTCAGACACTCGTCCACCCATGCTTGACAGAACTGACTACGACTCATGGGCTCAACGAATCAGACTATACTGTCTAGGAAAGGAAAATGGAGTCAACATTCTCAAGTCAATTGATGAAGGACCTTATCAGTTTGAGACAACCAGAGACATAATTGATACTGCTGCAGATGGAACAATGATCTTTGGATTGTACAGACCAAAGACGTATGATGAGCGAGAAAAAGAGATTCGATGCTGATATATCAGGGCTTCAAACATTATACTTCAGGGTCTTCCAAAAGATATCTACAAGCTTATCAATCATAACACTGAAGCCAAGGCGGTTTGGGATAATGTCAAGATGCTTCTCTCGGGTTCTGAATTAACTAAGGAAGACAGAGAATCACAACTGTATGATGAATTTGAGCACTTTAAGATGAAGCCAGAAGAAAGTGTCTATGAGTATAACGTTAGATTCCACAAGCTTGTGAATGATATGAGGAATATCAAAATGACCATGCCTAATATTCAGCTGAATTCAAAGTTTGTGAACAACATGAATCCCGAATGGCATAAATTTGTCACATCTGTGAAGCTAACCAAAAGATTGAAGAACACCAACTATGAGCAACTGTATGCATTCCTTCTTCAGAATGAGAGACATGCTATGTTTAAACGAAGGATTCTTGAACAGTTCAAAACTAAACAGGGAGAAACAAGTTCTTCAAATGATTAAACAGCCTTTTACACAAATGTTGGAATTACCACCAAAGCTTCTCAAGTTATACCCACGGGTAATGGTAATCACAAACTCATTCCCGATCCAATGTTCAAACAAGCTGATGCTGATGCAGTCATGGGACACTTCATCAATCAACTGGCTCTTATGGTTAAACAAAACTTGACCCTTAATCCACATACCAACAGTCTTCACACTAACAATGAGATCAGAACTGCATCCAATCTACACAATCATGCTGTTGTCAGAGATGGAAAAGTTATGGTGCAACCAGTTCAAGGAAGGCAATATGAACAGGGAAGAGGTAGAGTAGGTGGAGGTTATGTTGCAAATCGGAATAGGGGAAGGAATGGAAATCAAGGTCAAGCAAAGCCAATTAAGTGCTACAACTGTGGTGGTGATGGACATATTGCAAGGAACTGCACATCTCCAAAATGTCCACAGAATACAGAATACTTCAGAGACAAGATGTTGCTTGTGCAAGCTCAGGACAATGGAGCAGCTCTGGATGAAGAGGAGTTGTTGTTTCTTGCTGAAGGGAATGCTAAGACCTATGATGCGGATGTAGATGAGCAGCCAATTCAGGAAATATGTCACAATCATCAAAATGCCTTTCAAGTTGCAGACTGTTAAAATTCAGGAAATAGGTCACAATCATCAAAATAGTATTCCCCTTGTTGAGGAACCAAATCCAAAGGTCGTTAAAAAAGCTAGAGCGGCTGGTAAGGTACTATATGATGGTAATGAGATTCTTAAGCCTAGGCAAACACCATCATGTGTTGGAAGCACGGAAGAGGATAGAAAATTAGATGATGCCTCTAGGGAGAAAATGGATAAGAAGCTTAACGATCCTGCGTGTAAAAAGGAAAACATAACGATAAAACCCCATGATTACACTAAGGAAAATTGGATCTCCTTAAACAAGTTTAAGCCTCAGACTCTATTAACCCCTGAACAATTGTTTTGGAAAAAGGATATGGATATGCAAAAAGCTGAAAATCTTGTTGAAAAGAATCCCCCTTGTAGGAAATTGCCTCCAGCAACTGTGTATCCTCCAAATACACCAATGCATTTAGTTCATAGATCTATTGCCACTAATAGCAAGACCTTAATCAGCCTGTATGTTGTTTATCAACTATTTGTTGATTTTGAGAAGACGTGTAAGAAGAGAATCACACCTATAGGGATAACTGAGGGGAAAGGGGTTTTGAGCAAACTAAAGAATGTTATTTAACTTAGGTCATGCCTTTCTTTAAACAATTAAAATGTCAATTTGAGAGTCTTAAAAAGGGAATAAAATCTGATATCAAAGATATGGAAAAGGAATTTGATGCAATGATAGTTGAGGTCAATGATTATGAACGGAAACTCAAATATAATGAAATTGAAAGGAAAAATCTACATATCTTAAATGAGAACTTAATATTGAGCTGTTTGACTCAAGATGTGTTTTATACTGTTACTAAGCATTCTATTACTGCTTCTCAATTTCATGAACTAACTGTTGCATTGAAAGTTTCTTATGATCGTGTCATTGAGCTTGAAAGTAAAAACTCAGAACTAAACGAGAAAATTGATCAGGATGATCACGATAATTTGGTAAAACAGTTTTCTAAATTGGAAGTTGAGCATCTTGCTTTGCAATTAAAATATCAACATCTAAAAGAAAATGTTAAAACCTTAGATGTCAAGACATCCTTGGATGCTCCTGAATTTGATGTAGTTTTTGAAATTAGCAAACGTGATGAACAGATTCGAGCTCATTGTAACACGATCAGAAAAATGAGAACCCAAATTGCACAATTAAAGGGTGAAAAGAACAATGTGACTGGCTCACAAATGCCTCCTCCTTTAGATTCTCAGTATTTTCAAACTTTTCATCTTCAAAACTTGGTTAGTGTTTTACAAAAGGAAAATGAGAGTTTTCTAGAAGAAAATGAAAAAGTTAAACTACACTTTAAAGAGTTATATGATTCAATGAAAGTCACTCGTGACAAGAACAACGAAAAAATAACGTCTTTACAAAAGGAAATTAAGAATCTGAAGAGTCAGGAAAAAGGGAAAATGCCACTTGTCTTCAATGAGAATGTTGCATCAAAGTCATCTACAGACTGCAAATATACTGTAACTGTTAAATACATTCCTCCTCATCTAAGGAACAACGAATTTTTATTTCATAACTATTTTGCTCGCCTTAAGGATAGTATTGAATGTCTCCGTGAGATTGTAGAAGAGGATTTCATAAATAAGCCACTTGATAGAGAAATTAGGTTTGTTTGCATTCAGGCCAAACGATCTCAAGAGCTGTTAGAATGTTTAATAGCAACATGTCCTAAATCCTTAGGTACGAAAGGTAAAGTTGTGATGCCTAGTGATAAGTATGCAACTCATTCTATGCCTAGCATTAATAAAGTGAACTCTAGAGTTCCCTCAAGTATTTCAGATCCCAACACTTCTAGTTCAGGAATGCAAAAAGTAGCTCAACCAACTAATGTTCCCATAATTCCCTCTACAGGAGTAATCAGTGACATTAAAGCAAGCGGGTCAAAGCCTCCAGGCACCACAAAAAATGATAGGACCTTGCAAGCTAGGAATGTTCAGTGGAAGAGAGTAGAAGATCACCTTAGGGAGAATTTGAATAAAACGAATCGTGTTGAATATAGTGTTAGCTCTAAGCGTACTGTAATTAATGCGAATTCTGCTACTTTTGGCAAAACATGTAATGATGATTGCGTGGTTTCTGTTACTAATCTTGAATGTGGTGTGAATGATTTGATTAATGCTGTTAAAGGCCCTGTTAAGATTGTTAATGCAAATAATCAAGCTAAGAAGGCTAGAAAGCAATGGCGGAAGAAGGTTAGGAAACATTAGAAACCCACAGGAAGGAAATTTAGTAACATAGGTTATTAGTGGATACCTACTGGCCGAAAATTCAATCATAATGAGATGTGCCCTAAATTATCTAGATCAACGCCCATTAGAAAATGGATGCCTACTGGTAGAACTATTCCCTTAAGAAGTGAACATACTTTGAATAGGTCAAATACGGACACTAGCATTGCATCTATCCCTGATGATTCCATTGTTTCTACTTCTGATGTGGGTGGTCCAATCATTGTTACTAACCAAATGGAACCCATTCTTGCATGGGGATCCCAATTATCCAGTTATCCATTCTTGTCTGTGTTCAACTGCAGATCGTTCAAATCGTTCTGTGGTACCCGGACTCAGGCTGTTCCAAGCATATGACTGGAGACCGATCGCGGCTCATGAACTTCGTGAGTAAATTCATCGGGACTGTTAGATTTGGGAACGATCATTTCGGTGCAATTATGGGTTATGGAGACTATGTTGTTGGTAAAAGTGTAATCTCCAGGGTATATTATGTTGAAGGTCTTGGTCATAACTTGTTCTCTGTTGGCCAATTCTGTGATTCCGATCTAGAAGTGGCTTTTAGAAAACATACTTGTTTCGTTAGAGAACTTGATGGTGTAGAATTGTTAAGAGGAACTCGTGGTTCAAATCTATACACCATCTCTATCGAAGACATGATGAAGTCTTCTCCAATCTGCTTGTTGTCAAAGGCTTCGAAAACAAAGTCATGGTTATGGCATCATCGTCTCAATCACTTGAACTTCGACACCATTAACAATCTTTCCAGAAAGGACCTTGTAAGAGGCTTACCAAGATTAAAGTATGAAAAGGATCATCTTTGTTCAGCATGCCAATTGGGAAAAAGCAAGAAATATACCCACAAACCCAAACCTACAAATTATCTTATGGAAGTTCTACATACCATTCACATGGATTTATGTGGACCGATGAGAGTGCAAACTATTAATGTCAAGAAATATGTGTTAGTTGTGGTTGATGACTACTCCCAATTCACTTGGGTTAAGTTCTTGAGGACAAAGGATGAAACTCCAGATGTCATCATTAAACTTATTAAACAGCTGCAGGTTCGACTTAACAAGACTGTCAGAATCGTCCATACTGACAATGGAACTGAGTTTGTTAATAGAGAACTCAGTGAATTTTCTGAAAGTGTTGGAATCAGTCCTCAAAGAAGTGTTCCGCGAACTCCTCAACAGAACGGTGTAGTTGAAAGACGAAATTGAACTCTTGTGGAAGCCGCAAGAACAATGCTTATTTACTCAAAGGTTCTAACATTTCTATGGGTTGAAGCCATTGCCACTGCATGCTACACTCAAAATCGGTCCCTAATTCACACAACTCATAGAAAAACTCCGTATGAACTTGTCCACAATCAAAAGCCTGATCTATCATACCTTCGTGTATTTGGTGCGTTATGTTACCCAACTAATGAGGCTCAAGATTTAGGCAAATTGAAAGCTAAAGCAGACATTGGAGTATTTGTAGGGTATGCACCAAATAGAAATGGATACCGAATCTACAACAAGAGAACTCGAAATATCATGGAAACAATTCACGTTACGTTTGATGAGCTGACCGGTCAAATGGCTCCTGGACAATCCAGTTCTGGACCCGCATTTCTAATTAATCCCATTAGTTCTTCTCTTGTACCAAACTCCTCACCAGCAACTCCGTATGTACCCCCTTCAGAAGATGAATTGAAGAAACTATTTGATCCAATGTTTGATGAACACTATGAGCCATTTGCTAATGATCTGTCAAATCCATCAACAGAGGCTGCTCCTTTACTTGTCAATGAAGTTAACCCTTCAGTTTCTATGTCACTAAGTCAAGAAGCGCCTTCTGCTGATCACTCGGTCTCATCATCAATGCCTCAATCATCAAGTGTACACAATGGAAATGTTGCTGCAGTTACAAATGATGAAAATCATTTTGCTCCTCCCGAAGATGAACCCTTTAAAAACATATTTGCTCCTGAATCATCATTTGAACCATCTTCATCAGGAGAAATCGACTCTGCTACGTCTGTTCCTCAACAACAACCACATGAACACCTTAGAAAATGGACACATGATCACCCATTGGACAACATCATTGGAAACCCTTCTCGTCCAGTATCCACTCGTCGACAACTTGCAACTGATGCCTTATGGTGCTTCTTCAACTCTGTACTCTCTAAGATCGAACCAAAAGACGTTAAAACTGCCATGAATGAAGACAGCTGGTTCAATGCCATACAAGAAGAAATTCATGAGTTTGATCGACTAGATGTATGGGAATTAGTACCTGCTCCTGACTGTGCTATGATCATTGCCCTAAAGTGGATCTTCAAAGTAAAACTTGATGAGCATGGTGATGTTTTAAAGAACAAGGCTTGATTGGTTGCAAAAGGATATCGTCAAGAGGAGGGTATTGACTTTGAAGAATCATTTGCTCCAGTTGCACGCATAGAGGCAATCAGAATCTTCCTGGCTAATGCTGCAAGTAAGAATATGGTAGTCTATCAGATGGATATGAAGACGGATTTTCTTAACGGAGATCTTAAAGAAGTCGTTTACGTCAGCCAACCGAAAGGCTTTGTGAATCCTGAGCATCCTACTCATGTCTATCACTTGAAGAAGGCTCTTTACGTCTTGAAGCAAGCTCCAAGGGCATGGTATGATACGCTATCAAAGTTTCTTCTCTCTACTGGATTCACCAAAGGAGCAGTTGATCCGACATTGTTCACTAGAAAGTCAGGCAAACATTTAATTCACGTTCAAATCTATGTTGATGATATTATTTTTGCCTCGACTGACCCCAATGAATGTGACCGTTTTTCAAATGAAATGGGTTCCAAATTTCAAATGTCAATGATGGGACAAACGTCATTTTTCTTGGGATTACAAATTTCACCAAGTCCCGGAGGCATTTTGTAAGATATTGGTTTTCACTTACACATCAAACCATAACACAAAGTGGGCGTATAAGTGGAATTCTAGAGAGAGAAAGTTAGAGGTTTAGGGAACTTAGTGAGAGAAAGTGAAAGATATTATTATGAGATCCAACTCTCTACCTTGGGAGGTAGAGAGTATTTATAGTCTTACATAAATCGCCACACAACGGGCTGTGGATCAGGCATACAGTGGGTAAAGACCCGTCCGTCCTCCACGGTGTTACTTAACTAAATACTACTTAGCTTAAAATAACTACGACTACGAGCTTTCTAACGATTACATATACTTGAGGTGACCGACTCTTTAATACCTGGAATTTCTAATTCCTAACAATCTCCCCCTAAGGGAGGTCACCTCAATCATGTACTAAAATTACATTGAATACAAACAAATATTATATTAAAAAATTGTTCTTGCATTCTTGATGTAGTTCTTTGCTCCGAAGCTCGTAGTCATTGATTCTTCTCATTGCGTGTTTGGTTAATCCAAGTGGATGTCTTTTACTGATCCACGTGATAATAATTTTGAGCCAGCTTTTGAGATCATCAGCTAACAAAAATCTCTGAGACATCCATTATGGTGTTGGTATTATGTGATGTTGTGACTTTCGGACCGACATGCTCACATTCAGGATCATGATATCTTCTCATCAGAGTAGCAGAAGCTTTAGTTGAATCATGATATTGGCAGCAGCGTAGCAGAAGCATGGAGTGAAAATATCAGAGTCATTGATGCATTAATCATGATTTCTTTTGAGATGAATGAGTAGAGTGAGCATGCGGCTATGGATTGACCGCTTCATTCTTATCAGCTGCAAACGTAGGCTGTACCTGCATAAAACAGTTAGCAATAAAGCACACGAAAGTGTCTTTGATCACTTTCGTTGAATTGAGGTACATGGCCCACGGTTCCCCGTTGATCAGTACAAGTACTGCCTGTGATCAGGTATAACTCCAAAGAATTTCCTTGACAGGGTTTCGCAGCTGCTCTAGATGTTCTCAAACCGGAACATCTCAAAGAAGACAACACGGAGTGAGTGAACCAGCGAATAAAAATCCACTGATTGATGAAAAGAGATTTGAAAAACAATCGTGTATTGCTCAATAGAAATTGTTTTTGCAATACAACGAAGGTTTTATTGAAAATCCATTATCAATCATAAAAACACCTTTTGATTTGAAATATTCGAACACGGTCAATGTGCTAAAGAAAAGAGTTTTTAAGCGCAATGACCGGTTTTTCAAAGGTATCCGTCAATCCATAACCTGAACCAGGATTGATTCAAAAGATTGAATCGCCCCATTGTTTCTGTTCAGTTGTCACATGGTTGATCTATATAATAGATCTCACATGCCACCTACCAGGAGCTTGTTTGATGTTGGCTCCAGAAGGCTTTCCATCTTCACTGTGAATATGTATACACATCACTCAGATGTTCTGGCAATACCACAAGGATAATGCGTAGGACTCAAGATATAATCTCTCTTTCCACATTGTGTGAAACCGAGAGTCTTCATTGAAAGTGTCCTAATGAGATTTATTGATGATCTCGTGGCTCTAGACTCAATTTGTGCATATTTGGATCCTGTGCTGGAGACTAGGGAGAGGGTCTCCTTCTTCAATATCAACAATCTCTAAAAGAAAGTCGATAGATAATGTCGGTTCCCCGTGAGAATGAAACAAGTCCTTTTAAGAGGAACTTGAGTGGTTTGGAAAGTTGAAGTGCAGTGCGTCACTGGGTCCATGACGTCTTGTCTTCAATACCGATGTTACCATCAGTAGCATAAAGTTGAATAAATGGAGGGCTAGTTGTTTTCACCATTTTCTCATTCAATTCTTTTTAATTCTTCAACCCCTTCAGTGCTTACCGAGACTTCATAGCTAGAACCTTGTTGGGTTTATTCCAGTACTAGCTCAGACTCAGTCCGCACTCTTCCCATATCTCATTATTCTCCTTTTATCATCATACCTAAGAACTCTACACTAACTAGTGGATTGTCCCTGGGTAGATCCCTCCGGTTCTGGCGGATCATGGGAACATACACCTAACCTTATCATCCTTATATCACCGTACATAAAGTAGAGTTGGTCGGTCAATTTGGTATTGTTCATCTGCCATTGGAACCAATTGAAAACCATTTGAAAATCAATCCAGATACTTGTGATATATTATCAAAACATTTTGTACCTGAATTGTTTTTGATATTTTTAGAACAAGTGCTCCCCCTCAACATGTGCATCAATTGTTTGAAATCGTTTTGCACACGGAGGCAAGAGGAAGAATTTACTTCTTTGATTACCATTTTATAAAAGATATCAACATCACTTCCCTGATCAAATCAAGTAGATAAAGCATTTCCGGGAAGGATGAGGTTTTCATAAGTTTGCTCCCCCTCAATATGTGCCTCGAGATTTGAAAAGAGTTTTGCACATACTAGAGGGAACCTGCACATTAAGATAAGTGAGCACGTTTCAAATCATAGGTTTAAGATAGATGCTCCCCCTCAACATGTGCATGGAAAATTTGAAATCGTTTGTCACATGTGGGAAGGATAGCATGTACATCCTTATAAAACCATTTACCGAATTATCAGTTTAAATCGAATTTAAATCACACATTCTCCCCCGATCACAATTATCAAATCATTTGAGATTTGTGATCTCTTATAGATTTAAATTGATTTTGAAAGCTTTTAAGGAGAATTGTGACTTGATTTGTTAGGAATTAGAAAATTCCATAGTAAAGAGTCGGTCACCCCAACTATTATCTAGCATAAGTTAGCTCGTAGACATATCGTTAGTTACGTTATTTACTGTTTTATTAGTTAGTTATTAGTCTAGTTTAGCATAGTGCAACACCGTGGAGGAAGGACGGGTCTTTACCCACTGTATCCCTGATCCACAGGCCGATAGGAGGTCGTTGAGTCTGTAAGTATAAATACCCCTTCCATCCATGGAAGGGGTGGTGCTTCTCATAATCTAACATTCAACTTTTGTGTAAACCTCTAGCAAGAACACCCTCTCTCTCTCTCTACTTTCTCTCTCTAAAATGGCAAACATGTATTTTGATCATCCAAGACCACCCGAATCATCAACACAATAAATTTAAGATCCAACAATTGGTACCAGAGCCAAGGTTTTTGTGTTGTGTTGATTTGTGTGGTCCGTACCATGGTTGTTGTTTGTGGTTTTTGGTTCACGATTGTTAACTGTATGAGTACTTTGTTATGGTCGGATAATAGTGCTTCTTGTTTTTTTAACAAAGTTTTAACTTTCATTTGGGTATCTCATTTTGGGTCAAAATAATCATCCGGTATAGTTTTCTTATTATTTATTTTGTACCTAATCTGTGATCATATCTTGTGGTCAAACAGTCATATCAGTGGTCATATAGTCAGATTGTCATAGTCCATTCACTAGTCAACAAGGGTCAAAAGAAGCAGTTCTTTGTCATTTTTTTCTGGGTTTATATGAACGTGGTCGGAAAAGTAATCGGAAAAATCAAAATTAGGTCTAGCAACTTGTGTTTTTCGTCTTAGCGAGTTGCCTCTAAAAGTGTCCATGTACAATGTATCTGTTACATAGCGACTTGTTTTTGAGCATGGCGACTTAAATGACATAAATGACCTAGCGACTTGCTTTTGAGCATGGCGACTTGCTTTTGAGGATGGCGAGTTGTGTGACTTAAATGACCTAGCGACTTATATTGATAAGTTAGCGACTTGAAAGATGAAGAAGATAGCGACTTGACCTAGCGATTTATGTTTAAAAGACCTAGTAGCGACTTGACAAAAAGAAGATGAAAAAGAGTTTGGCCGTGACCACAACATGACTCGACAACAAAGCCATGATACAGCCATTCCAACAACTACATCGACACCTAATCCCTTCTCATACCCTACTAATTTTACTAGTAACATAATACATAATATCAGTCTCGTCTCTTTCGTTTTATTAAAATATCAAATGACATAAAAAATTCAAGCAACTCGAAAGAAAGACAAGTATCATTCGAGAAGACGTGGGTTCAGTCTCTATCCGAAACAATAAAGGAATAAGAATAATAACAATCTTGTTATCATCTTCTCCTATTTCGTTTGAATGCCACACAAATCTCATCTATCTATCACTAGACACGAACATATGTTCGATCTCAGACTTGTTTCATTCTTGTAATCTTTTATAAAGACCTTTTATTGGAACATATCATCATCACTGATCATTTGTTATATTATTTGAAGATAAAGAAAGAATATAACAAGTATGCTATTTCTTTTCTTTGATTCGTTCTAATGTATCTCTAATCAATTAATTTTAGCTACTCCACCTTACCCGAGACCATGAAAGATCTTGAAGACAACCATGTGTGATCCTTGCTTGAGCAAATGACTCGAAGATCTATGGTTCGCATAGTATCAGAAAGGAATTAGTTGTTGTGTGGCTGTTTGCTCTTTGTGAAGAGATAAGGTGATGTTTGATGTATGCTAGAAGATGTGTGAGATGGGGGCGGACAAAACAGTGAGAGAAATTAGGGTTACCTAATTTTAGGTTTTTGTGTGCTTCTCGTCTTATATACCCGATAATTAGGGTAGAGTTAATTTGGATCAGATTTGTGCTCGATGGATGATGTGTTATGTTCTTCCATGGGCTGCATTTTTATTATTGGACTTGGGCCAATTATTTTAGTATATTGTCTTGGATCGTGCATACCATTTGAACCTGGCCTTCAGATATTGTCAATTGGGCCTTGTATTGTGACCGGATATGATCGGGCCTTGTAATGTGTAGTGTTATTGGTTCCAAATTTTTGCTTTCCGAAATTCTAGTAATACAATGTTTTTGGAATGACAAGATTGAGCGAATGATTATGCGATATGTATTAAGGTTTAATGTAATGACCAAAATAGTGGGGTATCAAGTTTGTATAGCTGATGTTTTAAGTGAGTGGATTTGGATCGGATGTGTTAATTGTGCTTCGGATCCGGGCTTTCAAGAATTATGACAAGTTCGATTAAAGTCTCTTACTTAATCGGACTGGCGATACACAATTCACGGCTAGATTTGCATTGACACGATGATGATGGCTACAAGGTTTTTGTGTAGATATTGCTCACGGGGTTCTTGTGTTGCTTATTTGGCACTTTGGTGTATACATTCCACGAATGATATTTTATCACTGCTTGAATTATTGTTTGATCTAGGTTGACTACGGGGTTGTTGTACGGTATTTCTTATTTGGATTTGAAGTAAGGTTTTTCGGGCGCGTTTACTTATTTCGTCTTCTTTCTTTCTGCCCTTCCGCGAAGATGACTTGTTTGGGCATTTATAGAGTGTGATAAAGACTTGGCTATTTAGGTACGGTTGTGATTCTTTCTCGGTTTACCCACAACGTAACTATCACTTTGGTGTCTCACGCAGTTGAGGATACGTCAAGAGGTTTTGTACAATGGGTACACCGTTTCTTTTTCACTAGGATGAGTACAAGTTTAAGTAACAAATCTGGGGAATTCTACTTCATGATCAAGTTTGGTATATCGAGTTTACTTCTCCATGTGGTCTCTGCAATAGCCGTCAGAATGCGTGAATGATGTGTTTACCAAAGTTTTTATTGGATGGTTGATGATATTGTTGATGTTGGATAATGGACCGTTGATGAACCGCTGCATATTCCTCTAAAACAGATATTCACTGAAACCAAAGTTGTTATAACACATTCACGCTGACATTGTTTACGGTTTTGTCTTGATTTTGTAAAATCCCGCGAAAGAACCTATTTCTCGGTTTAAATCATAGACTTGTAAAATCCCGTGACAATGGAAACATCCTGGTAATAGTAAAGTGCACTTCCGGATCTATCTTACGGTTTATTCTTGGTTTTTGTAAAATCCCGCGAAAGAAACTATTTTTCGGTTTAAACCATAGAATTGTAAAATCCCGTATTGATGGAACCATCTTGGAGAAAATGAAAGTGTATTTTGGGATCTTTTCTGATACTGGTGCTACGGTTTCTGCTTCGAAGAAGGGATACAAGGGTGTATTTCATGAATTGGATGTGTGTTTGGATTATCGTCATGGCAGTTTGGTTATTACATGGTTTTACGGGGTGATGTGCTTTTAACCATGGTCGGGATGAAAACCATTATCATAGTTCACTTAAAACGTCAAAAGAGGCTAGAGTTGAGCTTTTAACAAGATGTGACAACAGAGTTAATTCTCTATTATTTACTTGAGGTTGAAGTGAAATATCACGAGCGAATGTACTTAGTATCTGAAGGTATCGGGGATGGTTGGATGAAGATTCTTCATGATCCTTGTTCGAGCTTATTATCAAATACGAAGACTTGGAATTCTAGTTATTGTTGGGTGTCTTTTACCTTTTCTTTTACCACTTGGGGGAATTGGGCTCATACCACCTCAAAATAACTATCACTTTAAGGAGTTACGTTGTAGTGCTCAGTGTCGCATTCAATTGTGGATTTTCAAGAGGTAATGTACTTCTTATACTTGATGGTTGGTTGGATGAAGAGTATAGAGTACTTAGAGATTCAATGGAGCATGAATTCTCGGCACCGCTCTTTGTTACATATGTGCAAGTTTAAGTCACGAGTTCGGGTTAGTTTACTTCAGCGTCAAATTCATCATATTGGATTTTCTCCATCAGCTCTCACGACAAAGAGCCTACTGAATGATAATGGGTTGATTACATGTTTTGCTAAAGAGATGATGAAAAGAGAGAGATTATGACGTCTGTTCACATCAGTTCAGGCCTCGTACTCCAAAGAAAAGAAAAGTGTACGTGTCAGTGCGCTTTATCTTCTGAAGAAGAGAAATCTTCTTATTATGACCATTCTCATCAACATGCTACATACTTTTTCCATGCGCTTCAGTCATCAAGTGAACCGGGCTACCACTGATTGTTTTCTCATTCCACTTGCTCGATTATAATGAAGATGGCGACATCATGTGCTTATTTTGCAGGAGAGAAGTGTGAATAGAACATTCGGATGATTTTCACTTACTTAATCAAGAATGGAAACTCCGTATGCAATTCTTGAGGGGGAGAAGAAGTGTGAAATTACTGCATGGTTGATTATTATTTGAGAATTTAAATGGTCATACGGCTCTAAACTCATGTAAGAACCGAGCTTCTTCTTATCGGGTAATCTTCACATGGAGTTTCTTCTTAAGAGCCGTTTGTTGACATCTTCACAAGCTAATATGAGTTTATTGACAAAGTGCTTCCGGTTAATGCTTCGCGTGCACATCAACATGATGATTCCGAACAACCTTATGTTCTTGTTTGATGTGATTGTTTGCTTGGTATTACCATTTCGTGTGTTCGTTGCGGCCTGATTGCTGATTTCCTTGATGAACATCTTTCTGTTCTTGTTTGATTGGGAGGGATTTTAGTTAAGGGGATTTGCAAGATGTAAGTTGATTGGGATGCTTTTTGGTGATGTTCTTGTTTTTGGTGAGTTGAAGATGTTAACTTTCTATTCCCCAACTGGACAATCTTGAAGAAGGTCGAGTCTACAGTCGGTTCTACATTTTCTGCTACATGTTAGAAGACTAAAGACGAGTTGCATTTAACAATCTAAAGACTTCTTCTTAATTCATGGCATTTATCAAACAGATTGTCGGTTTAGGGGAGAGCACTAATTGGGGGAGAGTGATATGTCGAATTTAATCCCCAATTAGACTTGCTCATATTCTTCAGCAAGTTGATTCTCACAAAGACTTCTAAGGTTCTTCTCAACAAATTTCTAGTATACGGGCTTACAAAGTGTTGCTGATTCTGAAGTATCAAAACTAGCAAGGGGGAAGGAGACCCGTAACTAAACGCGAGTAATCTTGATGAGCTTAATACTTCTAAGTGATTGAAGATATCCCGGGAAGACTATTGTCATTACCGCAGAGAAACTCAAGGTTTGACTCATGGCGTTTTGTGTTTATTTCAACTATGTGGGGGAAGAGATGTTAGAGAATGTTTCTGAAGATATAAGAGGTACATTGGTGTGTGATGATCTCGATGTTATCGCAATCATCAGGGGAGAGAGAATTGTGTACATTGGGGATGCTCAGCTGTTTTACTTGAGGGCTTAATCTGTGATTCAGAGATATAATCACTTATTCCGGTGTTGACATCCGCAGAGATTGTCACCCGCAGAGATAATCAGTGATTCGGCCTGCTTCTTCAATGTTATCGGTTGTTCTCTCTTTGGGGAATGTGTGTACTTCGGGTCCTTGAGCTTCATACACGATCATCAGGGAAGAAAGCCATTGTTTACCACAAACATTGGGGAGGTGTTTTCCTTCCGGGCATGATGTGTATTCGGGAGAGTTCTTGGATATTGGTGTACTTCAGGTTCTTGAGCATCATACACATTCATCAAGGACGAAAGATGTGAACATTGGGGAGTTGTTCTTCATTACCCTCATGATGTGTATTCGGGAGAGTTCTTGAGCATTATACAAAGAGACTGACTGCATCAATTCAACTACTAGGGGGAATTGTTCTCTTGACACCTTTTGGAATGGATCGCTTCAGACGTCAGTTGAAAAGGAAATTTGAGAAGATTGTTTTATGTGTGGGATGATACGATGCTGTTCTTCTTGTTGATGATATAACCTCGAACGAAGAATCACGGTGATTATTCTTGAAAGGAGCAGCGGGATTTATGATAATGGTGTGCTTCTCTGTGCACCTGGCTAAGGCAAGCTTGAAATAGAGCTTCGAATCTGCTCAGCTATAGGATTTTCGGTTTGGGGGGAAGCTGCCAAAGTCTCTTTTTCAGATGGTTCAATTTCTTTCTACTATGCAAGAGCCCTGGAAGCTTTGGTGGTGAATGTTTAAGAGTTGATGACTTCTATCTTCTACGATGTGTTGCTCGATATCCTTATCTCGGTACTCGTATCATCATCTTCTTTTACTATATCATCTTCTCTATCTTTGTATATATTTATTCAAAAAGCAAAATACAAAAATATAAAACCAGCAAAACAAAATACAAAATTATAAAACCAACAAAAAGAAAATAGAAAAATATAAAATATTCAAAAACCCATAAAAATCAGAAAATTTGAAAAATACCAAAAATATGTTTTCCTAGACATGTCTTCTGGTATCGATAACATCTACGGTCTTAGAAATGTCATTCAATAATGGCACGGGACTTTAGATGAAGTTCGAGCAGGAGGTGTAAATATTCTTTTCTAAACATGTCAAAAACTATGGCTTACAGTTATCTCAGACTGTAACCCTAGCTTCAAATTATGGCTTACAGTTATTTCAGACTGTAACCCGGGCTTCAAATAATGGTTTGCTATTATTTCTGATAGCAACCCGCTCTTTAAGGAAGGAAAGTGCTACGCTTAAACGATTTTCACAATTTTCGTGCACTTATCCTAAAACTAATTGAGGAAAGTATGTCGAAGGACTGCTGTTCCTACACAAATGTTTTTCCGTCTAAAATTCTTCAGAAAAATATTTGTTGTTTTCTAAAATGGTGGTAAATGAGTTGCTTGTAAATCTATCAGATTCAGAGTTTTTGTGAAAATTGAAAACTCAATCAATGACTTCAGCGCTTTTAATCTTTTCAGAAAATAAGTCATTGATTGAGGGGGAGAATGTTTTCAAATTTATATCATCTAACGGACTTTCTTAATTATCCTACGTGCTTATCTGAAAAAATATAATTGCCTATGTTGAAGGACTAGGTTTCTAGGATATGATTGTTAGGTTTAGATGATTAGAGTTTGAGAATCACATTATTCCCATACCTTACATGATCTGATTGATATGTTGGATTGACTTTTATTAGTCGATTGTTGTTTGGGTGTTGTCGACCACCATATATTTGTATGTGTGTTCACTAACATATGCAGGTATATTGGTATATAAGAATGTTCCCGATCCGGATCCCACAAATGAACATGATTGGATGCCGCAAGGAAAGGGTAACGATATCTTGGGTTGACAAATGAAGAAACGGAGCTTAATTGGACTTCAATGGAGAGTTGGCATAAATGCAACGTAAGAGGTCTCACTGCATCAGCAGATGGTTTTCTTCTAAGTGATTGAAGAAACGGAGCTTAATTTGACCTCAGTTGGCATTAAAATGCAACATAAGAAGTCTCACTGCATCTGCAGACGGTTTTTCTTCCAAGCCCTACAACAACAACATAAGCTTCTCAACCACCTAACGTATCTTTGTGCAGGATACCATTCTCAAACAATTTTGAATAAAATTGATTAAATTGTTTTGAAAATGGAATATATTGTTTTTGAAAATTAATTGGACTAAATTTTTGAAAATCACCGGACTTCTTTTTTATCAAAACCTAAGTCACTCAATTATCGACTTCGGTCATTGATTGAGGGGGAGAGTGATTTAATATAAATTATTTTCAAACAATATTTCTTCATAAAAGTTCGGATTGTACAATAATAAGTGGTAATATAAAGATTTAATGTTATGTCATGGTATGATTTTCTTTAAAACTCAAAGATCTTTCAAAATGAATTTTTTTTTCTGTTCTTGTTTGATTGTGAAATTGTTTTATTTTACCTAAAAGATCTCTTAAAACAATTATACCTGACACTAACAATCTTTAATGTCTTAAAATGGTCCTTATCTGTCATTTTTCAAAGTTAAATCATGCCACGTCTTTCCCCAAAATCTTTTAAATGATTTAAATCAATTGGGATCACAAATCTCAAAAGGTTTGAAATTTTGATCGGGGTAGAGATCGTGAGTTAAATCTCTTATCTGTTTAAATGGAATTGGTTTTAGTCCTTTAAAGGCACTCCTGCCTCCATGTGCCAAATGATTTCATACACAATGCACATGTTGAGGAGGAGGATTTATCCAAAAACCATATGAGTATTTAAACAAGGCCACATTTTCTCCCATGTTTTCTAAATCTTATTAAATCACTTGGGATCCAAAATCTCAAAGGGTTTGATATTTTTGATCGGGGGAGAATTGGTGATTTAATATGAAATTTGATAAATGATGATCGTTTTGATTCAATTGTGCAGGCTGCTCTCTCATATGTGCTAAACGCTTTCGAATCTCGAAGCACATATTGAGGGGGAGCAAAACCATCGAGGTACAAAAGTTTTTTTAAAAAAGAGATTTATAAAGTACCTTGATTGTGTTTTCAAATGGTTTTTGTAATGGATTTTGTGATCGTGGATGTGCTTCAAAAGAACTCTTTCCTCTATGTGATAAAATGATTTCACTTATCCTATGCACATATTGAGGGGGAGAATTTTACCAAGAAAATCAAATGGCTTTTTCGTATGAAAATGGTGATCAAAGAAAATATTTCAAAGTCCTCTTGCCTCCTTGTGCTAAACAATTTCTAAATCATACGCACATGTTGAGGGGGAGGTTTTTCTAAATGATCAAAACTATTAAGGTACAAAATGCTTTGATCTCGTATCACAAGTACCTTGATTGTTTTTCCAAATGATTTTTCAATTGGTTTTAAGGAAGAATGAACTGTACCAAAAGACCGACCAATTTACTTTATGCATGGTGTTATAAGGATGGTTAGGTTAGGTAATAGTTCCCACGATCTGCCAGAACTGGAGGGATCTACCCAGGGACAATCCACTAGATAGTGTAGAGTCTTTAGGTATGATGAAAAAAGGAGAAAAGTGAGATATGGGAAGAGTGCGGACTGAGACAGAGCTAGTACTGGAATAAACCCAACAAGGTTCTAGTTATGAAGTCTCGGTAAGCACTGAAGGGGTTGAAGAATGAAAAAGAAATGAATGATAAAAGGGTGAAAAGAAATAGCCCTCCATCAATTCAACCTTAGGGCAGAAACCGGGTTCAATTCATATGCTACTGGTGGTTACAAAGGTAACACTGGTATTGAAGACAAGACATCATGGACCCAGTGATGCACTGAACTAAACTTCCCAAACCACTCAAGTTCCTCTTAAAAGGGCTTGTTTCATTCTCACGGGGAACCTACATAATCTATCGACTATCTCTTAGAGATTGTTGATATTGAAGAAGGAGACCCTCTCCCTAGTCTCCGGCAAAGGAACCAAAAATGCACTATTGAGTCTAGAGCCAAGAGATCATCCACAATATCTCGTTAGGACACTAAATTCTTGAAGACTCACTGTTTCACACAATGTGGAAAGTGAGAATATATCTTATGAGTCCTACGCATTATCCTTGTGGTATTGCCAGAACATCCGAGTGATATGTAAAAATATTCACAATGAAGATGGAAATCCTTCTAGAGCCAACATCAAACAAGCTCTTGGTGGGTGACATGTGAGATCTTCTCGTAAGATCAAACTTGTGACAACTGGATAGAAACAATGGGGCGATTCAGTCTTGAATCAACCTTGGTCCAGGAATGGAATTGACGAATACTTTTGGAAAAACTGTTCGATGTGCAAATCTCCTTTTCTCTAGCACGTCGAATGTGTACTTATGTTTTCAAAATTCAAAAAGTATCTCTGATTGAAAAATACTTTTAGAAAAACCGTTCGATGTGCGAATCTCTTCTTTTCACTTGCACGTCGAATGTGTACTCATTCTCTAATACAAAAAGTATTTTGTTTGAAAATTGATCTTTCTCATAAAACCTTCGTTGTATTGCAAAACTCTTTCTTCAAGCAATACGCGATTGTTTTTCAAATCATTTTTCATCAATCAGTGAATCTCAATTTGCTGGTTCACTCACTCCGTGTTGTCTTCTTTGAGACGTTCCGGTTTGAGAACAGCTAGAACAGCTGCGAAACCCTGTCAAGGAGATTCTTAGGAATCCTACTTGATCACAGGCAGTACTTGTACTGATCAACGGGGAACCGTGGGCCGTGTACCTCAATTCAACGAAAGTGATCAAAGACACTTTCGTGCGCTTTATTGCTAACTGTCGTATGCAGGTACACCCCGACGATTGCAGCTGATCAGAATTGAGGAGTCAATCCAAAGCCGTATGTTCACAGCAACCACACTTAATTGAAGAAATCATGACTGGTGCATATCTACATAACATGGTTCTGATATTTTTATACTATGCTTCTGCTACGCTGCTGCAAATATCATGAACCAGTAAGGCTTCCGCTACTCTGATGGAAAGATGTCATGATTCAAAAGTGTGAGCATGTCGGTCCGAAAGTCACAACTTCACATGATGGCAACACAATAAAGGGTGATCCAGAGATTTATTGTGGCTGATGATCTCAATGAAAGCTCGAAGATCATCAAAGATGTGGATCAGTTAAAGGCCTCCACTAAAAGTACAAATCAGTGCGGACTTTGAAGAATCACTACTAAAGCACAAAGATTGTTGAAATGAAGAATTGAAGTCTACGAGCTCAAAAACAAAGATAAAATAGAATGCTAGGATTCGAAATGTAAAACATGGGGTGACCTCCCTTAGGGGGAGATTGTTAGGAATTAGAAAATTC
Source organism: Chrysanthemum seticuspe (assembly GCA_019973895.1). NCBI lineage: Eukaryota > Viridiplantae > Streptophyta > Magnoliopsida > Asterales > Asteraceae > Chrysanthemum > Chrysanthemum seticuspe. The sequence goes on along the minus strand of BPTQ01000001.1, from coordinate 94,305,183 downwards.
CATAGTAAAGAGTCGGTCACCCCAACTATTATCTAGCATAAGTTAGCTCGTAGACATATCGTTAGTTACGTTATTTACTGTTTTATTAGTTAGTTATTAGTCTAGTTTAGCATAGTGCAACACCGTGGAGGAAGGACGGGTCTTTACCCACTGTATCCCTGATCCACAGGCCGATAGGAGGTCGTTGAGTCTGTAAGTATAAATACCCCTTCCATCCATGGAAGGGGTGGTGCTTCTCATAATCTAACATTCAACTTTTGTGTAAACCTCTAGCAAGAACACCCTCTCTCTCTCTACTTTCTCTCTCTAAAATGGCAAACATGTATTTTGATCATCCAAGACCACCCGAATCATCAACACAATAAATTTAAGATCCAACATGATTATGAAAGCGTTTTAACTGATAAGGATCGGATTTTAAGACTTTAAACTCCATTGATAAAATATGCATGAATATCTTTTAAAAACACTTGAATGCCAAATAACTTTTTAATTTAATTGAAATCATTCTCCCCCTCAATCAATGGCATAGGTTGTTGATTGAGAGATTGATATTTTGAGAAATAAGTCCAGATGATTATCAAAAATAAAGACTGAGTTATTTTTCAAAGCAATTAGTTTTCAGCAGATAAATGTTTATAGAATCAGAGCACGGAATTTTGAAAACATGATAAAGTATGGCTCTGTTCTTTCTTTGAAAAGCGGGTTACTGCCTGAAATGACAATAAACCATTTGTTTCTCTTTCTCCCAAAAATAATTTTTTGAAATGTTGACACCCCCATGATAGAACGTACTAAGCTGGATGAGGACCACTCAGGGATCATGGTAGATCTAACGAAATATCGCAGTATGATTGGATCCCTGATGTACCTCACAGCCAGTAGACCAGACATCTTGTTCGTTGTATGCATGTGTGCTAGATATCAGGCTAAGCCTACTAAAAAGCACCTTGAAGCGGTTAAATGGGTCTTTCGGTATCTCCAAGGAACCATCAATATGGGACTTTGGTACCCGAAGGACACCGGTATGTCACTAACAGCCTATGCAGATGCTGATCATGCAAGATGTCAAGATACACGTCGAAGTACGTCTGGAGGTGCTTAGTTTTTGGCGATAAGCTTGTGAGCTGGTCTTCAAAGAAACAAATGAGTACTTCTATATCCTCTACAGAGGCTGAATACATAGCCATGTCATCTTGTTCTGCTCAAATCCTATGGATGAGATCCCAATTATCTGACTATGGCTTTGAAGTCAACAAAATCCCTCTGTACTGTGATAATAAAAGTGCTATTGCTCTCTCATGCAACAACGTTCAACACTCAAGAGCAAAGCACATCGACATTCAACATCATTTCATCAGGGAGCAAGTAGAGAACGGTGTGGTGGAACTCTATTTTGTGAGGACAGAATACCAATTAGCAGATATCTTCACCAAAGCTCTTCCTAGAGAACGTTTTGAGTTTATCCTCCCACAACTTGGTCTAAAGAGTCTTCAACCGGAAACACTCAAACATCTTCAAGAGGAAGACGAGGAGTAAAGGTCTTTCTTCATCCATCTCTTGTAAATATTTATTCGAAAAGCAAAATACAAAACCTACAAAAAGAAAATAGAAAAATATAAAACTTTCAAAAATCCATAAAAATTTGAAAATCTTGAAAAATTTCAAAAAAAAAATATTGTCATTTTGTCATATTTTTCTCGATTCGATAATATCTACGGTCTTTGTGCTGTCATTCAAAGAATGACACAGGTCTTTAGATGTTGTTCGAATGTTTAAATATATATATATATATATATATATATATATATATATATATATATATATATATATATATATATATATATATATATATATATATTTGGGAGAAAGTAAAACCATGGTTTATTGTCATTTTAGGCAGTAACCCGTTTTTCAAAAGAAAGAACAAAGCCATGCTTTATCTCAAATCTTCAAACCTCATGTTCTGATTCTAAAAACAAATGTTTGTCGTTAAAAAGACAAATGTTTCCTTTCAAATATTTTTCCTTCAAATGATTCTTCTGTAAAATATTTGTCATCTAATGAAAACAAAATTGCTTTGAAAATACTTCAGACTCTACTTTTGAAAATCATCCGGGCTTTTCATTTGTCAAAATCTTTATCCATCAATCAACAACATATGTCATTGATTGAGGGGGAGAATGATTTCAATCAAAAAGAGTATTTTTCAAACAATTGGCATGTAATCGTGAAAGGTCTACTCTTGAATAATCAAAAAGAGCAATGTTTTACAATATTGTATACAATTGATACAAGACCTTTGTTATAATTATGTTTTCAAAAGATACTCAAGCATGTTTAATCTTTGGAGTCTAAAGTCTCAAACTTGATCCTTATCGGTTAAATGTATCTCTTAATCAAGTCACATCTCCCCTCAAAAGCTTTCAAAATCGATTTAAATCTACAGAGATCACAAATCTCAAATGATTTGAAAATTGTGATCGGGGGAGAATTTGTTATTTAAATTGGATTTAAACTGATGATTCGATAAATGGTTTCACAAGTGTTTAGCAAGCTTTCCTCCACACATGTGCCAAACGATTTCAAATTTTCCTTGCACATGTTGAGGGGGAGCATCTTTTTTAAAACCACAAAGAATTGAAACGTGATTGATTTGTCTCTAAGTGCAGGTTCCTTCTAATATGTGCAAAACTCTTTCAAACCTCGAGGCACATATTGAGGGGGAGCAAACTTATGAAAACCTCATCCTTCCCCAATATGCTTTATCTACTTGATTTAATCAGGGAAGTGATGTTGATATCTTTTAGAAAATGGTAATCAAAGAAGTTAATCCTTCCTCTTTCCTCCTTGTGCCAAATCGATTTCAAATAAATGATGCACATGTTGAGGGGGAGCTCTTTTTCTAAAAATATCAAAACAATTCAGGTACAAAATGCTTTGATAATATATCACAAGTATCTGGATTGATTTTCAAATGGTTTTCAATTGGTTCCAATGGCAGATGAACAATACCAAATAGACCGACCAAATTTACTTTATGTATGGTGATATAAGGATGATAAGGTTAGGTATTAGTTCCCATGATCCGCCAGAATCGGAGGGATCTACCCAGGGACAATCCACTAGATAGTGTAGAAGTCCTTAGGTATGATGAAAAAAGGAGAAAAGTGAGATATGGGAAGAGTGCGGACTGAGACAGAGCTAGTACTGGAATAAACCCAACAAGGTTCTAGTTATGAAGTCTCGGTAAGCACTGAAGGGGTTGAAGAATTGTTAGGTCACTAGTTTTACAAACACAAGTAATATAGAAAGAGATAAGGCGATTGAACAAGAACCAAACACACACACACGATAATATATGACCGGTTATGCGTAGGAGTATGTGAAGGAGAATAACTTGAACAACCAACCCTCAAGTGAGGGTTTACATAAGGTATTTATAGGAGGAAAGCTAGGGAAACACTCCTAGTTTCCATCCTTTCTCCTATGGGCTTGGGCCTAAGCTCATGGGCCTTCTACATAAGCTTAAGGCTAATAACAAACATAAAGGCCATAATAAGCTACCAATTACATAAGAATAACTAACACTTGAATTATAGTTTAGGAGTGATTCCAACAATATCCCCCTCAAGTGTTGGTGATGAACGGTGAAGGCGTTGATGTAATAGTAGCTCTGACGACTTCTGACATTCTTCTTTCTTGTGAGAAGAATTGCCTTGATTCGAACAATCTCCCCAGTGTAGAGAAATTGTCTTCTTTGAACAGTTATGCTTTGACGTCATCATTAACTTTGTTCTTTGATCATTGTTCTTTGTGATGAGAGTGATAGTATGTTGTTGTCTGCATCAAGTCTGCCTCAGGTCTGCTTCGCTGCTACAGTGTCTCCACGTCATTCTTCAACATGCTCACACGCTCTTTGACGTTGGAATTCAGTACTGATGAAGTTCTTTAAGTCTTTTAACTTTGTAGATTCTTTGATTTGACGAAGAATCATTCTGACTGTTGTGTTGCTTTTGGATAGAACTTCCATTAGTGATGATGTTGGCGTGAGCATGAGAAGAATCAGCATGATCATCCCGCTCCGGAGCTTCCATAAGAAGAAAACATTTCAAACGGTTAGTAATAAGCGGATTCCGGCACTTACAAGTTTGAACTTCGAGAGTGTTAACAGCATAGTGTGAAAACACAACTCTAATTCTTACAAAGGCCGTTCCTGAACTAGAGTCCCACAAGTGAGATAACGCGATGTACCGAAGTACATCTACATTTCAGATGAGTCGCTGAGGTACACTGAAGTGTCACCTCACGACTGTAGACCGTTTGAGACACACTAAGCGTAATCCACGGGGAGTTACCGAAGTGACCTGCTGTCAGGGCTGTTTGATATTGACCCTGGCAGGAGTTTCCATTCAATCACGGAGGATCACAGTTGTGAACCTCTCATAAATGTTCTCGACAGATTGCTAAGATCTGTGAAGGACTCGATATGAACCACTGATGATCTTATTTGGTGATCAACAAGTGATGAGATGTCAAGTGTACCTAAGAGATCTTTTGATGAATCTCGTGGCTCTAGACTCAATAGTGCGTTTTGGTTTTCCTGAGCGGAGACTAGGGAGAGGGGCTCCTTCTTCAATACCAGCGATCTCTAAGAGAAAGCCAATAGTTTACGTAGGGTTCCCTGTGAGAATGAAACAAGCTTCTGTAGAGAGAAACTTGAGTGGCTAAGAGGTTTAGTGCATGCGTCACTGGGTCCATGACGACTTTTAATCTTCAATACCGGTGTCACTAAGTGACAACCAGTAGCATATGAATTGAACCCGGTGTCTGCCCTAAGTTGAATAATTTGGAGGGCTATTTCTTTTCACCCTTTTCTTTGCATTTATTTTTAATTCTTCAACTCCTTCTTTCTCCGATTCTCATTTTCTCCTTTTTATATTCATACCTAAGGACTTCTAAGTGCTAACTATTTGTGATGTCCTTGGGTAGATCCCTCCGGCTCTGGCGGATCATAGGACGGTTATTCCTAACCTTAGTCACCTTATCACTCCATGACTAACCTATGTTGCCATAAAACCAATTTTCAAGAAAATCTCTCAAAGGGTTTGTAAATGAAAAACATGTTTGAACCACTGTGAGAGATAAGATTTTGCATAAATACTCCCCCTCCACATGTGCTTAAGAGTTTAAAGGGTTATATGCACAGTGAGGAAAGAGCGCGCACTTTTTGAATTGATACACTCAAGATAGACAATCCCCCGCGAGACACGATTACGTTGCATAGTTAAAGAGTTACATTGTCAGCTTTTAGGAGACAACTAGCTCTAATAACTACCTTGAAGGTGTAGACAAACCTCGAAAGGTTGTCATACCCGTCAGAGTTCATGTCTACCAAGAGTTTCTCGAATGGTACTTTCTACTCGGACAAGTCCTTTGTGAGACACGTTTACATTACTAGCGAGCTAGCTTGAAATTATTACCCGTCCCGGACAAGTCTTTTCGAGTTACTAATAGTTTAGTACCGTCAATTCGTTGGTTAAGTCTATTACACAAAGATTCATTTGCATTTACACAACATATTTCTTATCACATAATTTTCTCCCCCTTAAAAATGGCATATAAAATGTTAATTTTGAAAAGTTGAGAATAAATATGACCATTTCGAGTGTTGTGGGAAGATGACCACTATGAACAATTTGTGAACAAAGTTTTAACTCAAGTACTCCCCCTCAACAAGTGATATAAACGGTTGAGGTTTTGAAAAACATACGGGGAAGTACTTGTCCTTTTGAGCAAAACCTTGAAAAATGAAAGGTTTGATAGGTTTTACTCAAAAGTAAGAAGCTTTCGCTCCTTTTATAAGGATTTTGGCACTGAAGCGTACCACAGGGTCCTTTCTTGACAATTACGGGTTGTACACTGTTATGTGTGCACAATCCATAGACATATATAATCACACATCCAAATGTAATAATGAAGGAAACAATTCAAGGGGTACCAGGAAGTCCAGTGATGTCGCCAGGAGTGCGAACAGGGCGTTGATAGCCGGTGATGTTAATCCTAGGTCGACCACCAATAAAGCTTTCCAATGTTCTGAACTGATCCCTTCGAAACAACCTTTCATCAATCATTCTGATGATCCTTCGCACATCCCTTCGATCCTAAGAATTCCATCGCTTAGGAGACCCAATCTTTTGTCGTATATCCTTCAACCTATAAGCCAATCCGTCCCTAACCATCTTCAAAGTATGATCCCCAAACTTGTGAAGGTCACTACACGCCATTAAGCAATTTCGTTGAAGTTCACTGCGGTAAACGACGCCGAATGGTTTGCTGATGAGTGTATATTGTGAGAGCTGGTTGATGTCGGGAAGATCAAGCTGAGGTGGGGTGAAGTTAACACGGGTTTGATATGATTCAACATCCAACTAGAGATCTTCTACACGTTCTTTGATGACTATGCTTCTGATGAAGATGAGCAGTGACTTGATGAATTCACGTTGTACTTCAGTTGAAAATTACCTCATGCAACCCTGTACTTTGGTAAGGTACATGTCTTCAATGTTGTTGAGAGACAAATTCTCAAAGTCAGCTTCAGAGAATGCATAATCCCGTTCATCTTGCCTTTTGACCACAATCTTCTTGAGAAAAGTGTAGTCCTATTTGGTCGACAGATCAACGTGTTTGATGGCAACGATATCCTTAGTACTGAACACTGCATGTTGAGACTTCTGAACCTGGCAGCTTCGGTAGTAGATTCTTTGGCGTTCCGGCCAATGATGAATCCCGTACATTGCATCTCGGTCGTATGCTTCCACTCTGTTGGAGAACAAGTGATTAGCTCGTTCCTCGATAGCTATGCAGTTTGAGTATATGGCTGCTGGGAATGGAAGTGTCAAAGATGTAGCGTATTTCCTTGATCCATCGCCACCGTGTAGAAGAAATTCCAAGTCTTTATTGAAGAAATATCTGAATGGGATCCTAGGTTCATCTGGTTGGCCGATCATTGGTAGTGGTTTAGACCAGTCGGTGTAATATGGAGGGTTGTCCCGTTTGGTGAAGTCGATGTTTGCTTCTGGGTTGAGCCAATCCATGTTGTTAAACATAGCGCGAGCAATGTTTTCAAGGTGATATTCGACCTCGATGGCACTTTCTGAGCTATCTTTCCACAGTTGAAAAGCTTCATTCTTGATTCGCCTCAACTCGGATTTCATCATCTTCTTCACATGGAACTTTTCTTGCATAATCTTAGCATGCTCCAAAGTATTACCGTCTACCAGATCTTGACCTTCTTCAGGGTAGGGAGTGGAATTGACAAGTGTTGAAAACCATTCAAACTCCTGTGTTGTATCTTCATCTAACCATGATACGACGTCAGTCATTGGCGCCTTCTTCTTCTTTTGTTTTGGCCTAGATGAGGTTTCTGGTTTCTTAACTTGTTTGGGAGAGGTGGGTTGTTGTAGGGGCTCACGGACTTCTTCATCGTCACCACCCGTATACTCAAAGTGATCACCTGTTTTTTGAGTCTCGGGCGGTAACTCAGAATCCTGAGGTTTATCAGTAGAAGAACGGGGAGGAGACCTTTGTTGAGTAGGAGTCCGTTGGAGAGGAGGTAACATAGAAGATGATTCACCAGACTTCTTCTGACGTTTAGCTTCATCATTCTTATCCTGATCCTTATCTTCATCGTCTCTAGGACATTTAGGCCTTTCTGCTTCGAATCTACATGCTTCTTTGAGTTGGTAGTCCAGCAATGCTTGAAACAGCTTTCCTTCATCAGAATTAAATGTCCCAGATCGTTTAGACATTTGTGTGACAAGCTTGGCCACCAATTCATTATCCGAGAAAACTACAGGATCAGATGGATTGATTGTGACGGTTAAAGGTGTTGATCTTATAGTTTGCTTGGCTATCTGCATAAGATTCGGATATAGTTGTCTGGTAAACATCTCCTTTGTGACTTTAGGAACGATATCCTGAAGGTACTTGTTAGTGTAACCTTCGATCATTTCGTTCAGTTCCTCTTGACGATGACTTCTCATGAATTCCTGGATAAACTTCATTTCTTCTTGCATCTTGTCATTCTCATCATGTAAGTACTGTATCTGGTCAGCAAACCAATTCAGTTTTCTGTAGAGCACGTTCTTCTTTTTGACTTGTTGGACAGCTTTCACAATTCTTTCATGAGTATGAGAAATCCAAGATCAAGGTGGTTTCTTCACAGATTTGGATGTTGATTTGGTTGATTTCTTTGATGGTGGTTGGGAAGAGTGAGATGATGAGTCTGATGAGGAAGAATCATGAGGAGACTCAGGGTCCTTGGGCGGTTCAGAAGTTTCCTTCTGTGAACATGTAGGACTTTCCAGAAGCAGCTTGTCATAATCAGCATCTTTATCTTTCTCAGACTTCTCAGTTTCAGGTTTCTCAAACTCATATTCGATAGTATCCTCCACAAGCTTTTGTTGTTGCACAAGAGTGGTGGCACCAGATCCCTTATCGGGTCGATTAACCGCATCAGGATCTGGTGAAGAGTGGGCAGCACCACTTGATCCTCCGGGGCCACCCATTTGGTCTTTTGCAAATTCTTCAGCTTTTTGAAGGTGTCTGACGAATCTAAACTTCTTCCTGTATGATTTATCCAGTTGCTCTTCATCACTTTCTGAGCTTTCTTCATATGGCACAAGTACAGGAGTCTTTCCTTTTCCTAGGTCAGCTGGAGGACTAGGAGGTTTTGCTACTGAGGGAGGTGGTTCGGTTGCAGATTCAGAGTGGTGAACCTCCTCGTCTGATTGTGTATCTTCAGAGCTTTCGTCCAGTAGCTTTCTTGGTGGTTCAGGTGAAGGAATAGGAATAGCTTCCTGAGAGGGAACTTTCTTCTTTGGGGCAGGTTTCCTCTTTGGGACATTCCTTTGACTCACTGTGCTTACTGCACTTCCAGCACTTCCTCTTCTGGTTCTTCGAGTAGGTGTTCCAGAAGGTTTTTCATCGAGATGACCAACTTTGCCTTCTCTTACTGCTACCCGATACCTTTTTTACGTTTCAAGCTTTTTGATTTCGTTAGTCAGAAGGTGATCAGGTAACACAACACCCTGTTTCTTTGTTGTCGATTCCTTGATTCTGATAGAAAGGATAGGTTCGGACAACAAGTCGTGATTGTTGGGGTCATTGAGCCTCATGGGGATATCAGGATTAAGTCCAAGTGCTCTATGGATCAAAAGCTTTGTGTATCTGACATAGGGAATCTTTGAGCCAAGATTCTTGTGAAATAGCATCATGTCCTCCCATATCAGTGCTTCGATTTCGATGTCCTTCTTATTGATCAGAGACCAGAAGATTTGCAGTTCCATGAGCTTTGGATGCTCATAACCACTGTCACGACCAGAAACAGACTTGGTAATGATGATGTAGAGGGTTCTCCACAGTTGAGGAATGTTCTTAAGCTCCACATGAGAATGCTTAGTAATAATCCCTGAAGCTTCATCATAGCCAATGTCATGAAGAAATTGCAGAACTGTCTCTTCAGTAGGTGTAGCAAAGAAGTCAGTTGGCTTGATTTCAGGAATGAGAAGAACAGCCCGTAAGTCTGCATGAGTGATGGTGACTTGTTTGTGATTAAGTGTCACTGTCACTGCACTTTGACCTGTGATCCTCTGCATAGAATTCCAGAATTGCTGAATGTAGATTTCCGGTACAGTAGTAGAGTGTGAGAGCATGTTCTGGTAGGGATGATTCCTTAGAATATCCACAACAATGAGACAAGAAGATTCTGAGCATGTGAGGGTTTCAAAGTCAACCCTAAGGTTGTTCTTTCCAATCTTTCTAGGATAGCCATTGGGGAAGATGTCAGCAATTGTGAGAACTTCTGGTGCATCCACATTCATTTGAGCAGCCATGTCGTGATCTGAAATAACATTAGCCAAAAGAACCAACATATCGAAAGACATAATGTTAGTCAACAGAAGGTTTTATTGTCTAATTATTGAATATACAGTGTCAATGATTGTTACGAGTCCTAAGTCACTTGTTTGTCCAGTAGTCCAATGACGTCGTGAAATGTTTTGTGAGTTAGTTAACTTTAAGTTTTAAAGTTTATGTTATCACTTATAGTTCACATCATATCAAACGTTTAAGTTTATTAGTGACATTATTGGATTCGTGACGATATGATTTGTACACGTAACAATTCATAATGAAGGTCAATCCAGGCTTAGGCGTAGATTTGGCAAAGTTAAGCGTAAACAGAAATGATATACGCGTAGATGAAAGCTTACGCGCAGGATCCTAACTTACGCGTAAGAAAAGTTACGCGTAGGAAAAGGGGACCTTAAGCGTAGAGCTTACGCGTAGGCGTATATAAACCTTACGCGTAAGGCTTACTCGTAAGAGTAGACCTTATGCGTAGAGGTCACTGTTTACGCATATCCTTCACAGGATACGCGTAGTCCCATTGTAGAACCTTACGCATAATAGTTATGCGTAGGATTATTCTTACGCATAACTGACTACGCGTAGGGTAATCCTTATGCGTAGAGTAACAAGGACCTTGATTCTGAGTTTTACGAGTAGCAAGCCTGAAATAAAACCATCATATCATCAATATTAACACATAAATTCATTTTAACAACAAATCATGGCATGAACACTTGTTAAACAGTTACGCGTAGAAAGTCATACGCGTAGGTCAAAACCCTAGAGGTTAAGAATTACGCATATGATTTCTAACCATATGATTAGCACCATAGTGTTTCTGGGAGTTCTAAGAAGCATATAGAGTTGTTTTATCCAAGTTTTAACATCAAATAAGCCATGAATCAAAAATTACCCAATTCGTATGAACTAGAACCCTAATTTTCAATTTAAGAATCATTAGTGTTTCTGGGTGATTTCTGGGTTTAAATATGCTCAATTCAACTTGAAGACAACCTTATACAACTATCTTTTTCACCAAAAACCTTCAGATTTGAAAACACCCAAAACTTCGCATAAACCCTAATATTTGAAAACCCATCAATTCGTGTTTCTGGGTGGATTTTGATGATAAAAATGACATCAATGATATTATTGAAACGTTTAGGCACTATCTTTTTAACCATAAACACCCATTCTTGATTGGGTGTTCATACGCATATGCGTAGACCACTAAAACAATCATAGACAACATTTTGACCGTTGGATTCGTGTAAGAATCAAAACCAATGCTTAAAAACATGTTAAGATTATGAAACAACTTACAAAATGATGATCTGAAACATGGATTTGTCAAACGATTTTGGTTCGTAGGATTGTTTAGGTTAGGAGTATTAAATGTGAAGTGAAGTGTTAGGTGGAGAGTGTTTTTATTAAAATAACTTTAACATTTTGACAATTTTGGTCCCTCCACCTTTTCCATTTTCATACAAAGCCTTTTAACTTCCATTTTGGTTATCAAACAGAGATTTTTAAGAAAGAAACTTGACGACACTCCCCCTCGAATTAACAAATAATGAAAGGTTATAAATTTTAGTCCGAGGAGTGTCATTGAACCAGAAAATTTTCCACCACTGATAAAAGAAACAACCGGGATATGATAACATGCAAGTACACAGATGTTTTGAAACAGTTAAGTGATAATTTTCTCCCCCTCAACACGTGATCGGAAAAATACTGAATTTTGAAAGATTAAAGTGTTGAAGGAAGAAATGTACTTGCCATGTTGAAAGAAAATTAGATTAGAAGAATATTTTTGTTGTTTTATCAGGTTTTATATTTTTTTATTTTGTTTTTGAAAAATTATTTAAAAAAGAGATTTTGGTGTTTGACAGGTTTTTAAGATTGTTTTAAGAGGTCATCCAATTCCTCTTGAGTCAAACACCTCATACCAATCCGGTGGACCAACTCATTAAACCTAGCGGGAGGCAAGGCTTTGGTGAGTAGATCTGCCAATTGGTATTCTGTACCCACGAAGTATAATTCAACTGTACCCTGTTCCACATGGTCCTTGATGAAATGATAGCGTAGATCGATGTGCTTTGATTTCGAGTGCTGAACTGAGTTGCACGAGATCGCAATGGCACTCCGATTGTCGCAGTACATCGGGATTCTGTCAAATACGTAACCATAGTCTTTGAGTTGTCTTCTCATCCAGATGACTTGAGCACAACACGCGGACATGGCTACATATTCTACTTCGGTTGATGACAGCGATGTACAATCCTGCTTCTTTGATTGCCAAGACACCAGTTTATCACCAAGAAATTGTAGTGCTCCTGAAGTACTTTTCCTTGAGTCTAAGCATCCTGCGTGGTCAGCGTCTGAAAAAGCGATTAGTTAATGGTTTCCTTGATGTATCGGAGGATTCTTTTAGCCTCAGAGAGGTGGGTTTCAGTTGGTCGCAACTGATAACGGGAGCATAGATAAACGGCAAATACAATATCAGGTCTGCTAGCTGTTAGATACATGAGAGACCCAATAATACTTCGGTATTTGGTAGGGTCCACTAATTTCCCATGTAAATCAGCGTCTAGCTTCTTGGTATGAGTCATTGGTGTGGCATAAGTATCACAGGTTTTCATTCCAAATTTGTTTAACAAGTCAAGGGCATATTTGGACTGACTCAAGAAAATACCACGGGGTGATTGATGAACTTGCAGTCCTAGAAAGAACGTAAGTTCACCCATCATGGACATTTCAAAATTTTTCTTCATTAGTTTTGCAAAAGCGATTGAAAACTTTTTATGTGTAGACCCAAAAATGATGTCATCCACGTAAATTTGAACAATTAAGATATGTGCCCCGTGATATTGTATAAAAAGAGTAGGGTCAACCGAACCTTTGGTGAAATTATTAGCAATGAGGAAAGATGATAGCTTATCGTACCATGCCCGAGGGGCTTGTTTGAGACCATAAAGAGCTTTGTTCAGTTTGTAGACATGGTTCGGGCACTCTAGATCAACGAATCCTTCGGGTTGGCTGACATAAACCGTTTCTTTCAGTTGTCCATTAAGAAACGCAGTTTTGACATCCATCTGAAAGACCGTCATATTCATATGAGTCGCGAACGCGAGAAATATCCGAACAGCCTCAAGACGAGCAACCGGAGCAAAAGATTCTTCAAAGTCTATTCCCTCTTCCTGACGATAACCCTTAGCAACTAGACGTGACTTGTTTCGGATTACGTTCCCTTCAGCATCCAATTTGTTTTTCCAAATCCATTTGAGACCAATGACGTAGACCCCTGTTGGTCTTTCAACCAGTTCCCATACTTCAAGACGTTTGAATTGGTTGAGTTCTTCTTGCATGGATTCAATCCAGTTATCTTTTTTCATTGCGTCTTTAATGTTTTTAGGCTCAGATTGGCAGACAGTGAGTGCATAAATGCAATGTTCACCATCTGTGTGAAGACGTTGTCTCGTAACGACTGGTTGATTCGGGTTGCCAATAATATTAGCCAGAGGATGGTCTTTTGTCCATCGATGTGTAGAGGGTTGATGTTGGTATACATTGTGCAGATTCTGAGGATTCAAATGGTTTGTTGAAGATTCTGCGACATCTGGTGCAGCAGACTCATTAGCAAACGGGTTAAAGAACGCATTTGGATCAAAATCTGCAGGTGGGGGTACTTCATTCAGAATATCATCAGCCGGTTCATCATTGTTGGAAGCGGTTTGTTCAACTGTTGTGTTGGAGTCAACTGGTGTAGGTGCATCTTTAACAGTAGTTGTTGTAGCAGGTGTATCAGGTATAGGAATATTATCAGGTTGAGCAGCGGAAACAGCGGATACACCTGGAGCACGTTCATCAATATCGTCACTGAACAGAGGAGCAAATAACCTTTCCATTTGTTGACGAGTTAGCTGGGGGCTTTGTTCAGCTGATGATGGGGGTTGAGGGAAGTTTAAACGGTTGTGACCGGGTTCTAAGCTATTGTACTCAGAAGCCATTTCGTGAGTTCATCAAAATGAGCATGAATCGTTTCCATCACCTGTTTTGTACGACGATTCCAGATCCGGTAACCTTTAGAATTCTCACAATATCCAATAAAGACTTCAATGTCGGCTTTGGCTTTGAGCTTTCCAAAATCATCACGATCATTATTCGGATAGCAAAGGGATCCAAATACATGAAAGTGTTTGAGATTCGGTTTATGGTTGTGGACAAGCTCGAAAGGTGTTTTGTTGTGGCGTTTTGTGATCATAGAACGGTTTTGAGTATAGCATGCAGTAGATACAGCTTCTGCCCACAAGTAATCTGGAAGTTTAGCATTGATTAACATTGTTCTTGCAGCTTCCACTAACGTTCGGTTTCATCTTTCAACAACTCTGTTTTGTTCTGGTGTACGTGCAATAGATGTTTGATGCTGAATTCCCACTTTCTCATAAAATTCACGAAGGGTTTGGTTACCAAATTCAGTTCCTTTGTCTGTTCTTATTTGGCGGACGGTGTTCCGGATCTGAACTTGAATTTTCATGAGAATGGTGATGATCATTTGTGGAGCTTGGTCTTTGCTTCGAATAAAGTAGACCCAAGTCCATCGTGAGTAGTCATCAACAATTACTAAGATGTAGCGTTTGCCATTGATCGTTTGCACGCGCATTGGGCCACACAAATCCATGTGAAGAAGATGAAGCACATGCTGAGAGCTGTGTTCCACCTTTCAAGGAAAATGAGCACGAGTGCTTTTTCCTTGTTCACAAGCTGAGAAAAGGTGGTCTTTTGAATACCGGAATCGTGGGAGACCTTCAACAAGTTTGTGTCGAGCAAGGTTGGTGATGGTTTGAAAGTTTAGATGTGAGAGACGACGGTGCCATAGCCAGGATTTTGTTGATGTTGCCTTTGAAAGTAAGCAGATGGGAGATGAAGCAACCATGTCTTGCATAGAGATAGTGTAGAGACTAGAATTACGCGAGCCAGACATAAGGTCATTTTCCTTGAAGATCACGAATGAAACAAGTTTTCTCCCTGAAAGCAACCTCCAAATCTCCATCACAAAACTGACCTACTGAAAAAAGATTGTGACCGAGGCCTTCCACATAGTAAACCCTGCTGATTTCGATGTTCCCATTGACATAATCTCCGTAGCCCATGATAGCTGCGAAGTGATCATTCCCGAACCTGACAGTGCCAATGAACTTTGCAATAAAGTTTGATAACAGTTTAAGGTTGCCTGTCATGTGTCAGGAACATCCGCTATCAACAATCCAGAGAATGATATGTATCACCTGCATTACACACAGACGACACAGATGGAATAGAAGTAGATGTGGAACCCGAAATGTTAGAGGGTTCCGAAGCAGTGATAGTAGACATACACACATTAATAACTTTAGGCATCCATTTAAATCCTAATGTGTTATATATCCATTTCTGCCATCTATAACTACTGTTTGCTTTAGTCTTTGTGAATGCACTAGGTGGTACTACATTCTTAGGAGGTGAAAGGGGAGCTACAGGGACAACAATGGATGACGTAGAATCTATGAAGGCGGTCTACCAAGCACATACTTAGAATGATTAGTGGGCCTAGAGGTATTCCGATTCTTAGGATTCTGTAAACGAGAGATTATAGCTTTAGCAACACATTTGTCATGACAATCAGAATTCATACTTTTACGACAAATAACACAAGGTGCATCAGACTGAATATCAAAAGTGCTTAACGGTTTAGCATTCGTTACATCACTACTTCTATTACATTTGCCAGACGCAATATCTATAGTGGAAGCAACGTGAGTCTTATTCATAGTCCTAGGGTGTTCTTCTACTTTAGCATTCCTTATTGATCTTTTCTTAGGTCGCAACTTCCTATTCTTCGATTGAGTGCTCCTAGGCTGTGAAGTGCGGACGTTTGGAAAAGACGCAACTATTCTTGTTTCAGTAGAAGGAAGCACGTTAGCAACTTGTGATTTGGAAGTAGGGATTCTAGGTGCACGATTACTAAGTGTTACTGGTGCTAATCTCTTAATGATGGTTGGCGGAAGTTGTTCATACTTTCCTAACATTTCTCTTAACTTAGAGATAGTGTGAATCAAATCTTGATTTTCAGAACGAATATTACCAGCAAAATTCATGACTTCTCTAGTGTGAGCAAGATAGTGATCAAGTTCGTTGGATGCTTCATGACGAGTCTTATTAAGTAAATCAAATATGACACCATATTCCTGTTTACCTTTTACAAGTTCTTGTTCATATTTTGAGATTTGACTTTTCAAAGACACGTTTTGATCATCCAGTTGCTCAATTTTAGGATCAAAAGATTTTGTTTGCAACTGAGCTATTTTCTTTTGAAAACCAAGTTGTTGATTGTGAATATCTTTTTCACACCAATTAAGACGACGTTTTGCATTGTAAAGTTCGTTAAGTAATCGTTCATTTTCAGCTTTTAAAGACTCGATTTGAAGCACCTTATCAGTATTCTCAACAGTTACCACATAGTCAACATTATCAGCAGAGATATAATCAGATGCATGTGGCAAAGAATGGAATAACACAACATTATGGATATCAGCACAGATAACATCTTTCAAGAGTCGATCAACATCTTTTCTCAACAGTTTCTTTTTACCTTTAGTATTAGAAATAGATGTTTCGGTTTTCTCGAAAACAACCTTCATCACTCCAAATTCCTTATGAAAATCCTTTTCCCAAGCTAATGTACAACTTTTCAAATTTTTAACGTTAGGTAAAAGATTTTTCTGAAAAATGTCTCTTTGTTCTCGCGCCAGAGGCGATTGAAAATGATCAATTTTGATTTCAGAACGATATTCTATCTCATGTTGTAAAATTTTGAGGTCAGCCATGAAAATGTCAAAATATCTAAGAATTTTTCGATTTTCAGGTTTTGAGTTTACTTCACTGATGGAAGGTAAAGGACCATAAGTTTGTGCATAATCTGGTTGGGGATTAACATTAGAAGACTCAGGTGTTTTGATGATAACCCTTGGTGTGTTAGAAGAATCCGTTGGTGTGACGAAAGTGACTGGTTTTGAATAATTAAAAGGTTTGTTGTAAACAACAGTTTTTAATTTTGATCGACTCTCGTCTTCTGCATCTAATTCCTCTTGACGATGATATTCAACAAATATTCTGCACTAGAAACTTCAGGATTTGGTTTGAATGTTTTTAGTGAAAGCTTTGGTTTGTAATCAGCTAAATTTGGTCCATATCCTTTTGGATTGGGTTTTAAAGTAAACTTTTCAATAGCTGTTACTGATTCACCATGTTTGTAAACAACAGTTTTAAACTCTTTAATTTTGTTTTGCAAGCCGATAATTTCTTCAAGAAGGTCATCTACCCGATTCGTTGAATGCTTTTTGTATGCGGAGAACTGTTTTTGACAAGTTAACAACTCAGCCTTAGCTTTTTGATTATCCAAGGTGAGAGCGTTAATTTGATTTTTATGTTCATGTTTCAGTTTTTCTATTTCAGACAACAAAGCATTCTTCGAAGCGGCTAGATCACGCATCTGTCTCTCTAAATATTTTTCGTTTTGATGAGATTTAGCAAAAGCGGCTTCAAAACCTTTTTCACGGTTTTCTTTAGTTTTGAAAAAGTTGAGTTGCATTTGTAAGCATTCAAAATCCTTGGTTAACAGTGCATTTTTGCTTTTTAATTCCTTATTTAATGCATAACATTCCTTCATTTTGATTTGATGGTCTTGAATTAAACGAGCAAAATCTGGATGAGGCAACAGTTCGGCTTGTTCAACGTGAGTCACAACATGATCATTATTTAGATCCTCAAGTACAACCACGGAGTCAATTTGATTATCAAAGGAAACCATAAGGTCATCTTGATCGTCAAATGTAACTACAGAGTTTATTTGAAAATCGTCAGAATGAGATGTAGATGACTTATTTTGAACAGTCTGAGCCGTGCCGGATTCAGATATTGGCGGAGATATTAGTTCAGATATGATGATTGATCGGTTCCAAACAGTCAAGTCTAATCACGCAAGTCTGCCACTTGTGAATGACAGACTGTAACAGACTTAAAACTGCTCAAAAACCAATACAATGAAGATCTGAGGAGTATAGTGTTTCCCCGGGTCGTTATGTCCCAGCGAGTTGTGCAATGGATTATCAAACGTTTAGTGATCGGGAATTTTGAACGAAAAAGGATTTGAATGGGATTAGAGATTTGATTTATGATTATAACTACAGAAATAGCCAACAAATTACAGCGGCTTAAATGCAAATTAAAGGAAATCTAAAAAGATAAAATCTATTAAATAAACGCTATCACTATTATTAAAATGATGTTTTTGTTCTTTTTGTTTTAATAAAACTAAATTAAAATCTACGCGACGTACAAATTAAAAAATGAAACTAAAGCAATATTAACCCTAAAAATATGAAAAATACATTTTTACAAACCTAATGATATAAGAAACTTTATAGAAAAGGAAAATTATTTTTATGACTATTTAATTAATTATTATTAATTAAAAACTAATTTTAACTAATTAATAATTACTTAAAATACAAAAAATAGGAAATAAAGCTAGAAAAAATAAAATTATGAAATGGAAAAGTCTAAAATATCAAAAGAGAATTTTAAAAACTATTTTTGTATTTTTCTGATTATTTTTCTATTTTTTATGAATTTTAAACTATTTAAAAACTAATTAAATTACTAAAAATTACCAAATAAACTATGAAAAATCTGGAAAATTACTTTTTTCACTTTTTATATTTATCTAAACCTAAGAAAATTGAAAAATTATTTTTTTGAACCTTTTCTGAATTTTTTATATTTAAACCTATTTAAAAATGCTTAAAAACTAATTTAAATTAAGAAAAATAGCAAAACAACTTGGAAAAATCTGAAAATTTCAGGAAAACTCTAAAATGATACTAGTGAATCTAGGAAAAATAGAAAAACAAGGTGCTATGTGTGAGAAATAGGAACTGATGTGGAAGAGCTTATGAAATAAGCACTTTGAATAAGCTAGATGAGCACAACAAGCACCAAACTGAAAGGTAAGCTCTAATATGCTAAAGCAACCAAAATGCAATGGGAATCAACAAGCTAAAAACTCTGATAAGCAGTCTGCAATGATTTGATGACTATGAGCTATAAGCTAAAACAGTTGAGATGGGGCCAAGTTTGAGCTTAAAAACAAGCACCTAAATAAGCTTGAAACAGAAAACCAATTATTGGAACTAACACTAGATCTGGGTGAGAGTGTTTGTACCAAAAATCAGACCTAGGTGAGCTCTTATGAGCCCTGTGCAAGTGATGCAAGAACTGAGCAAATCTCAGCATTCACTGAGTTCAGTGAGCAGGGGAGATAGGCCCAAGTTCAAGAGTTTGTTTGAAGCTTAAAGAAAATTTCCAAAAATTTATAAAAATGACAAAAAGAAAGTAGACCAGCTGAAGTTTTTAAATTGCCAAGTTTCACTTGATAAGTCCAAACAATGAGCTCATGAAAAATACTTCTAACTGAGCCCAACACAGGTTTTGTCAAATTTGACTTTTGAAGCAAATGTGAAAATTTGACTTTGGTGAACTTTGGATCCAATTTTTACCACTGAGATTAATGTTATGTGATGTAAAAAGTATACTTCAAGCAATGTTATTGAATTCTAAACTCAAATTAATGAGCTGCTAAACCAAAAACTCAACAGTGATCAGTGGAGATTGGTTTAAGTGAGAAGTTGACTTTTTTGTGTTGCAGACCCAAACTAGAACAGAAATGAGCATACTTAGAGTCAACAATCATGTATCAACAGAAATGAACAACTGAACAAACCTTAAGCACTAGTTATACAGCAGTCCCAAACACTCCTTATCTTACTGTCAAAACTAAAAAATGAGCAAACTGATGAACCAACATGTGATAAGGATCAAACCAAATCTAAATAACCTAATTAACCCTGAAGAAGCAAGTAGGCACTAAAATCAAACACAAATACATAAACAAGCTTAATATGTAAAATGGCTCAAAAATGGAAACTGAGAAACTCACTCATGTGTATCCAAATTGTTTGCAGACCAATGTCAAACCCAATACTACACTAAATAAGCCTATTCCAACCCAATTCACCCTGCTTCAATCCCATTATCCATCACCATTGCTAAATGTACTTTCTGTTGACTTTTGTTGACCATTATACAAAATTACTTGAAAATGATTCCAAAGCTTGTAAAAAGCTTTAAATGGCTTAAATAACTTCTTGTAACTTGAGAACAAACTATTAAAGGCTTGGAAACAAGCTTTTGAAACTGAACTTCTCAACAGTGGATTATCAAAACATGAAATTTAACCAAACTTGGGTATTGATTCTTAAAAGTCCAATACAATGCTATTTTAACTTAAAAGAGATACAATATAACTGAAATTACAACCTTTTTCATTAAACTAAGACATTTATAAAAAATTCGACATTAAGAAAAATTAAGAAACTAGCTACTCTTCTTCTCCTCTGTCTTTCTTCCTTTTTATACATCCATAAGCCTCCACGTGTCCTCTTAAGTGTTTCCCACCACCCATCTTAGCCAATGGGAGAGTTTAGCATATTTTGGCCACTTAGTCAATTTTGGCGGGAAAGAGGTTTTGACTTATGTGGCTCTGAAATTGTAGCTAGGGGGGGGGTGAGTTTGTAGGGTTGATGATGGGTGGATTGAAAGGTGTGGAAGAGATAAGGGTGAGTTGCAGAGGAGTGTAGCAGAGTGTACAGGGCAAGTGGGGGTGAAGAAGGAGGTGGAGGGAAGCACTGTGGTGTTTGACTTGCTTTTGACCAAGGGGTCAAAACAGGCAAATGACAGGGGGTTCAAAAGATATAGTGGCAGGGGTCTAATCTATTTTGACAAGTCTAAAAGGGTTTAAGGTTTTTAATTATAACAAGGACTAGACTTGTAAATCTGAAATCTCCAAGGACCAAACCTGTAATTTTCCAAACTTGATACAAGGACTAAAACTGACAAACTTCAATAGTACAAGGACCATTTTTGACAATTTCAAATTTTCCAGGGACCAAACTTGACAATTTTGAAAGTTCAGGGACCTTTTCTGCCATTTTACAAAAGATTTATTCAAGGACCATTTTTGACAAATTAAAATATTTCAGGGACCTTGAATAACATTTCTCTTTATTTAGATTTACCAGGGACTGTTTTTGACAATTTTTGAAACTTGGGGGACTAAAACTGCCAATTATGCAAATTTGATACGTTTTTCACCAGATTTTGATGTTTTTGCATTTAAAACATATAAAACACTTGTTTGTGATATTTTTATCATTTTGATGCGTTTCTGAGTGTTTTCAGATGTTTTTGCAGTTTAAACAGTACAAAAATGATGAGTATTTAGACACTCATCAATCCCCCACACTAAGATATTGCTAGTCCCTAGCAATGTTTTGAGAAAAATTAATGGATTTCAATCTCTTTACCAAAAGCCATTACTTCTGGAGTAGCCAAATGTTTTAGTTCAAGTAAGAACCATGGTACACTGATAACCATGTGATTTTGAGCAAACCACCAGCTTTCAACGGTTTTGATTTGTCTTTACCAGAAGCCGTACCCTTCTGGACTAGCCAACTCTTAGATAAATTATCAATATTATCTTTGGTGAGCTGATTACCAATTATGGATTTTCCACTGCCTTTACCACAAGCCATAATCTTGCGGGCTAGCCAACTCTTCACTTTTTAGGATATGGTGAGTTGAGAACCATACAATTTTGGGCAAATTGCAAGCCATATAAACGGATTTGAGAAATCTTTACCAAGAGCCGTTTGCTCCTGGATTAGCCAATCCTTTTGTCTTACAGACAAGGCGGACTGATAACCAAATGAGTAAGTGTAAAACACTTACTCCAAAAAAAAATTTTGGCCAAAATCGGGGGAATTGGTATAATTATATGATAAAATTCGTGAGAATTCCCCCCCACACTTAGAAATGAATATTGTCCTCAATATTCAAAGTACCGGCTGTTATGCCGAAATAAAGAACGTAAAAGGGAAATATTACGGCCATTATTTAGCAAGGATTTTTTTTTTTTTTTTTTTTTTTTTTTTTTACAACATGTGGGGCACTCCCCCACACTTAGGGTGGACACATGGGTGAAAACCCATGTTAAGCTACTGTTTTTGATTACCGAGTCGCTAGCTTGACTCGACCCCGAATTAATTGGTTCATGGGGAAGTAAGTGGAAGAGACAATCTCCATCGGACTTTCATTCAAGATGTTTGGACAAACATTGAAGTACGTGAAAGTTCCACACCGATGAGATACAGACAGACAGACCCGGCTCACAAATGGCACATGGAAATGCCAGGGTCAAAGATAATGTCTTCATTCCCGAAGGAGAAACGGGAACGAGAAACCACACCATCTGTGAAGAATGGAATAAAGATGTGCATCACAATGCAATCCCATTCTTCATTAGTGAGGAGCAAATCACCATTTGTTATATTTTTAAGCTTAGACTTGAAGCTTGTATGGTGATTGGCAACAAAATTTCCGGGAGGGAGAGCTGGAAACGGTTCTTCAATCAACAGATTTTCAAGAAAGAGGATGTCTCCCTCCGAATCATAGCAAGTATTGTCAATCCCCGTTGGAATTGACTCATCACTAAGAAAATCATCGACCTCCTTCCAAAAGTTATCATCTTCCTCATCCGGAGTGAGAGAAGGAATGGAAGAGTCGGAAATGGGACAAGAAATGAGTGGATGATCATTATATAGGAGATTTTCAGTTTCTCCAAGATCGGCTTCGAAATCAAAGAGATCATCGTCACTTTCTGATGAAAGTGGACTGATGTGAGTAAGTTCACCGGTGAACTCCTCAAGAAGATGATCAGCATCAGACTGTGGGAGTGATCCCTCAACATACTCGATGTTTCCATGAGAAGTACAATCGTCGCTAATATCGGAGAAAGTTTCAAAATGATCTTTTGAACACTCAAGAGGGGAGATAGAATCACACACATGATCAGAAGTTCCTTGTGACTCTCTCGGGATTGGGACAAGGTTCTCAACACTAGACTTTATGAATTTGTCCGATTCCTTTTCAGGAACAGTGTCAAGATGCTCGTCCCCCATGTTCAGAGAGTGAGTGGGAGCTTCGGGTGTGATAGCAGTTGTTTGAGATGGAATCTCAACTGCTGGAATATCATCTGATGAACTTGATGAATCAAGTGTATCATCATCATCACTGTCATCAGGAATAAAACGAAACTGAGAGCTAGATCTGGTTGCTTTTTCTTTTGCAATTGATTCCCTAACAGATTTTTCAAAGGCAATTTGGGAATTTAGTTTAGCAGTCTGCTCTTCAGCTAGCAATTCTTCCATGGATTTCTCATGTGAATTTTGAATGACAGGACATTGTGGGAGAGGAGATTTGTCAAAACCGGAAGGTTGACATTGATAATCATCATGAGGACCCCCACAATGTACACAAGAAATACTGGGAATATTATGAAGTATAGTTTTATTGAACTCCTCACCTCTTTTCAGTAACTCCAGAAGTTCTAGATAAGAGTCTTGTTGGGTTTGTTGAGGAGTTTGAGCTATTTGGCACTGTGGAGGTTGGTCGTGGTATGGATAGTCGTAATTGTTACAAGGAAATGGATTCCCTGTTTGACAATCAGAGCTGAAATGGGGACCTCCACAGTTCTCACAACAAAATGATTGTTGTGGCTGGTCATGTGAAGAATATGGAATTTGATCATTTCCAAAGTCCTGAGTGTTACCAGAAAACTGTTCGTAGACAAACGTGTTTCCGGATTGACACTCAAATCCTTGGTGAGGACCTCCACAATATTCATAGCAGTAATGTTGGTTATATGAAGATAAGTCGGGTTGTGGTGGGTAATTGGAAAGGTTAGAGGGGTCGTTAAGTGAGTTCTGATAAGGATCATAATCAAATGAATTCCTCGAACCACAAAACAAACAACTCCCGTTACGGATATCATTACCACATTGTACACACGTACACCAACGACAGGGTGAACCATAAAGAGGCTCACCACAACCGACACAAGGAATAAACGATTCTAATTGAGAATTATAAGAAGGAATCTGTTTATTCAAAGAATCGACAAAACCAACATGGTGATCTGAATGACTATCAAGTCTCGAAGAACATTTTGAAAAATCCGGAGGTGGGACAAGTGGTGTGCTCTGAGAGCTAGCAATTTCCACCACTTTCGTTATGGTCTCCGGTTCTGGTTCTTGAGAAACGTAAAGATTAGGCAAGTCATTCATGCGAGTCACCTGTCTGAATTCTGCATGTTTGCTTTTAACCGTAAATTGTGAAAGTTTAGAATCAATTCTAGACGGTTTAGGAGCAATTGAGGGATTAGATCTTTGGATAACCGTAGGTTGGACGTATTTAGCACTTCCTTTATCAGAGGGAAGTACCTGGTCCTTTGTCACCTCGGTTTCTCTTTCCATTTCCCTACGCAGAATCAATGGATCATCACGAACAACACGAATTCTAGACATTTGTGATAAAGTCTGAAGCTTTTCAGCTTCGTCCCAGAATTCGTCCTCGAGAGATTCCATGAGAATAGAAAAAGAATCAAATGGATAGAGGGTAAAGGGATAAAGAATCAAAAAGGGTAGGAGGGTAAAGAGGAATATTTTTGGTATTTTTGAAAAACATGATGTAAAAACTAAGAATGAAAATCTTTTTGGGTTTTTGATTTTTAAAAGATGGTATGAACAAGGAGTGATTATTCAAATCACTAATCTGCTAAACGTAAGACTATTAGCACTGCTCCCCGGCAGCGGCGCCAAAATTTTGATCCGCGCCAAACAGTCAAGCTAAATCACACAAACCCGCCACTTGTGAATGGCGGACCGTAACCAGCTTAAAACTGCTTAAGCACGTATGCAATGAAGATCTGAGGAGTACAATGTTTCCCCGGGTTGTTATGTCCCAGCGAGTTGTGCAATGGATTATCAAACGTTTAGTGATCGGGAATTTTGAACGAAAAAGGATTTGAATGGGATTATAACTAAGGAAAAAGCCGACAAATAAAAACGGCTTAAATGCAAATTAAAGGAAAATAAAAAGATAAAATCTATTAAATAAACGCTATCACTATTTTTACAATGATGTTTTTGTTTTTATGTTTTTATAAAACTGAATTAAAAATCTACGCGACGTACAAAATAAAAAGTGAAACTAAGTCAATATTAACCCTAAAAATATGAAAATGATATTTTTATAAACCTAATGATAAAATAAAATATTTAGAAAAAGAAAATTATTTTTATAACTAATTACCTAATTATTATTAATTAAAAACTATTTTTAACTAATTAATAATTACCTAAAATACAAGAAAATAGGAAACAAATCTAGAAAAATAAAATTATGAAATGGAAAAGTCTAAAATATCAAAAGAGAATTTTAAAAACTATTTTTGTATTTTTCTGGCTATTTATCTATTTTTTATGAATTTTAAACTATTAAAAACTAATTAAATTACTAAAAATTACCAAATAAACTATGAAAAATCTGGAAAATTACTTTTTTCACTTTTTATATTTATCTAAACCTAAGAAAATTGAAAAATTATTTTTTTGAACCTTTTTCTAATTTTTTGTATTAAATACTATTTAAAAATACTTAAAAAGTGATTTAAATTAAGAAAAATAGCAAAACATCTTAGAAAAATCTGAAAATTTCAGGAAAAGTCTAAAATTATACTAGGAATAAAGGAAAAATAGAAAAACAAGGTGCTATGTGTGAGAAATAGGAACTGATGTGGAAGAGCTTATGAAATAAGCACTTTGAATAAGCTAGATGAGCACAACAAGCACCAAACTGAAAGGTAAGCTCTAATATGCTAAAGCAACCAAAATGCAATGGGAATCAACAAGCTAAAAACTCTGATAAGCAGTCTGCAATGATTTGATGACTATGAGCTATAAGCTAAAACAGTTGAGATGGGGCCAAGTTTGAGCTTAAAAACAAGCACCTAAATAAGCTTGAAACAGAAAACCAATTATTGGAACTAACACTAGATCTGGGTGAGAGTGTTTGTACCAAAAAGCAGACCTAGGTGAGCTCTTATGAGCCCTGTGCAAGTGATGCAAGAACTGAGCAAATCTCAGCATTCACTGAGTTCAGTGAGCAGGGGAGATAGGCCCAAGTTCAAGAGTTTGTTTGAAGCTTAAAGAAAATTTCCAAAAATTTATAAAAATGACAAAAAGAAAGTAGACCAGCTGAAGTTTTTAAATTGCCAAGTTTCACTTGATAAGTCCAAACAATGAGCTCATGAAAAATACTTCTAACTGAGCCCAACACAGGTTTTGTCAAATTTGACTTTTGAAGCAAATGTGAAAATTTGACTTTGGTGAACTTTGGATCCAATTTTTACCACTGAGATTAATGTTATGTGATGTAAAAAGTATACTTCAAGCAATGTTATTGAATTCTAAACTCAAATTAATGAGCTGCTAAACCAAAAACTCAACAGTGATCAGTGGAGATTGGTTTAAGTGAGAAGTTGACTTTTTTGTGTTGCAGACCCAAACTAGAACAGAAATGAGCATACTTAGAGTCAACAATCATGTATCAACAGAAATGAACAACTGAACAAACCTTAAGCACTAGTTATACAGCAGTCCCAAACACTCCTTATCTTACTGTCAAAACTAAAAAATGAGCAAACTGATGAACCAACATGTGATAAGGATCAAACCAAATCTAAATAACCTAATTAACCCTGAAGAAGCAAGTAGGCACTAAAATCAAACACAAATACAGAAACAAGCTTAATATGTAAAATGGCTCAAAAATGGAAACTGAGAAACTCACTCATGTGTATCCAAATTGTTTGCAGACCAATGTCAAACCCAATACTACACTAAATAAGCCTATTCCAACCCAATTCACCCTGCTTCAATCCCATTATCCATCACCATTGCTAAATGTACTTTCTGTTGACTTTTGTTGACCATTATACAAAATTACTTGAAAATGATTCCAAAGCTTGTAAAAAGCTTTAAATGGCTTAAATAACTTCTTGTAACTTGAGAACAAACTATTAAAGGCTTGGAAACAAGCTTTTGAAACTGAACTTCTCAACAGTGGATTATCAAAACATGAAATTTAACCAAACTTGGGTATTGATTCTTAAAAGTCCAATACAATGCTATTTTAACTTAAAAGAGATACAATATAACTGAAATTACAACCTTTTTCATTAAACTAAGACATTTATAAAAAATTCGACATTAAGAAAAATTAAGAAACTAGCTACTCTTCTTCTCCTCTGTCTTTCTTCCTTTTTATACATCCATAAGCCTCCACGTGTCCTCTTAAGTGTTTCCCACCACCCATCTTAGCCAATGGGAGAGTTTAGCATATTTTGGCCACTTAGTCAATTTTGGCGGGAAAGAGGTTTTGACTTATGTGGCTCTGAAATTGTAGCTAGGGGGGGGGGGGGGTGAGTTTGTAGGGTTGATGATGGGTGGATTGAAAGGTGTGGAAGAGATAAGGGTGAGTTGCAGAGGAGTGTAGCAGAGTGTACAGGGCAAGTGGGGGTGAAGAAGGAGGTGGAGGGAAGCACTGTGGTGTTTGACTTGCTTTTGACCAAGGGGTCAAAACAGGCAAATGACAGGGGGTTCAAAAGATATAGTGGCAGGGGTCTAATCTATTTTGACAAGTCTAAAAGGGTTTAAGGTTTTTAATTATAACAAGGACTAGACTTGTAAATCTAAAATCTCCAAGGACCAAACCTGTAATTTTCCAAACTTGATACAAGGACTAAAACTGACAAACTTCAATAGTACAAGGACCAGTTTTGACAATTTCAAATTTTCCAGGGACCAAACTTGACAATTTTGAAAGTTCAGGGACCTTTTCTGCCATTTTACAAAAGATTTATTCAAGGACCATTTTTGACAAATTAAAATATTTCAGGGACCTTGAATAACATTTCTCTTTATTTAGATTTACCAGGGACTGTTTTTGACAATTTTTGAAACTTGGGGGACTAAAACTGCCAATTATGCAAATTTGATACGTTTTTCACCAGATTTTGATGTTTTTGCATTTAAAACATATAAAACACTTGTTTGTGATATTTTTATCATTTTGATGCGTTTCTGAGTGTTTTCAGATGTTTTTGCAGTTTAAACAGTACAAAAATGATGAGTATTTAGACACTCATCAAGTATGAAACTTGATGAACCAAAACTCTGAAAACAGTTATGCGTAGGTTGAAACCCTCGTACAAAAACTAGATGAAAAACAATGATCTACACATAAAGTTGGAAACTTTTTGCCAAAAACAGTAAGTTTAACACCTTATAACGTTGAAAGGACAAGAATCTTGGATTAAAAAGTGTAAAAAATACGTTTTTGATCAAGCCAAAGTTATGGAGACGCAAGTTAAGCGTGAGACCAAAACTCACTTCAAACAATACGTTCACTCAACTATTAGGCGATTGATACCACTGTTAGGTCACTAGATTTACAACACAAGCTTATAAGAAAGAGATAAAGGCGATTGAACAATAAACCAAACACACACACAAGATAATAATATGGTTTAGGCGTAGGAGTGAGTGAAAGAGAAATATTGAACAACCAACCCTCAAGTGAGGGTTTACATAAGGTATTTATAGGAGGGAAGCTAGGGCAACACTCCTAGTTCCCATCCTTTCTCCTATGGGCTTGGGCCTAAGCTCATGGGCCTTCTACATAAGCTTAAGGCTAATAACAAACATAAAGGCCATAATAAGCTACCTATTACATAATAATGACTAACACTTGAATTATAATTAGGAGTGATTCCAACAAGCGGCATTCATAAAGCACTTCTGTAACGGGAATCACATTCAAGGAATGAACAACTTAAGGTCGAAAGAGAGAAGTTTTGTGTTACTTTTTTTGTTGGTAAGTTATTAGCATCAACTGAATCAGGCAAGGGTATTTAGCAAAAACTTATCGTGACTACGCTTTTTCCGATATCTAGGGTCTAAATAATCAGATATGTAGCATGTAAGAAATTGCTGCAACTTTTTTTAAAAACAATTACGCATTGGATTTTTTAGGAACTTGATCATTATCTTAGAATTACTTAAACTACAAACGGGTCAAATGGATAAAAATTCACCTAAAGTGTTTCCTAATGCATAAACTTCTAACTCGCTATATTTAAAAAAAATGTTTATTTCTAGGTATTTAACCTTAATTATTTTTTAATTCAAGGAGATCGACCTTTGCAGCCAGACATAAATGCGACCCAGATGTTTGCCGAAAACATAAACATCATTAGGATAGTGAGGATCCATTGTTTTGGAAAGTAGAGATGCATGTTGAACTTATTAAGTAGCCAACTTTTAACATCAGGGTGTTTGGGATTGTTTATTTGGACTAATTACTGTGACACATTCGGTAATTCATCTGCTCTTTACTATTATGATCCCGTCGCTTTTGTTTTTTATTTGTGCTTTTGTAGTTTGTACATATATTGCGATATGATTATTATGAGTGGTGGTGCGATTTTGCTTAATTTGATCGATGGAAGGAGATGAAGGGCGATTTTGTTTTAATAATATCTAAGCATGGTATATAGATTAGTACTCTAATCCTACTAGGTGTAACTAAACACATTTGTTGTTGGGTGATGGTGAAACGAAATGAAGTAATTTCACTATAGATAAGTTGTGAAATATAGCCACAAAACTAAGATGGCCCCTTTCTTTCTTTCTTTCTTTTTGTTATTTACATGTATACATTAAGACCGGATGGCAAGGGATCCATGAGAGGCTCACCTTGCATCCCCACTCACTCGCTAGTCCATGCCCACCATTACCACTCACGAGTGAGTCACGCTATTCAAGGAAAATTAAGGTGACTTGCTCACCTTATTGATTTGTGTGAAGCAAGTATTTTGTGTGTGAAAAAAAAGGTTAAGGTGAGTAGGAGTGAGTGTTTTATCCACAAAAAGGTGAGTGAGAGTGAGTGGAAGAGAGAGGAGAGAGAAAACTGATGTGACGCTGAAGTGTAAGGTGAGTGGGTACTCTCCTTTCCTTCCAGCCTAATTACATTCAAAAGTCTTGAGAGAAACGTGTGACCTTTCTATTGTCAGTGAGGTATTTCATTAGATACGTAAAACTTTGTGTAGTAGTTTACATGATTATATGTTAAGGTAATTACATTCAAAAGTCTTGAGAGAAACGTGTGACCTTTCTATTGTCAGTGAGGTATTTCATTAGATACGTAAAACTTTGTGTAGTAGTTTACATGATTACAGTATATGTTAAGGGCATCTAAACATGATTATATGGAATGTAATCATTTTTCTGTAGTAGTTTGCCAACTGCCATCAAAATTTATTTTTTTGTTAATGTACTTGATCGATGTATATTTGACTTTAGCTGGATTATATAATGGTTTACACATTCATAGGGTGGATTTAATTCTTATATGAAAGGAGAAGTATTAAAGTGGAATTTTGGCCTCTTTGAATAGTTTAGTACGTAGACCTGCAACCTTCAAGTTACTTTAAATCCAAGTTTAACATATGAGTAGATATTAGATATCAATCCGATCCTGTAATCACAATAATCACGGACATAGTGTTAAGGGAGGATTTTGAGCTGTTGTCATGGATTGATTCGTTCGATTCAAATTGCAGATCACTTGTTTACAAATGGACCGTTTCACAGTTTCCTTGGGCTTTCTCATGATTTCACTAGTTGTATACACTATGATGCACCACTTATATACACTGTGATGCACAAGTATTTTCAGCGCATCATAGTTAACAATTTAGTGCATTACAGTGAAAAATTTAGTAAATTACAGTTTATAATCTAGTGCATCTATGCTCATTCAGAATCAACATTAATCAAAATTACATAATATTAAACAAAGATTATGCTTACTAAGAAGTACAATACTTAGTATTAAACATTGAGTAATCCAAAGTATTACAACTAAAAATATGAAACATCTAGTAGAATTTACAACATTGTTTTGAAATAACAATTAATATTCCTCTACGAATGACAACACTTCAAATCTCTGTCATTGATACTTGAATTCTTTCACATATTAGGTTGATCTTCACTCCATTTTCAGGATTCAGAATCTTGCCCATCTCGTCACCCTTTACAGGACGTTTCCTAAGCAAGTTGTTACAAACATGCTAACCTGTGAGTGCCAAGATAGATTATTAAATTGATGCACTATTTTATAAAAACTGATGCACTTAATATAAACATACCATATTCACTAATTCAAGTTCAGCTTACTAGTTCATAGAGAAGATATGTGTATCAACTAAGCATACAAACACAGTTACACATGTAATACAACCTACAGGAAGCCTGATGCATCCTTATACATTAAAAGTGAAGAGCTACTGCATTACACTGCAAAACCAAGTGCATCGTTCATACAACCAAGAAACTAAAACACATTTCGACACACAAGGAAACCTACAGGTACCCTAATGCAGCCATATACGCGACAACTGAAATTCTACTGCATCACGGTTTAAAAGCAAATGCATCATAGAAACAACCAATAAAAAAAACACATTTTTACACATAATACAACCCGCGAGTACCATAATTCAGCCATATATGCGACAACTGGACAACTATTGCACCAAATTTCCAAACTAAATGCATCGTTCATAAAACCAAGAAAACAAACAACCAAATTCATCCTTATACATGAAAAATTAAAACCTACTGCATCACAGTTCATGTTTTCAAGTTACTTTTGCTTATCAATTCAGCAGTGTTCTTAAAAAAATACAATGTTCATCAGTTATTTTTGATAATGTTCATCAGTTGAAGTTATTGTTGTTCATTTCAGGAGTGTTTTAAAAAAAACATAATGTTTATCAATTCATCAATTATTTTTGATAAAAAAATAAATATTCATCAATTTTTTATTTTCTTTTCTTTTTAATTGAATGTTCATCAGCTTAAATTTTTTTTAGATGTTCATTGGTTTTTAAAAAAGAATAAATTAAACCATCAGTTTAAAACAAAGATTGAAGATTTATTACCAGTGGAACATTAGTTCAATTGTTGGATCACTTGTACTTGAGTCAATTGACTTAGGTTCAAGTCTCATCCTTGACATTTGCTTCATATAGGTACTCACCTCCGCAAAACCTATGGGCACTGGAGAAACTTTGTGGAATAAAAGCTCAGGGGTCCGAGTCTTGGCTCGTGCTCACTCCAGTTGGTGCCCCACTAGACCAGGAGAGTTGCCGGAGCTATTTCTTGTGGGGTGGACAATGGCTGGTGCCAAAAGACACCTTGAATCCGGATGTTCCCGTCAATCTGCACCTTTTGTGAAAAAGATCGAAGATTTATCAATTTTTAAAAACAAATTAAATGTTCATAAGTTGAAACATTAGTGTGGAAATAAATAAATAAAGATTTGACACAAACAAAAGAATGGATACTTGTCACTATGTGTGACTTTTTAGGCTTTTTAATCTTTACCCACTTTCTATATAGATAGAATCATAGAACCAATTTTGCAATTCACTTTCATGGGGTGGTGGAAGACGGAACGGAAGTGAGTTCATAATAATTTCAATTGCAACATGTGCTTCCTTACACACCATTAATTCAACCACCGCTGCGGACTCCGCCTTAACCTCATTCTTTCAAATTATCAAAATAGCATGAAAATGTTGACTCGAGTCTAATATCCACCATAAGCATCAATTTCAGTCGGCATGTAAGTGTTCAATCAAACACTCCGTCGTGCAAATTTCACAATAAGACAACGGGTTAATAACCTTTTAAAGCACTATAATTGTCAAAAATAGCAGTTCTAGGTAACGAACTAAAAAAATAACTCTTTTAGACATTAAAGTTGACATTTTTGTCTTTCTTTAAGTATTATGACCATTTTAACCTTTCTAAATTTTTTTCGAAATACCTTTTTTTTCGAAATTTTTTTTCCAAAATATTTTTTTTGAATTTTTTTTTTCGAAATACTTTTTTTTTGAAATTTCTGAATTTTTTTTCAAATTTCTTTTCTTTTTGAAATATTTTTCGAAGGGTAAAATGGTCATAATATGGTCATAATACTTAAAGAAAGACAAAAATGTCAACTTTAATTTCTAAAAAAGTTATTTTTTTAGTTCGTTACGCAGAACTGTCATTCTTGACAAGTATAGTGCTTTAAAAGGTTATTAGCCCTAAGACAACTAGACAGTAATTGTGACAAATCGTAATTTCAGGTTATTTTACAAACTTTAAAAATTTCATTATTCATCTCAGGAATTTACTATTCACTTGTTACTATTCATCATTTTTTAAGTCGGTTTGAGACTTTGAGAGGTTATTTCAAAATTTTACTATTCATGAAACACTATTCATTCCCGGAGAAAAATCACTATTCATCATTTTCGTAAACTAGGTTTACAAGTATCAAATACGCGTAACCTTGAGGGTTAAGTTGCGTATTCATGGAACATCATTGAGAACAATTTCATATAGACTAGAGTTTGTCTACATATCATCAGTAACATTATTTCATATCAATTTATGCATGGGTTTGCATGCTTCGTTAACGTATATTTATTTATTTAATAAACGCTATCGCACGATCATTTATTTTGAATAATTGATCCGACACTTCCAACAATCATCCTGATATATTTTTATACTCATTTTAAGACTGTAAAAACTATATTATTAGTTTACACGATATTTTGAATTTATTTTGTGTGTGTGTGTATATATATATATATATATATATATATATATATATATATATATATATATATATATATATATATATATATATGTACGACGGTTTTCGTAAATTCAATTCGGTAAATATTTATTCACTCAATATTTGCGAGAAATGCATTTTTATAATTTTTATGACTTCAATATATTTTATTTTGTTCCGCTAAAATCGATTTCTAGCTAACGCTACACTTAATACCTAATTATATATGCAAAATACTCAATATACACAACATTTTATACATTTAATCATCAAAAAAATACACCTCATGCCTTCCACCACCCCCCCCCCCCCCTTGTCGACCTCCCCATTCCAACTCACCAATTCTTGATATTTGCTTGACCAAAAGTTACACCTACACTCTTTATTCTAATAAATATCTCATATATATATATATATATTATTTTCTTAATAAGAACACATACAAACATATACTTTTAAGGTGAAATAGCAAGAAATCCTCCCTCCCCTTGTGGTATTCGGCCAAGCATGAGAAGAAGAAGAAACTATATATTTTTCAAGCTCTAATAATTTACAAGTTCAATTAGTAATCTATGTTAAGGTTTTGAAATAAAAACCTATAGATTAATTAAGATTTCTAGCTCAAAAACTCTTCAATCACTCAAGTAAGCTTCAACTAATTTTTCCTACTCTTATAAACTCTTACTTGATGTATTTTTATGATTCTATTAGAAAAACATGCAAGTATTATATGATTCATACCACTTTTAATTGTTTTTATTACTTATTATTAGTATAATCTATCCTATAATTAATCCCATGAAGCATATCATTTTTGGTGAAGTTTAGGAACCCATGACACCCTAAGAAGGTGTATGGTAGGTTTAGAATAGCTTTGGTGTTGATTGGAATGGTTTAGAACAAGTTTCAAACAAGAGAAATCGTTTTCGACGAAATATATATAAGGGCTGTCCGATTTTGTGAAATCTGGAAAAATAAGTAGGTCAAGGGATATTTTGGTTTACATTTTCAGAAAATAGATTTAAAAACGAAATTGTGGCCGCTTGAACGGGTTAAAACGGGTTTATAACGAAGAAGTTACGTTATTTTCAAGTTTAACGACGAAAACTATTTTTCTGAAAATATACATGCTGTCAAGGGTTATTTAAGGGGCAAAAATGAGTTTTAAACCTTATCTAAATGAGTCGACTTATCAAAAATATATTAGTACATACTATCACGATTCTGAGGATATATAGAACGTAGAAAACGGACCTATAACGCTAAAGATATACATATTTGAAAACCGACGTTCACAACTTATTTCCTTCAGCTTTTACTAAAATATTTCTAAGTGTTGAAACTGTCTTTTCGGGTACCCATGTTTGGAGCCGTTTTTCTCAATGATCGAGTTGGTTTTGGTAAAATATATCTCTGAGTAAAAGTTAGTTCACCTGGCCTATTTTCCAAAATGTCCAGCCGTTCGTCAAACGGATTTATAACGAGTAACTTATGACCTCTCAAACTTTCCTGAAAACTACCCAGAAACTGCATTTTTAGCCCGACTACCTCACTTCACCATCATTTTCATCTAGGATCGAGACTCGTATGGACAAAAGTTCAGTGTTACGACTTTTAGATAATGTTACAAGCGTTCTAAAACCATTGAGTTTGTTTCCTAACACTCGATATGCATTATTTTATGACTAACTTTTCGAGGCCATTTAGCCATTTTCACGAATTATCAAAGTACATTATTTTGCGACGAAAAACTATAATTTCTTAATAAATCACTAAATGACTATCGTAGGATATCATTTCAACGTAAATACTTGTAAAGTAATTTATAAATTGTCAAGACGTTATAAGATTATTTTTCAACGATAAACTTTATTTTCAAAAATGCACAAGTGGTATGAATATCATATGAGTTTGCATGCATGACATTACATCATGACTTATACTAGATCATATCATTCATAATAGGTTGCAGTTAGAGAATTGCGCCTCATTTCAGTGTACTCACTTTTGCCATCATATCAGTGTACCATGTGAGTTTTCATAGCCCTGTCTTTTAAGTTTATACTTTATTTCAAACCTACGGGGGAGAATACATTGCACACCATTTTTATTACGATACCAAGTATATTCAAATTCATTTACATTGCTTAAGTTACCCCATTGCCAATTGAATGTCCCCATTTCATAATCATGAACCGTTAATTCCGGAAGAAGCGAAGGTGAGTGAATAGATCTATTGAGGGTGACTCCTCCATCCGGGTTGATGGTCCCAACTGGTCAAAAGGATGCATTTCATTTAATATCATAATTTGAGTTGTTTGGCAAAACACTCTGTTGGGGCGAACATCATGATCAGTCTAGCTTCGGTGTCATGTGCTTATAGCAATTGTAACATTTTTATGTGCCATATTTGTCATACATGGCCTATACTTGTGGTAGTCGTATAAAACATTTTCATAAACTCTATGAACTCACTCAACCTTTGTGTTGACACTTTTAGCAATGTATTTTCAGGTATCTAAGGCATATACTTCATGGCATACATAAGGACTTATCATAGAGTCGCGGTGACGACGCGTCTCACATGGGTTTTATGCACTTTAAAAACACTGTTTGGCTTGTATCAAACTTATTTCCGTACATGTTGACTTTCATTTGGGACCTATCTTTTATAAACTATGAATGTTTTATTATATCAAACGATGTGTTTTCCAAACGACACTTTAGGTCGTTCAATATAACTGTAACTGTGATGCTATGGCAGTCATCCCCCAAGAATTCCATTCCGCTGCAAAACAGGTATTTTGGGGGTGTGACAGTAATCCTTACCATAATGCAAACGATAATACCATATAATTTAAAGGACAATTTTTCCATGGAGAATGCTTTCTCTTGCTCCGCCTATGGCCGGAGTCCTACAACCGGTACTGAGTTGGTTGTGGAACATACGGAAGGGGTCCTACAAGTTATAATTTGTGACGGGTAAGGGGTATATACTTTGGATATAATAGCCCTCTATTTATCAATCCATTACCTCAATTTTCAAAAACTATTTATATGTT
Organism: Chrysanthemum seticuspe; assembly: GCA_019973895.1. NCBI lineage: Eukaryota > Viridiplantae > Streptophyta > Magnoliopsida > Asterales > Asteraceae > Chrysanthemum > Chrysanthemum seticuspe. The sequence continues at coordinate 94,268,455 of BPTQ01000001.1, read as the reverse complement.
TATCAGCAGCAATGGTGGAGATTTAATGATGGCTGACAGGGTGTGGTCGATAGAATGAACAAAGTAATAGCAAGATAAAAAAAACGTGGTTGAAGTTCACGGAGTTAAAAAATGTAAACAAAGTTTCAAGGGTATAAAAGTATAAAAGAAAATTACCTAAACGATCCATATCAAAACTCATTTTACAAATACAAACTCTTTTTCAACACTTTACAATAATGAACATAAAAATGTCACATCAACTGTGAGGACCACAACTGTGAGGACCACTTTTTTTTCTTTCTTCAGCCATCTCCTTTTTCTTTCTTTTCTTCATCACCTACTCATATCTCAAAGCATTCATCCATCTTCACAAGCCACGAATATTTTTTCTAGCACAACCATCTTCACCTTTGCAGCAGCCACGTCGGTATAAATGGGATCATGGTCCGTAGCCATAATGCAGCAGCAACCGGTCTAATATTTGCAACAACCATCTTCAAAGCATTCAGCCACCATTGCAGCACCTCGCCTTCAGCCACCATTGCAGCAACTCGCCACGCCCAGCAAGCAATCTCGCCCAAGTCATTGTACCACGCCCAGGGCCAAGCCCAGCAAGCAATCTCGCCCAAGCCGGTTGTACCACGCCCAAGGCCTCGCTTGGCAAGCAATCTCGCCTGTACCACGCCCAGGCCACGCCCTGGCTGTACCACGCCCACAACTCGCCCCGGAAATCGTATAATACATGTGTAGTGTTGGGATTTTATGTTTTAAAAGATCCAACGGATAACATTGGAAAGTTCATTTTCGTAAATACTCTGTGCGAGAACATGTTTCGTAAATAGGTATCAATTATAGTTCATTTTCGTAAAAAGCTCAAAGTATAATCCTTTTGATTTGCCGTGTAAGAATAAAAGGGAACCGTGGATCTATCACCAAGCACTTCAACATTTACAAGTCTGAAAAGATTAAATACTAATATAGTATAATACTGAAACAATTGAACACTTAGGCTAGTTGCAATCGTGTAGTTTAAGTCGGTTGGGCACCGAAAAAAAGAAACCACGACCGATGTTAACATCGGTCAGGCCGGATGTGGACTTCGGTCTTGACATCGGTCGAGGTCCAAAATTTTGGGACATCGGTCGAGGTCCAAAATTTTGGGACATCGGTTCAAAAACCGACCGATAATATTGCTCGTCCTTTTTTTTTCTCTCTCTCTCTTTTCTTTTTATTTCTAGAGTTTCATTTTTGGAGAGGGTAAATAATTTTGAATGTGATGTGTTTTATAAAAAACACAAATTACATTGAACAATTAACTAAAAACATGAAATACATAATACACTTAAACATAAAAAAACTACAATGCATACTGATGAAAATAAAACTACTAAAACTTAAAAAAACGAATCATCTGAGACCCAACCCTCAGAACTTGAAGGGGAATTAAACTCGCCATTAACGAGCCGAGTCTCCATTATGTCAAAATAGTTATCTTGAAGATACTGAGCTTCCCTTGCTTCTTGCTCACGACGAGCAGCTTCCTGTCGTGCTTGCTCTTCCATTATCTCCTTATAGTTTTCTTGGTCTTGTTCAAGTTGACGAATGGAAGCCTCACTTAAACCCGAATAGATTGTTTTCAAGATCCACCTGTGGACTGTTTACAGGTAGAGTTGGAACAATTGGATTGTTCACAGGTGGAGTGTTTGAAAATAGGTTTTCCGGTTGTAAAACCGGAAAGACATTTTGAGGTGGTGTTGAGTAAACTTCAACTTCTTCTGAAGTTGAAAAGCTAGTTGGAGGAAATTGTGGTGAAGTTGAAAAGCTTGTTTCCGGCAACTTTGGTGGACTTGGGAATTGCTGAGAAAAAATCTTTGTGAGACATTTTTGTGTGTGAATTGTGTGAGTTGTGTGTGTGAATTGGTGGACTGGTAGGGTTGTATATATAGTGTCATCAAGTAGCTGTGATTTTGAATTTGAATTTTAAATAATCCCGCTCCTATTTGAATTTGAATTTTGAATTTGAATTTGAAATTTGAATTTGAATTTTAAATAATCCCGCTCCTATTTGAATTTGTGACTGGTAAGGTTGTATTTATAGTGTCATTTCAGTATTTACTCTTTTAAGTATTGTAATGTTTTTTTTTTAATTTCGTATTGTAATGTTTTCTTTTAATTTTAATGAATTTAAATTTAATGTTTAAAATTTTTGATAAAAAAAAACAAAAAAAAAAACAAAAACTTAGGTCATCGACTGGCATCCTGGTCATGTTTAATCGCCGGAAAAAGAAAGCCCTGGTGACCTGGGTCATCGTCGGTCACTATTGGGACTAGCATTACATGTCTGAAAAGATTTTGGGATAGAAACAAATCAAGTAATGCACACTAGAAAGTCCCTGACTAAACAACAAACAGTGAACATTGACTTTAATCCTTCCACGTGTAGATTTTAAGTACACATGATCAACATATAAAATGGAGTGGATAATTTCTTACACAGTTACACATTGGTATACTTAACATAGCCGCCAAGCAAGAACACCACATAACAAGATGGTACTCGATAACACTTCTCTATCCAAACCGAGCTATGACCGGAAAGCCGAACTCAAAGCATTCGACGCAAGCAAAACTGGCGTCAAAGGGCTCGTTGACGCCGGTGTCACTCAAGTCCCTCGGATATTCCACGTCCCTTCACCTCAAAACCTTAGAAATTCCATCGAACCATCTCTTTCAAAACCAAGTCTTCCAACTATAGATCTTGAGGGAATCAATGAAGACCCGATAAAACGAAAAAAGGTGATCAAGGAAGTTAATGATGCATTGGAGAGTTGGGGTTTCTTTCAGATTGTGAATCATGGGATTTCGAATAGCACGTTGGAGGAAGTTAAAAAAGGGGTTAGAGGGTTTTTTGAGCAAGATGATGAGGTGAAGAAGGAGTGGTATACAAGGGATTTGAGCGGGAATCGTAGGGTGGTTTATAATAGTACTTTTGATTTGTATGCTGCTCCAGTGACTAATTGGCGAGACACTTTTTTTTGCTCCATGGTTCCTAATCCTCCCGAACCACACGAGTTCAGCCTTGCAGGTTAGTTATTTGACTCGTTAGTCGTTACTCGTTATCGATAAAAAATACGAGAGGTGATTAGTACACTACTATAATTCTGTCATACACCACAAGTCCACAACAATGTAACGTCATCAAGCGCATGTTGCTGTGTGTATGTACAAATCACTTCTACTCCGTATCTTAGTTTGACTTATTTTGCGCCATTTGTTTGTTAATTACTACTATTAAAATTTTGAATATCAAATATTGGGCTAACAATTGAATTTTTACATCATATTACAATTAAACCAACCTAATGTAACTTATACGCAAGCAACTAAAGACCTTAATTAACGTGATCTTTGAGTGGTGTCTATTAGTTTTGCGTTAGACGGTCTTAATTAATGTCTGTCGTGTACACCATGTTGATAGGCTGCTTCACTATAGACAAACAAAAGTGCTATCACAAATTTATTGACTAAAAAACTTATTGACAAAGATATATCTATTGATGTTTTACAGTTTTACTATTAGTGACGCTGGTGAGTTTTTGTTGAAAATCTGATTCGTCAAACGATATACATAATCAAAATTATAACTTTGAAATAAAAAGTAAAAAAGTAGCATACTTACATATATACTATATAGAAATCGGGTGTAGGCTTCAGCTATATATCTGAAACTTGACGTTTATTTCGGAAAATCATGTAGAGATATATGGCCAAAGTACTCGAGCCAAATGTTGAAGCTTGGAGGTTGTGTGTTCGAGTTAATATCTGAGGCTCTTGGGCTCAACCCCAATCACCTTTTGGACATGGGTTGTGCTGAAGGGCTTGCTGTACTTGGGCATTACTATCCTTCATGCCCACAGCCTGAGTTAGCAATAGGCACCCCCAACCATGCCGACAGCAGTTTTATCACAATTCTTCTGCAAGACCATGTAGGTGGCCTCCAAGTGTTTTATCAAGACCAATGGACAGATGTTCCTCCCATTCCAGGAGCTCTAGTAGTAAATGCCGGTGATCTGCTGCAGGCATCTCTCTTTCCCTCTGTCTCATTAATCAATATCAATTTGTTGTTCATATAAGTAAAAGTATAGGTTGCTAATGCATGGTAATTTGAGGAACCTTTACAGCTGATTACAAATGACAAATTTGTAAGTGTACAACACAAAGTATTGGCAATCAAGATTGGTCCAAGAGTATCAGTTGCGTCCTTCTTTTCAAAAAGCACAACTCCAACATTGAAAGTGCTTGAACCGATCAAAGAGTTGCTTTCAGAAGATAACCCACCCAAATATAGAGGTACGACGGTGAAAGAATATGTAGATTACTATAGGGGAAAGGGACTGGATGGTACTTCTGCTCTTTTGCATTTCAAGATCTAGCTTGCTTAAGACATCATGGAGCCATTTTTTCTGTGTCACAGTTCTTATGATGATGCAATTAAACTTGAAATGTTGTTCTTCGGTTTTGTGTGATTTTCCGAAACATTTGTAATATAATCTGTAACTTACTCTTTATCCGCAAGTGTTTGGTCGCATATTAATCAAATACTTACGGAGTATATTCTTATAAACAAGTTTCAATCACGTGAATATATAGGTCCATTGTTTGTAGTTGGGACACAGAGAACTCACGGCTCACAATGCAAGGTTGATGTGAGTTCTATGTTAAAATTAAAAAAATATGGATGACAATGTCACTCAATGAATCTAACTCTATCTTGCATTGTTATATGATATAGTTCAAGTCATCAAATGCTTTCAATAAACTAGCAGGGAACCCGCGCGTTGGGGCGGCGAGTACCCTGAAACTAAATTTTTTGGCCTGCAATGTTTTTCGATTATACTAAAAGTTTTGGCGAACGAAGGCCACCTAGACCATGTCAATGGGTGGTGATGCGGAAAAATGCCGTTAGCGGTGATGGCAGATTTAGTTGGTGGCGCCGGTTGCTATTTAGCACAAGAGTGGCAATTTACGTTTTTGAGAGAGAGTGTGAGATATGATTGGTATTTTGTGTGTGTTTATTTGTGGGTTTTTATATCTGTTTTGTACTAATCAATGTTACAATACATGACTTTTAAAGTCATAAAAGTGGGCTTTAAAAATATTGGATGGACTTTAAATTTTGTATTCAATGACTAATAATGTTACAAGTATTGGCTTAACTTTTAAGCTAGCATGTGTATGCATTAATTTAGTAAGAGACATTATATTTCCATTATAAGTAAGTTACAAAGTCTGAATTTTAAGCCTTGCTATTTAGAGAATGTCCTAAATACATTATAAGGTAGTAAAGATAAGTGTTTTTCTGATCATTTAAAAAGTTAAAAATTATGAGGCTTTGGTGTGCCAATTACTTGAGAGCTATTTACAAGAAAATTTGCACAATTAGAGACTCCCCTGTTTTTTTGTTGCTCATTGTTTTATTTGTTGCATGTAATATTGTGACCGCTGAAGGATGACAAGCCTCCTACACTTTATATCTTGCCATCACACTCGATGTGTTGTGCAATAGGTTAAAAAGCATTGTGACTAGCTTTCTTTTCCGAACAGCACGGTATATCAAATAAAGCATTGTGACTAGCTCTACAAGTAATTATTTGGTTTAACCATTTCAACTGTCACACCCCCAAATTACATGTTTTGCAGCGGAATGGAATACCTTGGGGAGGACTGTCATAGCATCAAAGTTATAGTTATATTGAACGACCTAAAGTGTCGTTTGGAAAACACATCGTTTGATTTATTAAAACAATCAGAGTTTACAAAGTATAGGTCCCAAATGAAAATCAACTTGTGCGGAAATAAGTTTGTTACAAGCCAAACGGTGTTTTAAAGTGCATAAATCCCATGTGTGACGCGTCGTCACCACGACTCTATGATAGATCCACATGCATGCCATGAAGTGTATGCCTTAGATACCTGAGATAAAACATGCTAAAAGTGTCAACACAAAGGTTGAGTGAGTTCATAGAGATTGTGTTGTCATGAAAAACTTTAAAAGAATGTCTATGCAGCAAACGCATTGTAAATCCACTCAGTTCCAAGTTCCGCCCATAC
>BPTQ01000001.1:94189311-94250723 GCA_019973895.1 Chrysanthemum seticuspe | reverse complement strand
AGTTCTACTATAAGCTGGAGCTCCCGCGAAAGTCTCGACAGAAAGGTATCAACTTTTCGAAGTAAAAACTAAGCGAAGTTAAGTCTAAAGCAGTAAAAGAAGTGTACCTTGAAAAAAACGTTGTCAAAACGTACGAGGTTACAACTTGGTAGATGATTAAGAACCGGACGTAGTCCCATCCCTCAAACTAACTGTTCACATCTCTTGGTAAGCTTGAGAAGCCAAAATAGCAGTAGATCGGTACTATGTTGAGGTCCGACTCAGCAGAAAAAGAAGGAAACTCTTCCGGAACTACTACTATGACCAAAGACGTGAACAAACCCACTCCACCCAACAACAACCCCGAGTTCCTGGAGAAGTAGCAGTGGTGGGCATATGAGTTTCATCAGTGGTCAACATACTCAGTCCCCACCATTGAGCCTTAGCAGGGCTCCAAATAGTCATCTTCTGGCTCCACCTCCTCAGAATACAACTCTTCTTCAGGCACCATCTCCTCCACCGTATCTACATCTAACTGGTCTGACGAAGACTGCAAATCCACGTCTCAGGAATAGGAATAGTAGCAGTAGAGAACCGGCAAACCCAACTAGCCGACTGAAGAACGTACTACTTGACTCAACTTTTCGTTCATCTGGAAGCTTTTTAAAACGAAGTAGGCTTCATTTGCAAGGTCTAGCGAAACTGTAAACGTAGTGATCAAATCGCTAATTGAGTCTAAGTCTCTCTAGTCGAAGAAACCGGTAACATACAAATTGGTTACGCTGCTACAATCCCCACTCAACAGACCTCTTATGAAGAGATCAGTGTGGCCCCTGTCACAGCTCTTCTTTGAACACCCAAACTAGAGAACGACTGAAGAGGTCAAGGAAAACCTGAAATCCTTGCTATAGGACTTCCATGAAAACTCACATTGGAAGTTAGTAAAGTAAGTCAAGGAGGACTGCTACTGAAAAGTACTTAAGGACTTAACTAGAGAAGTATTCTCCAGACAACTCACCCCTAACATCGTCGCATTGGTTAAACATACAATGGCCAAAGAAGCTGATCTCTCTGAATCTGAGTTAATCGCTAAACTAGTGATGCAAATGTCAAAGCGATCTGGAACGTTTACTTCGGATGAAGCAAAATTTTTCGAAGGTCTACTTGCTTTTCAACTCAGTTCATCATGCAAGAAGTCAGCCGATCAACCCAAACGGCCAAGAGATGACGATGATAAGGATAAGGACTCTGCACCTAAACGTCAGAAGCAGTCTGGTCAATCTACATCTATGCCACCTCCTCTACCACGGACTTCTTCTCAACATAAGACTCCTCCACCTCGGTCTTCTACTGATAAACCTCGGGACGATTCCGAGTTACCACCCCTGACTCATACAACTGGTGACTACTTTGAGTATACGGGTGGTGACGATGAAGAGGTCCTTGAGCCCCAACAACAACCCACCTCACCCAAACAAGTGCAGAAACCAGTATCATCATCAAGGCCTTCTCAAAGGAAGAAAAAGACGACTCAGCCTGGAGTTGTATCATGGCTAGATGACGATAAAACCGAAGAGTTCGAATGGTTCTCTACACTTGTCAATCAAACTCCCTACCCTGATGCAGGCCAAGAATTAGTAGATGGTTCAACATTGGAGCATGCAAAACTGTTGCAAAAAAAGTTCCATGTGAAGAAAATGACGAAATCTGAATTGAAGCGAATCAAAAATGAAGCTTTTCAACTATGGAAAGACAGCTCTGAAAGCGCCCTCGAGGTCGAATATCATCTTGAGAACATCGCTCGAGCTATGTCTAACAACATGGATTGGCTCAATCCGGAAGCAAACATTGACTTCACACAAAGGGACAACCCTCCATACTACACCGACTGGACCAAACCTCTACCGACCATTGGCCAAGCAGACGAACCAAGGATTCCCTTCCGATATTTCTTCAACAAAGACCTGGAATTTCTTCTCCATGGTGGCGATGGTTCGAGAAAATACACAACATCATTGACTCTTCCATTCCCAGCGGCCACTTACTCTAACTGCATAGCTATCGAGGAACGTGCAACTCACTTGTTTTCTGACAACGTGCAAGCATTCGACCAAGATGCATTGTATGGGATTCATCATTGGCCTGAACGCCGAAGAATCTACTACAGAAGCTGCCTGGTTCAGAAGTCTCAACATGAAGTGTATAGCTCCAAGGACATCGTGGCCATCAAACACATTGATCTCAAGTCTAAGTGGGACTACACATTCTTGAAGAATATCATAGTCAAACGACAAGATGAACAGGACTATGGATTCTCCGAGGCTGACTTTGAGAACTTGTCCCTCAACGACATCGAAGACATGTACCTTGCCAAAGTACAGGGTCGTATGAGACAATTCTCAACTGAAGTTCAACGTGAATTTATCAAGTCAGTTCTCATCTTCATTAGACGCATCGTGATCAAAGAACGTGTCAAAGATATCCAGATGGCTGTTGAATCATATCAGAAACGTGTAAACTTCACTGCACCACAGCTTGATCTTCCCGACATCAACCAGCTTAAACAACTCACGCTCATCAGCAAACCTTTCGGCGTTGTTTACCGCAGTGAACTTCGAAGAAACTGCTTAATGGCGTGTAGTGAGCTCCACAAATTCGGGGATCATACCTTGAAGATGGTTAGGGATGGATTGGCGTACAGATTGAAGGATATATGCCTGAAAGTTGGGAATCCTAAACGCTGGAATTCTCAGGACAGGAGGGATGTGAAACGCATCATCACCATGATTGATGAACGGTTGTTCAGAAGGGATCAGTTCAGACGATTGGAAAGCTATGTTGGTGGTCGACCCAGGAATAACATCACCGGCTTTCAACGCCCTGTGCGCACTCCTGGGAACATCACTGCACTTCCTGGTACCCCTTGAATTGTTTCCTTCATATGATTTTGGATGTATGATTTTTGAATGGCTTGTGCACACATAACAGTGTACAACCCGCAATTGTCAAGAAAGGACCCTGTGGTACGCCTCAGTGCCACAATCCTTATAAAAGGAGCGAAAGCTTCTTATTTTTGAGTAAAACCTATCAAACCTTTCATTTTTCAAGGTTTTGCTCAAAAAGACAAGTACTTCCCCATATGATTTTAAAACCTCAACCGTTTATATCACTAGTTGAGGGGGAGTATTTGAACTAAAAACTTTGTTCACAAATTGTTCACAGTGGTCACTCTTCCCGCAAAACTCAAAATGGTCATATTTATTCTCAAACGTTTCAAAAATAACATCTTATATGCCATTTTTGAGGGGGAGAAAATTGTGTGATAAGAAATATGTTGTACAAAATGCAAATGAATCTGTGTACCTCAGACTTAACCTACGAATTGACGGTACTAAACTGTTTGTAACTCGAAAAGACTTGTCTTGGACGGGTAATAATTTCAAGCTAGTTCGCTAGTGATGTAAACGTGTCTCGCAAAGGACTTGTCTGAGTAGAAAGTACCATTCGAGAAAATTTTGATAGACATGAACTCTGACGGGTTTGACAACCTTCCAAGGTTTGTCTACACCTTCAAGGTAGTTATTAGAGCTAGTTATCACCTAAAAGCTGACAATGTATCTCTTTAACTATTCAACGTAACCGTGTCTCGCGGGAGATTGTCTATCTTTAGTGGATCAATTCAAAAAGTGCGCGTTCTTTCCTCACTGTGCATTTAACCATTAAAACTATTAAGCACATGTGGAGGGGGAGTATTTATGCAAAACTTCATCTCTCACTGTGGTTCAAACATGTTTTTCGTTAACAAACCCTTTGAGAGAGATTTTAACTTACAGTGGTTATAATGGCAAACATAGGTTAGTCATGGAGTTATAAGTTGACTAAGGTTAGGAATAACCATCCTATGATCCGCCAGAGCCGGAGGGATCTACCCAAGGACACTACCATTAGTTAGTGTTAGAAGTCCTTAGGAATGATTATAAAAAGGAGAAAATGAGAATCGGAGAAAGAAGGAGTTGAAGAATCAAAAAGAAATGTAAAGTAAAGGGTGAAAAGAAATAGCCCTCCAGATTATTCAACTTAGGGCAGACACCGGGTTCAATTCATATGCTACTGGTTGTCACTTAGTGACACCGGTATTGAAGATTAAAAATCGTCATGGACCCAGTGACGCATGCACTAAACCTTCTTAGCCACTCAAGTTTCTCTCAACAGAAACTTGTTTCATTCTCACAGGGAACCCTACATAAACTATTGGCTTTCTCTTAGAGATCGTTGGTATTGAAGAAGGAGACCCTCTCCCTAGTCTCCGCTCAGGAAAACCAAAACGCACTGTTGAGTCTAGAGCCACGAGATTCATCAAAAAATCTCTTAGGAACACTTGACATTTAATCACTTGTTGATCTACAATAAGATCTTCAGTGATTCAGTGGTTCATATCGAGTCCTTCACAGATCTTAGCAATCTGTCGAGAACATTTATGAGAGGTTCACATCTGTGATCCTCAGTGATTGAATGGAAACTCCTGCCAGGGTCAACATCAAACAGCCCTGACAGCAGGTCACTTCGGTAACTCCCCGTGGATTACGCGGAGTGTGTCTCAAACGGTCTACAGTCGTGAGGTGATGCTTCGGTGTACCTCAGCGACTCATCTGAACTGTAGATGTACTTCGGTACATCGCGTTATCTCACTTGTGGGACTCCAGTTCAGGAAAGGCCTTTGTAAGAATTAGAGTTGTGTCTTCACACTATGCTGTTGACACTCTCGAAGTTCAAACTTGTAAGTGCCGGAAACCGCTTATTACTAACCGTTTGAAATGTTTTCTTCTTATGGAAGCTCCGGAGCGGGATGATCGTGCTGATTCTTCTCATGCTCACGCCAACATCAACACTAATGGAAGTCCTATTCTAAAGCAACACAACCGCCAGAATGATTCTTCATCAAATCAAAGAATCTACAAAGTCAAAGACTTAAAGAACTTCATCAGTATTGATTTCCACCGTCAAAGAGCGTGAGAGCATGTTGAAGAATGACGTGGAGACACTGGAGCAGCGAAGCTGACCTGAGGAAGATTGATGCAGACAACAACATACTATCACTTTCACCACAAAGAACAATGATCAAAGAACAAAGTTAAAGATGACGTCGAAGCATAACTGTTCAAAGATAACTATCTCTCTACACTGGGGAGATTGTTCGAATCAAGACAATTCCTCTCACAAGAGAGAAGAATGTCAGAAGACGTCACAGCTACTATTACATCAACGCCTTCACCGTTTACATTCATATATACTTGAGGGGGAGATTGTTGGAATCACTCCTAAACAGTATTTCAAGTATTTATATTTCATATGTAATAGGTAGCTTTATTATGGCCTTTATGTTTGTTTAAGGTCCAGCTTATGTAGAAGGCCCATAAGCTGAGGCCCAAGCCCAATAAGGAATAGGGAAGGAGAGGGAGTGTTGCCCTAGCTCCTTGCCTATATAAACTCTTGTAAACCCTCATTTGAGGGTTGGTTGTTCAAGTTATTCTTTCACTCACCTCCTACGCATAACCGGTTACAATATTGTGTGTGTGTGTGCTTGATACTTGTTCAATCGCCTTATCTCCTTCTCTTATAAGCTTGTGTTGTAAAACTAGTGACCTAACAACTAGAATGGTAAGTTAAAAATAAAGCATACTATACATAGCACGGTCTGACTGATTTAACAAAAGAAGAGATTCTTTGTATGGGGCGATGTAGAAAGATCCCGCATCTCCTATCATTCCCATGCAGACAAATAATTCATGTTCTTTGTTGTACACAAATACCGAGTGACCCAAATGATTTCCGCTGTACGCTTCCACCATTGGAGCCTGATCCTTTGTAAACCTAAGCAAACAAACCGAAAATAGGGTAGGGATGGCGAATAGGCTTCTAAATGATGTTATGGAAGAACCATTCACGTCCAACAACCATCCGCAAAACAATGGAATATCTTCACCAATGATCGTCCCAGAAATCACTAGAGAGGTTCCAAGATCGAAAACATTGAATGGAACTGGGAGTTCATTTTTTAAAATCTGCGGTAGGTATATAACTTTAAATTGGCTGGTTACCAAATAAAAAGAAATCAACATATAAATCTTGTAAATAACACCGTCCTCATTAGTTAAGTTTTCACTCCCAGTCCAATAGATAAAACGACCTATAACTGCATGACTTTTACGTTTCAATTTGATAGTTTCACGAGGGGGTGGAAATTTTCAAGGCGTGTCCACCTTAACGAGTTCAAAGAAAAGACAGACACATACCAGAAACCACTTTGGAAAACAGGATAGGAGACCTTCACGATCGTCGGGTCAAGAGTGTCCGGACGGGCGCCAAAACCAAAACAAATCTTTTGACATTCGATTTGATACGTGTAACGCGGAACAAATACTGCAAGTGATTTTTTGATTGCCGGGGTCCAAATAACACACAGTAGATTAGAACCATAGACAAAACACGAAAGACCATTAGAATTCCCAACTGTAATCATAGATGAAAGCATTAAATTTGTATTAAGTGGCGTAGCAATTAGCTGTTCATCTAAAGCTAACAAAAAACCTTGGTTATCCATATCGAATGTTAGCGTAAATAAACACTCATCATTACGACGAACACCGTAATTAAAGATGAAGTTTCCACAATCTATACTAGCCTTCCATAACTTGCAAACACTACGTAGCTGGAGTATAGACTTAGGAGGTAGCCTACGGATGATATCTAGTTAAACATCCAGTGGGATATTGTTAGACATTTTTTTTACAAAAGTAGAAAGAGTGGGATAAAGATATGAAGTCAATAGACCAAAACAAGAAAGAAAGATTTTGTTAAACAAAATAAGAAATATTTGTATTGAAGAAAGTGATTGGAACAGAAGACATTAAAGGACATGTACCGTGATGTACTTTTGGGCAACCAAATATTATATTCTGCTATATAGCAAATTATTAGTAATAAAGTACACATAACCAATATAGAAGTGGTTTGCAAACCATAGGCATTTTTGTATATGTGCACTGCTATTTACAAAAGAAATGCCGTTGAGTTAAAAAAAATATATAATAATCGACTAATATATAACACAAGTAAAAATACATATAGTAAAATTTGAAAGAAAAAGACTTCACAAGTAAACATTTGACAATAATTATGGGTCAAACGGACACTAAAGATCGTACCTTGAAAGAAGGCTATCAATTTGTGTATTCAACCTTGTGCTTCCAGAAGTATTCAAGCATCCGTTCACGGTAAGCTAAAGCCCAATCTGCATCGGCTCATCTAAACAGCCACATCAAATCAACCCATACATCCAAGTGCTGCGGACATATAAAAAGTACGTCCAAACGGGCCTTTTAGACTGAAAATAGTAGATATAAACTTCAACAACTACTTGAAAATCTTAAGATAAGATATAAAAGCTTAAAGGTTAGAAGTACTTGTATGCTAGAGAAAATCAATTCAAACAATACCTTAAATATCATAGAAAAGAAGTCCTAACAAGCTATAGTTGCTCCATTTGCAAATCAATGTCTCACATTCAGAACACCGTTCCTCCTAAATATATCTAGAGTATAAAAGAAGATATAATAATTTAGATACAATAATCAATACCGAGCCTGATTCACATGTTTTTTAGCAGAACATAATTGCATCAAATTAAGAAATTTACAAAACCTGAATTTCGGTTTAGGGGTGATAACCCTAATTTTGACTTTCATAACGGGAACAACCACAAATGCAAATTTAACTAAAATTACAGATTAAATCGAAGATAAAACACATTAAGTAGATAATAATAAAAAATTGAGTTTGGATACGAGCAATTTTGAGAGGATTCATTTTTTGACATTTAAGTAGATAATAACAAAAGATTTCTTCAGGTGATTTGAATTACCTGTAACAAGAACATGCCACTGCAGAAGAAGGTTCAATTGTGTGGTAGTGCCGCCGGATGGTGGTGGCGTCGGGTTGTTGGGTGGTTGTGGTGGTGTTAGTTGTGATGGTTTATGTAGAGGAAAAGAGGTGTGTGACTGTGTGAATCTTTTTTTTGTGTGGGCGTTTGATTTTTTTTTTAATTTAAAATATAAAATGACCAAACTATCCTCGTGTATAAATACAAGTTGCCCAAATAATATAAATATGCCCAAATAACAATACAATTTGCCCAAAAAACAATACGTTACAATACATGACATATACCTACAAAATACGTACTTGTGTCATAAGTTGTCGAACACATGGCAGCTCCTAGTTAGGTCCAAGAAAATCGGTGGGCAACCGGTATATTTTCAAATTACAAAAAGGTGTGGTCCGGAAACTGATAAGCCTTGGGGCGCCTGGTCTATTTGACTAATTTTCCCTTTATAGAATTACTGTTCTAAGAAAATAGTCTAAAACATGATAAGTAAAAAAATATGTTTGTGGGAACCCGGCTTGACATTTTTTTTCCCGTACAAGAATGTTCATATTTAACAGAACACTTTGAAAAACAATATGCCATTTGTTATATGGGACGTGGACGCTGAATCTTGAACATCTTTTTTTTTTTTTTTTTTTTTTTTTTTTTTTTTTTTTTTTTTAAATCAACCTGGAAATATTTCGAAAGGCCAAGAAAATTTTTGGCTCAAAACAAGAACATGAAAATAGGGTTGTTTTAGAAACAATATTATGCCTCTTACTAAGGGGAAAGAATGCAACATCAATAAGTTTCTCTCAATGCTTCTTCGAGCTGCCAAATATGTAGAAGATTTGCGGCAAGCAGATGTATGTTTCTTTTCAACGAGCCAACTTTATATTAAGGGGTGTTTGGGATTCCTTATTTTAATGTGCTTATCTACTGAAAAACAAAAGTTTTATCTAAACTCCTTATGTGGTGGTGTCATTTTGAGGAGGACATTCTTTTGTTCGTTCTTGGCTAAATAACTTGAAATGGTTGCATCCGGCTATTAGTATTGCTTTAAGAGATGAAAGCAAGCTTATTAGTGAGCGCATGAAGCATCTTCTTTATGAGGTACTATCTTTGATAACCTTCTTCAGAATACCAAATTAAGCAAGGTGGTGGCAATATGTGGGTCGGCTATATGGAGCTAATTTCACAATAGCAGGTACTATGTGTCCAGAGTCTCTTACTTCGTTCAATATTTATAGTCTCACAAGTATTTGGTTTGAGATTCAGGTCTCTAAATGTGATCATGGTATTCGAGAATGTATAGAAGTTGAATTATTAAGTTACACCGAGTCATTTTCTATCTTTTTTCTGATCTGGTTGTTCAATTATACCAAGGCATTGATCTAGAGTATGGAATTTAAAGTTAACAGGGCCATGGAAGACAACATTTTTATGTGAGTTAATTACTTAAATGGTCCCTGTGGTTTCTTGGGTTTAACGAATTTAGTCCATGAACTTTTTTTCACGAATCCTCTCCCTGTGGTTTTGACCCGTAATGGGTTTGGTCCCTTGATGAATATTTCTGTTTGTTTGGATCCTCTCATGTTTGTTATTAGCAAAATAAATAACAATGTTGTACCCTCATCGTCTTAGTCCTGACAAACACAAAGTCATCTTTATTTCACTCATGACTTACCAAACCCACCAAAGACTCCCTAATTTCTTTCTCTTGAGTTTTGCCATTTGATCACCATCACCTATCATCTAAATAGATGTAAATAAACACTATACAACAACAAACACCAAACGCGAACTCCACCATCATCTCGACCGAAGTGTGTTTTGAGTTTGGTTTTCTTTTTCCATTTAGTGCCTCATTTTTGTTTTGGAAACTTTTAATTTATGGTTAGATCCAAAAGAAACAAACCGAAATATTGGTCAAGGGACCAAACCCGTTACGGGTCAAAACCACAAGGAGAGGATCCGTGAAAAAAAAAGTTCAGGGACTAAATTTGCTAAACTCGACAAACCACATGGACCATTTAAGTAATTAACTTTTTATATGTGGTTTAGATATATACACTTTGGTAGAGAATTAGAAATACAACAACTTATACCCACTATGCTATAGAACAACAATATTATGTTGCTTCTAACAATGAAAATCTTCAATTGGTCTGAATTTCTTTGATGATTAAAATCTGAACTCAGTAGTAGTCTTTATTTATTGAAATTAATGTTGGTATATAATTGCAAACACAAACTACTATTGCTGCATATGTGATACAACACTTAAATTATAAGCTATACCCAGTGACATGTTATTTGATCTACAATCTTTGCTTTCATTATGTGGCAATTGACATATAAGTACCTTACTGTTGGTTATGCGTACATCAAATCAATAGTTATACGGCTAGAAATCACGTGAGCCTATTGGGGCACACACGTATATACTTAGAGAACGTTTTAGTTAATATAATTAATATATTAGATGTATTAATTATATTAAGTAATGTTTATGAAATTATTTGATGGTCGATAGTTAACCGTTAGACGCTTGTATTAACTAACGGGCAAAATTAATTATTTGTAATGTACTAATAATTTATGATAGCCCACATGAACCAATGAATTCATTCAAGAATTAGTGAGACGAATATTTGATAAATTTGGACATGATTTTGTCATATTGAGCATATTTGATAAAAAAGGGAAATGATTTATGTTGTACTAAACCATGAGACAGAATATTATAAAATATGAGAAGATTATGTCATGCTTGGACATGAATTCAAAATCTTTAGTATATAATGAAGGACTTGGCTCATTTGTTAGGCATGCATTTATTCACAGATATACAATACGTATTGTATCTCTCCATATATATATAAAAGTCAATTCGGTTGTTCCTAATACTTGATATATTCGATCCTATTATAATCAAGAAACAAAACAAGTGTTTTGGTTTTTATTCGTAAGAAAGCACTAGCATCCTAACGTTCTTGCTAGACGTGTAGTGTGTGCATTTGATAGAGAACAACTTATCATAGTTGATTTGGTGTTTCGTGGTGAAAGATCAACATCCGGTGTTTATCTATTTTTCAATAGATTCGAGGTTAGTATTTTTCTGTGTTTTAATTTATGTGTTTTAATTCATAACATTAAATATAGATCCATCCGTTGCGTACTCGTGGTATTGATGGTTTAATCAATATGAATTCACAACAGTGGCATCACGAGCCATCTCGTTTGGTGTTATGGGTTACCCATAGAGTCGCTTGCCACGCTAATTAATCACATATATTAATTGTTATGACAATAACATGCATTATTGTCATTTAATTAAACCTTGATCTTGTTTAATATTAATAGTTAATAAAAGAGGTTAGGAAAAATTAAAAGGATGTTGTAATATGGATTATTCTTTTTCTTTTTCCGATCTTAAGGCTTACACGGTCATGATCTATGAAGTATTGGTCCACTTGGTACCTAGCCTTGTGGGAGCCTTAGATTCTCCAATTGGGGAAGACTCATTCTTGAGTTTTGGAGCATTACTTGTTACTATTTTCCATTAGAGTCTGTCTTCACCTCTACCCCTTCTTCTGTCTGTTTTAATTGCTTATATGTTTTATTCCTTGTGACTTGTTTACATATATGCTTTTGATTTTGGAAATAAAAACAGACTAATTACTTATATCGAAACTTGTTTTAATTAAATCGTGGGTTCCATCAAGCTATTGAGGGTGTGGATCATTACTCGAAGCTACCAGGATATAGCTTGCTGGATATCGTGAGATTTAATTACTGTCTGTTAATATACATGATGAGTGTCTAAATACTCATCATTTTTATACTGTTAGAATGCCAAAAACATCTGAAAACACTCAGAAATGCTTCAAAATGATAAAAATATCACAAAACAGTGTTTTATATGTTTTAAATGCAAAAACATCAAAATCTAGTGAAAAACGTATCAAGTTTGCATTATTGGCAGTTTTAGTCCCCCAAGTTTGAAAATTTGTCAAAAATAGTCCCTGGTCATTCCAAAACTTGTAAAATATCACAAAAGGTCCTTAGGGATTCAAAAGTTGTCAAAATTAGTCCTTGAAATTAAAAATTGGAAAATTACAACTTTAGTCCTTCAAGTTTTCAAAATTGTCATAAATGGTCCTTGGATTTATAAAAAATGGAAAATTATAAAAATTGGTCCTTGTACTATTTTAGAATGGCAATAATGGTCCTTGTGTTAACTTTGGAATACTTACAGGTTCAGTCCTTGAAGATTGGTGAAATTACATATTTGGTCCTTATGTATTAAAGCTACAAACCAGACCCTTTATATAATAAACCCAAATCCAATCCTTTAACCCAGCCAAGCCCAACTTATACCCAAGCCCAAGTCAAACCCCCTTGTCCTGGTCAAACCCACACAAACGCGCCTAAATACCAGTGCTACTGTACATCTCCCTCACACCTTGCCTGTAAAACCAAACCACCTGGTTTCATTCCCCCTCTACCTCATCACAGTTATCTAAAACTCTCATCATCACCCCTCTCCACCTCACACACCAGCCTACAACCATTAAATGCATCCCCACCATATGCCTGTCACTGTAGCACTCAAAACCTCTGTTTTTGCTACTAACCCTGCTACTTGGCCTCTAAACCCACCAAACCTTTTCTTTTGTGTCCCCTACTCCTCCACAAACACCCAAACTTCTTTAAATACAAGAAACCTGCCCTTAGCCACGTGTTATACTTTTGGCGCCAAAAGTTAAATCAAAGGCTAGGATATGTTTCAGAGATCCAATGGTGGTGGGAAAAGCTCAGAAGCATGTGGGGAGTCTCAAAAGTCATTATAAAGAAAGAAAGAAGCAGAGATGAAGAGAGTAGTAAAAAAGGTAGTGTAGTTTAGTTTAGAATAGGTCGTTTTAGTTAATTTTTCATTTCCAGTGTTTTTTTTTAAGCTCTCAAGTACCTTATTCAAGTGTTTTCAGTGTAAACGAATGTATTCTAGTTAACAATTTCAAGTTTTAATCTAATTTTCAGTTTATGTAATTTTCAACTTCAAAATTCTCAAGATATGCACATGTTGTTACCAGTCATTCTCAAGAACTTGTAAGCTTATATAAGTTCTTAGAAAACCTTTATAAGCTATTAGAAACTTTCAAATTCAGTTTAGAGCTTAAAAAGAAAAATTCACAAAAATTCCACTAAATTAGTTGTAAAAATAAAAAATGTATGGAACTGGAGTTCAAGAACTGAAGCAAGATGGAAGTTGGTTGGAAATGGTTTAGAGGCTTAGTGGTAAGCCTATAGGAGTGTTCTTGATTCCTAGTTCATGATCTTTGGCTGAATACAGTTGTAAGCTATTTTTAAGCATTTCTGCATTTTGTTACGTAAGTAGTTTATAATCTTCAATCTCTGTGTTTTTATGTCTTTAAGCAGTAGTTAAGTGGATATCTATAATAAAATAGTATACTTGTTAGTCATAATTAGTAGTTAATTTAAAATCTCATTTTTACAAATTTTATAGCATATTAGTTAATCCTAAGATTTAAGCTCTTTTCACTGTTGTTTAATACTTATTTAGTATTATTATGTGATAATATAAAGCTTTCAATTATTTTCATGGTCTTAATTCGTGTTATCCTTTGAAAATCTCAAAAACAGTCTCATAAAGGGGTGTTTGTTTTGACTGTGTTTACTGTGTTAATGATCATTTGTGTTGTTGCTTGTTGTAGTTTTGTGTCTCACTAGTATCTAAATACTCTTATCAGTCCTTAGTTGGCACCTAAATACCATAAAAGTCAAATTAGCTTTAATCCTAATTAGCTACTTAACTGTCAAGGTTTTTAAATGCAAATTTCATCATAATGGTTTATAATTAGTTACTCTAGCCTAAAACTAGCTTATTGTAGCTTATTACAACATAATTAGTCCATATAATCAATTACAAGTTCATATTAGTCAAACTGTTTGTGTTATAAAAAAGTCAAAATAGTGAAAAACAGGTTTTTTGCAAAACTTTGTTGGTGTCTCATGTATTCATTTCTTCATTAAAATCTATGAGACTTTGGGATTTGCTAGTTCAGTAGGTCTAGTGTAGAGATATCAATTTGGTTTTCCTTTTATCAAGCTCTAATAAGCTTTAAATAAGCTTCCAATTAGGTATGATGTGCCCTGCACACACTCAGCATTCACTGAGTGTGCACAGGCACTTCTTGCAGTCATCTCACAAGCTTCATTCAAGCTTGTGAGGGGCTGGTCTTTGGTTCTTGTGTAGTAGGCCAGGTCTATTTTAAGTCCCAATAGCTGTTTTCTCTTTTAGCTTATTTGTCTAGCTTGTGCAAGTGCTTAAAGGTGCACCTCTAATCACTGTTTTGCTTTAATAAGCCAATAAGCTCAAAACCAAATTTAAGCTTCTCCAGTGATCTAGGGTGCTGATAATTGGTTAAAATAGACTTAATTTAGCATTACCTAGCTTCTGTTTTCATCAGGTACTCTGTGGTAACTTATAGCTTATTTTGAAGTGCTTATTTATAAGCCATTCCATAGCAGTTCCAATTTTTCTCACACAACCCCATGTTTTTCTATTTTTCCTAGGTTCTAAATAAAATTTTAACATTTTCCTGAATTTTTCATATTTTTCCTACACTGTTTGCTATTTTTCTTTATTTTAAATAGTTTTTAATCCTTTTTAAATAGCTTTTAATACTAAAAAATCAGAAAAAGCTTAAAAAAATATGTTTTCAATTTTCCTAGATTAAGATAAATATAAATAGTCTAAAAAGTATTTTTCCATAATTTTCTTAGTTTAAAAAGTAATTTTTTAGCATTTTAATTAGTTTTAAATAGTTTTAAATTAATAATAAATACATAATAAGTCTTAAAAATATATTTTCAGTTTTAAAATTAGTTTTTATCATATTTTAGATTTTTCTAAGTCTTAATTTTATTTTTCTAGTCTTATTTCATATTTTCTTTTATTTTAGAGTATTATTAAATAGTTTAAAATAGTTTTTAATTAATAATAATTAATTAAATAGTTATAAAAATAATTTTATTTTTCTAGTAATTTTCTTTTATTATTAGGATTGTAAAAATATCATTTTCACATTTGTAGCTCTTTTATTTCTTTAAAACTCACTTTTTATTTTATACGTAGACGTAATTTTATTTTAAACGTAAGTTTTAAGTGTTAGGTTTTAAACGTTCATCACTTTAAAAATAGTGATAGCGTTTATTTAATAGATTTTATCTTTTATTTCTTTTAATTTGCATTTAAGTCGCTGTTATTTGTAAATCTTTTCTTTAGGTAATTATCCATCAATACCCTTATTGATCACTATCCTTAGTGATCATTCTATCATCTGAAGTTGTTTTAAACACCAATTCATCCTCCGTGGGACTTAACGACCCAGGAATTCCCTATATTCCTCTGATCTTAATTGCATTAGTGTTTGAGCAGTTTTTAGTCTATTAGACTTGACTGTTTAGCACCAATCAATACACACTTAATTCCTTGTGACCAGTTATGTGTTATGTGTAAAACTTGTTTTTTTTACACTTAAACGGACTATAAACTATCGAAATTTGATTTGATTAAATCATTGGTTCGATCATGCTATTGAGGGTGTGGATCATTACTCGAAGCTACTAGGATATAGCATGATGGATATCGTTTGATTTAATAAACTTTAACTATATGATACCTAAAGTTTTGTGCTCTTATTAATGATCTTTTGGTTAACACCAAGATCTAGGGTTTTTGCATGGTCTTTTCCCGCCCCACTACATGTTTCGGCATTTGTGGGTATTATTTGAAGAACTTGGGTCTTTTGACTCATGTAGAGTACAATATAGGGTTCTTGACCATTCTTTTCCCGTGATATTAGTACACCTAAATAAGTTGAAATTTTGTTTTTTTCAAACTTGTGCTACAAAGATGTTTGCATGCTTTTTGGTACACAATTTTTGATACATGTTTTGTGAAAAATTATGTGATACCCTATTTGAAATTTAAGTCTATGCCATCCAAGTGTGAGAACACTTGCACTTGCCTTTTGCTTTTCGTGGGACGTGAGTGAATTGCAACCCAAGGTGTTTATTCTCTGGCGTGGGACCTAGAGTTATTTACACATGTTCTCTAATTGGACGACTTAATCGAGTCAAGCGGGTGAGATCCTTGATCCCGAGGCATAGGATGAGACAAAACATGCATGACACTAGCAGCTTGTACTCTAGTGCCATAAGTCTCATAAATCTAAGAATTGCACTTGTAATGTAATTTTCGCACGCCACCTACCTCTTGTACCCACAAGACTTACCAGAGTAGTAAGCACTACCGTGATGAGTGGGAGTTCAAGAGGGTCTTAGTCTTTTAGTAAATTAATTGTTTTATTTATTAAAACATGGGTAGTTAATTTGTAAAAGAATTAATTATCGAAAATACTAAAATCTTGAACTTTGTTTTATTGTAGATGGCAGCAAATCAAACCGTCAACAATTCGATCTTCAGGTCTTTCCTTGAAAAGGAAAAACTTACTGGATCTAACTTTCTCGACTGGTATCGGAATTTGAGGATCGTCCTCACAGCCGAGGATAATTTAACCTATGTGGAGCATCCCATACCTGCCACTCCTGTTCCTCCAAATCCTGATCAGCAGGTTCCTGCTGATGTCCTTGCTGCTCATGCCCAATGGGTTAAAGCATCCAAGGACATAGGCTGTCTTATGCTTATAAGCATGACTCCAGAACTTCAAAAGAATCTAGAGCACTTTGATGCATATAACATGCTTAAGGAATTGAAGACCATGTTTGCTCAGCAAGCAGAACATGAACTCCTTGAGACTGTGCAGGCCTTTCATGCATGTAAGCATGAGGAGGGTCAATCTGTTAGCACCTATGTTCTGAAAATGAAGGGTTATATAGATCGACTGGAACGCCTTGTTCACCCCATGTCATCTGGTTTTGCAGTGAGCATGATTCTTACCTCTCTGAACAAGGACTTTGCTGGATTCAGACAGAATTATAATATGCAATGCATGGGGAAGACAGTGAATGAAGTGCATGCAATGCTTAAGCTGCATGAACAAGGGCTTCCTAAAAGAGATGCTGCTCCTGATGTACTTGCTATAAGAGTAGGAAGGATTTAGAAGAACAATAAAAAAAAGAAGCCGCATAATGGTGCTCAGGGCAAGAATCGTAGCAATGGCAAGGCTAAGCGTGCTTATGCCCCAGAGGCCAAGATTCCCCCTCCACCTAAAAAGGAGCATCCTGCTAAGGACACTGAGTGCCATCATTGTCATCATATTGGACACTGGAGGAGGAATTGTCCTACCTATTTAGCCGAGTTGATGCAGAAGAAGTGCAATGTGGGTAGCAATGCTAGCACATCAGGTATCTTCGTCATAGAACTTTTTACTTTTCCTCATAAATCTTGGGTATATGACACTGGTTGTGGTACTCACATCTGTAATACTACTCAGGGTCTCAGGGGAAGTAGGAAACTGAAGCCCGGAGCTTTAAGCCTGTACGTGGGGAATGGAAACCATGCAGCCGTTGAAGCTATAGGAACTTTTGATTTGTCACTTCCTAGTGGTTTAATAATTTGTTTAGACAATTGTCATTATTCTCCTAGTATTACTAGGGTTATTGTTTCAGTTTCACTTTTGAAAGACAAGGGTTTTACTCATTGGTTTACGGATATTGGTATTTTAGTTTCAATGAATAACTTGTTTTATTTTAATGCTGTTTCTAGGAATGGTATTTTTGAAATTGATATGCATGATTTTGTTTCAAATGATTTTTCTATGTATTCTGTTAATAGTAAAAGATCCAAGCGTAACTTGGACTCTACATTCTTGTGGCATTGCCGACTTGGGCACATTAACAAGAAACGCATTGAGAAGCTGCAACATGATGGGCTTCTTAAATCAACTGACCTTGAGTTTTTTGATAAGTGTGAATCTTGTGTGTCTGGGAAGATGGCGAAAAAGCCTTTTTCGCATAAAACGGAGAAAGCTACAGATCTGCTTGGACTCATACATACTGATGTATGTGGCCCTTTTAGAACTGTGTCAAAACAAGGATACAACTATTTCTTAACTTTCACTGACGACTTTAGTCGATATGGTTATGTTTACCTGCTTAAACATAAACATGAAGTTTTTGAAACTTTCAAAGTATTTCAAAGTGAAGTTGAGAATCAACTTGGAAAGACCATAAAGGCTTTACAGTCTGACCATGGAGGCGAATATATGAGTCAAGAGTTTATTGATCATCTTAAGAAGTGTCGGATTGTCTCACAACTCTCTTCTCCACGTACACCACAACATAATGGTGTATCTAAGAGAAGGAATTGAACCCTGCTTGACATGTTAAGATCTATGATGAGTCAAACAACTCTACCAATGTCCTTTTGGGATTATGCTCTTGAGTCTGCTGCACGCATTCTCAATATGGTTCCATCTAAGAAGGTTGAAAAGACACCATATGAACTATGGCATGGGAAAGTCCCTAATCTGTCTTACTTAAAGGTCTGGGGTTGTGAGGCATTCGTGAAACGTGATACGCCTGACAAAATTAAACCAAGATCTATTAAGTGTGTCTTTGTAGGATACCCAAAGGAAACAATGGGTTACTACTTCTACTACCCACCTGAGCACAATGTATTTGTTGCTCGCTTTGCTGAGTTTTTTGAGAATCGTCTCATCTCACAAGAGGCAAGTGGGAGGATCGTAGAACTTGATGAAATTCAAGAAGATACTCACCCTTCTGAAAATACTAGCCAACTTCCTGAGATGGTTGAACATGAAAGTGTTGAACCAGAAAGTGAAGTCATTCTTGTTCGTAGGTCCTCAAGGACAATACGTGCACCTGATCGAATGTGTTTATACGTCGATTCAGAGGAGCATGAGTTAGGGGATCTTAATGAGCCTGCTAACTATAAAGCTGCATTAGCAGATTGTGAATCTGAAAAATGGCTTAAGGCTATGAACGAGGAAATGAAATCCATGAAAGACAATGAAGTCTGGATTGAAGTTGACCTCCCTCCTAACGCTAAAACCGTTGGTAGCAAGTGGCTCTTCAAGAAGAAAACTGACATGGATGGAAAGGTACACACCTATAAAGCTCGTCTTGTGGCAGAAGGTTATACTCAAACCTACGGTGTAGATTATGAGGAAACCTTCTCACCTGTCGCAGACATAAAAGCTATTAGGATTCTTTTGGCCATAGCAGCATACTATGACTATGAGATTTGGCAAATGGATGTCAAAACTGCCTTCTTAAATGGTCACTTAACCGAAGAGGTTTACATGGTGTGACAACCGGCAATTTAGGGAGTCTATTTTAGGTAACCGCATTACGTTAAACTAAACTGAGATTTGCCTTTATCACTATTTTATAAACCGTGACTTGATTTTATATCGTCGATTGGTTTTTACGGTTTATTTCATTATTAAATGAGTTATCGTATGCGTTTTAACTCTATTTGGTAGGCACTATTCGATTCGGCACTAGAAAAGCCTAAAACAAGAGTTATTGTAACTTTTAGACCGTAACTCAAAAATTGACAAATAAATAGTCAAAACTCGTGGAAAAACGTAAGTAACGATGTTAGAAAGTTAAATAAATATCGTGGGACACTCGGGGGACGATATGTGAGCTCGGGAATGGGTAAACGAGTTAGATACAAAAAATTACAACCCGAACCCTCCCCTTTTAATTGTAGCCGGCGCCCCCCCTCCCAATTTAATTATTTTGAGGTCCCTAAGTCCCATGTATATAAAGGGTCATCCACCCTCACTTCCACCTTTCATTCTCTCACTAAAAACACACACAATACACCTTTCTCTCTCTACTTTCTCACTCTAAAAACCCTAGCACCACCACCTTGTGGCCGCCGGCCATATTCCGGCCACCACCACCACCACGGCGGCGTGTCACCCACCACCTCCACCACCAAAAGATAGATCTCTTTCTCCTCTTTCCAACCATATATCATACGCTTCATTTGGACTTCATTAACACCTTCAAATTCAAGGATTAAGATTCGTACTTTTAGGGTTTCAAAGGGCTTTTGCAATTGGTGATTAGATAAGGTAAATGGAACATGTTTTGAGCTTGATTGGGCAATATAAACCCACGAATTTCAAATTAGGGTTTCGACCTAATCTTGAATTTTGGGGCTTTTGGGTGGAACATGAAATTAAAGCTAATTAGTGACTAAGTAAACAAGTAATTAGTGTTTGGTACATGTGTGGTGTATTAATTTGATGGGTTTGTGCATTTATGGTTTAGTTGCATGTTCTTGATTAAGAATAGTTGATGGGTTTTGTGTTTGGTTAGTGTTTGGAGCTTGAATGATTGGATTTGAGTGTTGTGGATTGGATTTGGTAGTGTTTGGAATGGTTTGGTGAGGTGTACGAACCACAAGAGGCACGTACGAAGCCTTTGGCTTGCGTACGTGACCCACTTGGGTCATGGGTCCGAGTTGGGTCGATTTGGTAGCTTGTTGATTGGTATTGTTGAGGTTTGGATGAGACGCGTGGAGCCGAAAAGCTTCTAGAGCTTGTTTGGTTCACGTGGTCTTGACCGCGACCGTGTCATGACCATTAGGGTCATAACATTGGTTTCGAGTACTTTTGGTTGATTGATTGGTTGGCGAGATTGTTTTGAGTTGGTTTGGGATTGAATTGCGATATTGTGACATTTAATTTGGATTTGATATATATATATTGTTGACTTTGAGCTACGTCGGTGTCACTTTGACTTTTTAGCCAATAGTTGACTCCGACAAAGCCGTAACATGGACTTTAGTATAATTTGGACTATTGATTGATTAAAAGCCGAGAAGTTATGACTCGTGCTCGTGGACTCGAAACGAATAACGATATGAAACTAATAATGGAATTTGACGAAATATATATTTATATATGAAAATGCTAATAGAACTATGAAATGTAAATAATAATGGGCTTTTGTACCAAAAATATCGATAACAAGATTTATCTTGTTATTTACTAGTTTTAAATGGAAACTAACGACTAAATTGGTAATGTTTTGTAATAAACGAATAATTAATGTTTCGAGTACATGGTTATCAATAAATGTCAAATGTGGACATTTAATATTGGATAAGTAATTATTTATTGCGTTATGTGTGCATGGGTTACGGATAACCTAACGTTAATAGTGTTGATCCACGTAGGTAGCGGACTTATTAGGTTGACGAATCTAATAAGAGCCCGCTAGGTACGTTGGGTAACCTTATTAATGGGTGAATTATCCTTATGACTCTTTAAGGATACGATTGATTTATGGGATAATAAGCGACACGAATAAATAAATGAGTTTATCGAGTTGACGAATTCGATAAGGTCTACTATTTATTCCGAAACTTATTGAACTATGGAGCTTATCATTTAGAGGTCTCATTGTGTCGCATTGAGTTATATATTGGTTGTTTGAGTGCATTCATGGCATCATATTGAGTCGATACACCCACATGAGGATACCAAACACTAGGATTAATGGTGAAACGAGACGTTTTTGGAAATAAAGAAATGGAATATATTGGGGTAGATAACGTTGATTTTGAGGAATATGTGTACTAAAGTTGGTCTACATTAATAGGTTGTGCTGAGTCGATAGTTGCTGTGCTGTGATTTCTGTTATCTTCTGCTAGTGATATTTGTGCGTTGATTGCTTGAGGTGAGTTTCATAGCCCCACTTTTATCTACATTTTAACTATGTTTTGAACTACTTTGGGGTGAGAATCATGCTGCTATTTTTGGATCGTTAAAACTATTTGGATTTGCTTATATGCTTGACTGTTTAGATAGATGTGTGGTAGTTGTTGCCTTAGTTTAGGTTTAACCGTGCCTAACTAAGAATAGACTTCTACATCGACCTAGTCCGGGGTTGGCAATTGTTCTAGGTTTTGCCACGACAGTGCTGGACTAGAGTCGCTGGGCCCGAGTAGTCCCTGGATGCGGGACGTGTGTTATGATTGGTGATCCGGGTAGGATCCGTGTGCAAACGGTATTTATCTATCTTAGGTCTTGCATAGCAAAGCAACTCTTCAGGTCCACTATGATTTTGTTGAACTTAAACCTATGAACTCACCAGCGTAAGCTGACCTTTTAGCATGATTTCTCAGGTATTTGAGAGATGTTTGGATTACTTGATCAGTGGAAGCTTGGCATGGAGGCGTGGTTCAAGGATCATTTCTGACTCTGATAAACTATGGGGACCTATTTGATTAAACCATGTTTTGGGCCTAATAATTATACTTTGGATTAAATGTTTTGGATACTTAAATTTGGGATTGGTTTTGAATGTTAAATGACTATCTTTTTGCTATACTTGTGTGCGATACCAATCCAATAGTAACGCCCCATAAACTTGATTAAGTCTTCCGCTGTACCGAGATTTGGGGGTGTTACAGATGGACCAACATAAAGGATTTGTCAATCCACGATATCTTAACCGTGTATGCAAGCTACAACGATCCATTTATGGATTAAAGCAAGCATCTAGGCAATGGAATAAAAGGTTTGATGAGGAGATCAAGAAGTATGGTTTCGCTCAAAACCTTGATGAGCCATGTGTATACCGTAAGTCCAGTTGGAGTAATGTAGCATTCCTAATCTTATATGTTGATGACATATTGATCATGGGAAATAATATTCCAATGTTACAAGCTATTAAAGCATATCTTGGGAATTATTTTTCTATGAAGGATTTAGGTGAAGCTGCATATATTCTAGGAATCAAGATCTACAAAGATAGATCTAAGCGGTTGATTGGACTTTGTCAAAGTGCATACATTGAGAAAATCTTGAAAATATTTAATATGGCAAATTCCAAGCGTGGAACTACCCCAATGCAAGTAAAACTTGAGTTGAGAAAATCTCAAGGACCCTCAACACATGCAGAGGTGGAACGCATGAAGAGGATTCCTTATGCCTTGGCTGTAGGATCCATCATGTATGCGGTGAGGTGCACTAGACCTGATGTTGCGTTCGCTCAGAACTTAACAAGTCGATTTCAAGTATATCCAGGTGAGTGTCACTGGTCTGCTGTGAAGAACATACTGAAGTATCTTAGATATACTAAAGATATGTTTCTTGTTTATAGTGGAGACCCAAACAGAGAGCTCAGAGTTACCTGTTATACTGATGCTGGGTGGCAGACCGACAAAGATGACACCAAGTCGCAAACCGGATACGTTTTCGTTCTAAAAGGAGGCGCTGTAGTCTGGAAGAGTGCCAAGCAAAGCATCACTGCAATGTCTTCTACAGAGGCTGAATACACTGTTGCTTCAGAAGCTGCAATGGAAGCTATTTGGATAAGGAAGTTTATTGATGAGCTTGGAGTAGTCCCAACCAATAAAGAACCTATGGAAATGCTATGTGACAACACTGGAGCATTAACCATTGCCAACGAACCCAGGGCTCAGAAAGGCGCCAAGCATTACAAAAGGAAGGTTCACTATCTCCGTGAGGTTATCGCAGATAATGAAGTAGTACTTAACAAAGTTCACACAGATGATAACTTAGTTGATCCATTTACTAAGGCGTTGCCTTTGAACAAGCATGTTGAGCATGCTAGTGGTATTGGACTTCGTTCAGTTAGTAGTCTCATGTAAATCTGTTTTGATTTTAGTATTTGGATAATGGGATATGTAAAACATTTATTATTTTGATGATTAATATACATGGTACTTGAGTTTTTCATTCATATATTAACTGTGTCCTATATTTGCATGTTTAATCCTTAAGTAATTAATTACTTTAAATTGTCCATTGTCGATCAATGATATGGGAGTATCGTTGAATTAAGGCAAATGTGAGAGATTGGTTATATTCTAAGAATACTAAGGATGTGTCCGCCAAACTCACATGTTATCCACATGCTATGGATATTGGATTTCCCCAAATCTACGAGTCATCACTTTATGGATCGGCGTCATTAAGTGATATCTCGCAAATGGTTATTTTATTTGTCCTCTGACTTGAGATGCAAGCAGGTCTTGCATGTGTGGATTTTTTTTCTTGACTATAGTCAAACGCTATCCTGAACAAGGTGGTTATAAAGGTTATTCTCAGAAGTTGGTTGAAGCGCATGAATGACACGTGTAGTCAAAATAGAATTTGTTCCTCCACTTATCTTCTGGAGTATGATACTACTGGGCCCCTCGCTGAATTAATCAGATGTTTGCATGGCCGTGCCCAAAGTATAAATCAAGATGATACTTGTTTTACGTTTGGTAATCTTGATTAATTTCTAAAACGAGAAACAGAATCATTGAACAATATGGAATGATTTTAATCCATATCCATAGTTCAACAAGTATCTGAAACAAAAGGATAATTTAAAATTTTAAACCATTTACCTAGTTGTTTTATGAAACCACACTCAGGTATTTATGGGAGCAATGCGGTGTTGCTAGACATTTAGCATTGCTAGTATACATTATTGATTGTGACGAGCGCAAGTGGGAGTTGTTGGCTATGCGTACGGCAAATCAATAGTTATATGGCTAGAAATCACGTGAGCCTATTGGAGCACACACGTATATACTTAGAGAACATTTTAGTTAATATAATTAATATATTAGATGTATTAATTATATTAAGTAATGTTTATGAAATTATTTGATGGTCGATAGTTAACCGTTAGACGCTTGTATTAACTAACAGGCAAAATTAATTATTTTTAATGTACTAGTAATTTATGATAGCCCGCATGAACCAGTGAATTCATTCAAGAATTAGTGAGCCGAATATTTGATAAATTTGGACATGATTTTGTCATATTGAGCATATTTGATAAAAAGGGAAATGATTTATGTTGTACTAAACCATGAGACAGAATATTATAAAATATGAGAAGATTATGTCATGCTTGGACATGAATTCAAAATCTTTAGTATATAATGAAGGACTTGGCTCATTTGTTAGGCATACATTTATACACAGATATACAATACGTACTGTATCTCTCCATATATAAATATATATATATATATATATATATATATATATATATATATATATATATATATATATATATATATATATATATATATATATATATATATATATATATATATATATATATATATATATGTATATATATATATATATATATATATATGTATATATATATATAAATAAATTCAGTTGTTCCTAATACTTGATATATTCGATCCTATTATAATCAAGAAACAAAACAAGTGTTTTGGTTTATGTTGTACTAGCATCCTAACGTTCTTGCTAGACGTGTAGTGTGTGCATTTGATAGAGATCAACTTATCATAGTTGATTTGGTGTTTCGTGGTGAAAGATCAACATCCGGTTTTATCTATTTTTCAATAGATTCGAGTTTAGTATTTTTATGTGTTTTAATTCTTAACATTAAATATAGATCCATCCGCTGCGTACTCGTGGTATTGATGGTTTAATCAATATGAATTCACAACACTTACAACTTATTTTCAAGATAGATGACTTGATGCATCAAGATTTCCCTGTTGAAGAGGTCAGCGACTATGACAACTGACAATTTAGGGAGTCTATTTTAGGTAACCGCATTACGTTAAACTAAACCGAGCTTTTGCCTTTATCACTATTTTTATAAACCATGACTTGATTTTATATCGTCTATTGGTTTTTACGGGTTATTTCATTGTTGAATGAGTTATCGTATGAGTTTTAACTCTATTTGGTAGGCACTATTCGATTCGGCACTAGAAAAGCCTAAAACGAGAAATAACGTAACTTTTAGACCGTAACTCAAAAATTGACAAATAAATAGTCAAAACTCGTGGAAAAACATAAATAACGATGTTAGAAAGTCGAATGAACGTCGTGGGACACTCGGGGGACAATTTATGAGCTCGGGAATGGGTAAACGGGATAGTTACAAAAAATTACAACTCCGACCCCCATTTTTACCCATGGCCGGCGCCCCCCTCCCTCATTTCTATTTATTTTTGAGTCCTTTGTGTCCAAGTATAAAAGGGCATACACACCCTCATTTGTGCTAGTTGTCTCTCTCACTAAAAACACACACAAAACATACTTTCTCTCTATACACTCTCTCTCCTCCAAATTAATATAAACCCTAACCCTAGAACCACCCACTGCCGCCACCTTTTCCGGCCACCACCGCTAAACAACGGCGCATGACCACCCACCACCACGACTATATTGAAGCTCTCTTCCTCCTCTTTCCAACCATATATTACACGCTCCATTTGGACCTCCATAACACCTTCAAATATTCGAATCAAGAATCGAATCTTTAGGGTTTCAAGTGGGTTTTGTAATTCGTGTTTGGATAAGGTAAAAGAGACATGAATACACCTTGTATGAGCCTTGTAAAGCCACTTATGGCTTAATTAGGGTTTCGACCCTATGTTGAAATTTAGGGCTTTTGGTTTAAACATGGGATTAAGTCTAATTAACATCTAAATAAACTTGTAGCTAGTGTTTGGTAAGCATGTGGTGTATCATATTGATGGGTTTTTGCATTTTAGGTCTAGTTTCATGTTTTTGATTAGAATAGATGATGGGTTTGGTGTTTGGTTAATGATTGGAGGTTGATTGATTGTATTTGGATGTTGTGGAATTGATTTAGAAGTATTTTGGTTGGGTTGAGATGGTGTACGAGCCACCAAGGTCACGTACGCGTGCCTTGGGTTGCGTATAAGACCCACATGGACCTTGGGTCTGGGTCGGGTCGTTTTGGTAGCTTGTTTGTTGATGTAGTTGGTGTTTGGATGAGACGCGTGGAGCCTAAAAGCTTCTAGAGCTTGTTTGGTTCATGTGGTCTTAACCGTGACCGTGTCATGACCATTAGGGTCATAACATTGGTTTCAGGTATATTTGGTTGGTTGATTGGTTGGCGAGATTGATTTGAGATTGATTTGAGTTGATTTGGGATTGAATTGCGCTATTATGACTTTTAATTGGACTTGATATATATATAATTGTCAACTTTGAGGAATGTCGGTGTTACTTTGACTTTTTAGTCAACAGTTGACCCCGACAATGCCGTAACATGGACTTTAGTATAGTTTGGACTATTGATTGATTAAAAGCCGAGAAGTCATGACTCGTGCTTGTGGACTCGAAATGAATAACGATATGAAATTAATATTGGAATTTGACGAAATATATATATATGAAAATGCTAATAGACTATGAAATATAAATAATAAAAAGGGCTTTTATACTAAAAATATCGATAACAAGACTTATCTTGTTATTTACTATTTTAAATGGAAACTAACGACTGAAAATGGAAATGTTTTATAATAAATAAACAATTAATGTTACACGTTTATCGAAATATCCAATTATGGGCATTTAATACTAGTTTAAGTAATTATTTACTTACGTTATGTGCATGGGTTACGGATAACCTAACATTAGTAGTGTTGATCTACGTGGGTAGCGGACTTATTAGGTTGACGAATCTAATAAGAGCCCGCTAGGTACGTTGGGTAACCTTATTAATGGGTGAATTATCCTTATAACTCTTTAGGGTGCAACTGATTTATGGGATAATAAGCGACACGAATAAATAAATGAGTTGCTGGAATCACTCCTAAACTAGAATTCAAGTGTTAGTAATTAATATGTAATAGTTAGCTTAATTATGGCTTTTATGTTAGTAATCAAGGATAGGCTTATGTAGAAAGCCCATGAGCCTATGCCAAAGCCCAATAAGGGAAAGGAAGGGAACTTGCATGTTGCCCTAGTTCCTTCCTATAAATACCCATGTAAACCTTCTATTAAAGGTTGGTTGTTCACTTTCAATATCACTCTACACTTAACATTTATCATTTCATTCGTGTGTGTGTTTGTTTAGTGTTCATCCGATCATCTAATCTATCTTTCTTTCATATTGTTGCTTGTGTTACATAAATAAGAACCTAACAGTGGTATCAATCGCCAAATAGTTGGGTGAAACGATTTTGTTTTTGAAGGTTTTTTGTTATACGCGTAAGGCTCGGTCTCAAATATTTTATACGCTAAAAGCTTTAATTTTTTTCACTTTAAAACTCAAGATTCTTGTCCTTTCAAGGTTATTTTGTGATTAAGTTTATGTTTTTGGCAAAAGATTTCAAACTTTACGTGTATTTCTTGGTTTTTAAGCTTGGTTTTAATCGTGTAGCTTGTTCTACACGTAAGGTGATAACGTGTGTTGGATCATCAAGTTTCACACTTTTGTGTTATTTTGGTGATATTGAACCTTTTTCATCACAAAAATATGGTTTAGAAACATCTTTATGCTTAAAATCAGTTTTTGGTAAAAATTGTCATTTCCTACGCATAAGAAAACCCTAAAGTTACGCGTAAGCTTCATAAGGTTTGATCTTCAGTGTTCTTGGTTTACTCAGTGTTTTCTTGCTTGGATAAGCCTGAAAACACTTCGAATTTGGATATCTTTTGCACTGGAATAAGTGTAAAGGATTTTTGGGCAAAACCCTAGTTTTACGCCTAAGCTAAAACTTACGCGTAGAATCTTTACGCCTAAGCTTTGTCTTACGCATAAGCAATTCTGACGCATAAGCATTCTACTACTAAGCCTTTGGTTTACGCATAAGCTAAGGTTTCATCAACCATACGCGTAAGTTCACTTCTTACGCGTACGTTGGTGTTTTTACGCGTAAGGTTTCTTTGCCTAAGCTTGGTTTCTACGCATAAGGACTCTTCATCAACAAACTTTCATTCGACTACAAAGATCCATTTTACAACACAAGTTTTCAAGATGTCTCAACCACCATACTTTAACTACTTTCCTCATGTGTATCCTCAACAACAACAATAACAACAACAACTTAGTCCTCAACAACAACAATTCAATCTATAACAACAAGTTTATCAACAACAATTTCAACAAGAATTTACTCCAGGAGCAATTCAACCACAAATGTTTCAACCACCACCTAGTCTTTAAGTACAACCTTACACAAACTTTAACAATCAACATCCATCCAGGAATACTGTGGAGGAACTGTCTTGGTTTGCAAAGATGTGTGAAGCTTTAAGTAGCCATCAATCCATTCATGAGGCTGGATCACTTGATAGACCTCCAATGCTCACTCCCGGAAACTACGATAAATGGGTGATTAGGTTCTTTAGGTTTTGTGATCTAAAGAAGCCACATGGAAAATTCTTAAAGAAGGTCATCCTGGAAGGTCCGTTTCAGATGCCTACTGTCGTTACACCCAGAGATCCAAATGCTATTCCACCAAGAGATGATGTCACCAACATTGCAAGTCTTACTGACCTCACAGCTGATGAACTTCTACATTTTGAAGCCGATGAGCTAGCAATGCAATACATCCTTTTGGGATTACCCAATCCGATCCTTCGAAGTGTTGATGCTCAAAAGACTGCTAAAGCAATGTGGTAACATATTCATCTTCTCATGGAAGGCACTGAACTCAATCAAGAAGACATGGAATCCAAAATTTACTTGGCTTATGAACACTTCATGATTGAACCAGGAGAGACATTAGAGTCTTATCATCATCGATTCTCAGACATCATCAATGACTTGGAAAAACATAACATCACCATGCCAAGAATTGGAGTCAACACTAAGTTCCTAAGTAGTCTTGGTCCTGATTGGGAAAAGTATGTCATTTTCATCTGTCAACCGAAGAATCTTCATCATGCTACATACGGATTGTTGTACGACTATTTGAAGCCCCACCAAAAAGAAGTTGACAAAGAAAGGGTTATCCGTGGACTTCCTGTCTCACCTTCACTTCCAGATAATCAACAATTAGCTTTGTGGGCTCAAACTTGTTATCCTCAATTACTGACATTACAAACTGTTTTCACAATTCCTCCACAACCCGCTGCTCAACCATCTGCTAAGATAACACCTTATGATCCGTCACAACACCAATCTCAAGAAACTCAATTGGTTCCATACAACAACAACAATGATCAAGCACTTTATAGTGAATCTAATGAGGATACAGAATCTTTTGATGCATTGAAGCAAGGGTTTGTCATGATTGCTAGAGCCTTCGGCCGATATTCAAACAAATCCAACAATCGCATTCGTACCTCATCAAACACAAGGAATCAGGTTGTTGTTAACAATGGACGTGTTGAAGTTCAGAACCGAGGTAATGTTCGGCAGATGGGCGGTGGTCAAGGATTTAATCCAATGGGAAGGAATAACATGGGTGCTCCACAACAACAAAGAGCTCAAGTGGTTGAACAGGGTAATGCTCAGAATGGGATTAATGGTCTTCGTTGCTATAACTGTAATGAGAAGGGTCACCTGGCTAATGCATGCCCAAAGCTGAGGACTGGAGGCAGTGCTTATCACAAAGAGGCTTTACTTTTGGCTCTCAAGGATGAAGCTGGTGGAACCCTCACAAACAAAGAGCAGAGTTCTATGGCAGATGCAGACTCAGATGATGATATGGAGGACTTGCAGGCTAATGCAGCAGTTATGTTGATGGCAAACATGTACGAAATCCACATGAGTGACACAGGCCCAATGTATGACATTGACGGCTTGTCTCAGGTACCGGATCAAACCATATTCATAACTGATCTAATATCTCCGAAAACATCTGAATCCGACGAGGCTTAGAATGTTCAACACGAGCCGTCCACATCTCATTCTGATGATACTCAACTAGATCCAGTAGTTATATTTGACGATCAAGATGACCTCATGGTTACCATTGATAATCAAGTTGACTCCGTGGTTATACTTGAGGATCTGACTAATGATCATGTTGAGACTCACGTTGAACACGCTGAACCTTTGCCTAATCCAGATATTGACCTCTTACTTAATGACCAAAAATCCCGAATGGAACAATGTTGTGAACTCAATCAGCAATTAAAAAATAAAAATGCACTGTTAACCAAGGATATTGAATGCTTAAAAAGGCAACTCAATGTTTTTAAAACTCAAGAAAAACGTGAACAAGGTTTTGAAGTCGCTTTTGCTAAATCTTTCCAAAACGAAAAATCATTAGAATGACAGATACGTGATCTAGTCGCATCCAAGAATGCTTTGTTGTCTCAAATAGAACAACTGAAATATGATCATAAACAACAACTTAACGCTCTTACTTTGGAAACTTAAAAAGCCAAGGCTGAGTTGTTAACTTGTCAAAAACAGTTCTCTGAGTACAAAAAGCATTTCACGAAACGAATAGATACCTATCTTGAGGAAATTGTCGACTTACAAAATAAAATCAAAGAGTTTTGAAATGTTGTTTATAAACATGGTGAATCAATCACAACGATTCAAAAGTTTACTTTCAAATCAAATCTAAATGGATATGGACCGAATCATGCTGATTACAAACCTAAGTTTTCAAATAGAGAATTCAAACCAAATCCTGAAGTTTACAGTGCAGAACATAGAATTGATGATTCCATTATGAGTGTTGTTGAATATAATCGTCAAGAGAAATTAGATGCAGAAGACGAGAGTCAATCAAAATTAGAAAATGTTGTTTACAACAAACCATTTAACTATTCAAAAGCCGTCACTTTCGTCGCATAAAAGGATTCTTCTAACACACCTTGGGTTATCACACCTATGTCTGAGTCTTCTAATGTTGTTCCCCAACCCAATTCTGCACAAATTAATGGTCCTTTACCTTCACTCAGTGAAGTAAAATCAATACCCGAAAGTCGTCAAATTCTTTGATATTTTGACACTTTCCTATCTGACATCAAAATTTTAGAACGTGAGATTGAATTTCATTCTGAAATAAAAGTTGAACATTTTCAATCGCCTCAGGCGCGAGAACAAAGAGATATTTTTTAGAAAAGAATTTTACCCCATGTTCAAAATTTGAAAAATTGTGCATTGTATTGGGAAAGGGTATTTCATAAGGAACTTGGACTGATGAAAATAGTTTTCGAGAAAACAGAAACATCTATTACAGAAACATCTATTTCAAATACAAAACGTAAAAAGAAAATGTTACGAAAAGATGTTGATCGACTCTTGGAAGATGTTATCTGTGCTGGTATCCATAATGTTGTGTTATTACATTCTGTTGCATATGCATTTGATTATATCTCTGCTGATCCTGTTGATTCTGTTGAAATTGTTGAGAATACTAATAATGTGCCTCAGATCGAGTCTTTAAAAGTTGAAAATGAACGATTGTTAAACGAGCTTTCAAATGCAAAACGCCGTCTTCAATGATGTCAAAAAGATTGTCAAAATCATGAACTTGATTTGCAAAACAAAATCAACCAGTTGCATTCCAAATCTCTTAATCCAAAACTTGAGCAACTGGATGATCAAAACGCGTCTTTGAAATGTCAAATCTCAAAATATGAACAAGAACTTTCAAAAGTTAAAAATGAATATGGTGTCATATTTGATTTACTCAAACGGACTCGTGATGAAGTATCAAACGAACTTGATCATTATCCTGCACACACTAAAGAAGTCATGAATTTTTCTGGAAATCTTTGTTCTGAAAAT
Organism: Chrysanthemum seticuspe; assembly: GCA_019973895.1. Classification (NCBI taxonomy): domain Eukaryota; kingdom Viridiplantae; phylum Streptophyta; class Magnoliopsida; order Asterales; family Asteraceae; genus Chrysanthemum; species Chrysanthemum seticuspe. The sequence goes on along the minus strand of BPTQ01000001.1, from coordinate 94,218,313 downwards.
CAAGATTTGTTGCACACTATCATTGAGTTAAAAGAGAAGTTAGGAAAGTATGAACAAGTTAAGCTTAGTAACATTAAGAAACTTGCACCTGTAACACTTAGAAAAAGTGACACTAGAATGCCTAATGACAAACCACAAGATACTAATGTGCTTCCCTCTACTGAAACAGCCAGCAGACCTGATATTGTCTTTCCTGTATATCTTTGCTCCCGTTATCAGTCAAGACCAACCGAAGCTCACCTCTCTGAGGCTAAAAGAATCCTCCGATACATCAAGGGAACCATTAACTTGGGGATATGGTATCCGAAGGATTCTGGTTTTGAACTAATAGCTTTTTTCAGACGCTGATCACGCAGGATGCTTAGATTCATAGAAAAGTACTTCAGGAGCATTACAATTTCTTGGTGATAAACTGGTGTCATGGCAATCGAAGAAGCAGGATTGTACATCGTTATCCTCAACAGAAGCAGAATATGTAGCCATGTCGGCGTGTTGTGCTCAAATCATTTGGATGAGAACACAACTCAAAGACTATGGTTACGTATTTGACAGAATCCCGATGTACTGCGACAATCGAAGTGCTATAGCGATCTCGTGCAACTCTGTTCAACACTCAAAATCAAAGCACATCGATCTTCGATATCATTTCATCAAGGAGCACGTGGAAAAGGGTACCGTTGAATTATACTTTGTGGGTACTGAATACCAACTGGCAGAGCTTCTCACCAAAGCCTTAGCTCCTGCTAGGTTTAATGACTTGGTCCACCGGATTGGTATGCGGTGTTTGACTCCAGAGGAACTGGATGAACTTTTAAAACATTCTTAAAACCAGTCAAACACCAAAACATCTTTTGTAAATATTTTCAAAAACAAAATACAAAAATATAAAATCTGATAAAACAAAAAAAATATTCTTCTATCTATATTTCTTTTAACATGGCAAGTACAAATCTTCCGTCAACACTTTACTCTTTCAAAATTCAGTATTTTTCTCGGTCAAGTGTTGAGGGGGAGAAAGTAAATATTTTTTCGGTTTCATAAAACCTTGTACTTGCATGTTACCTCATCCCGGTTGTTTCTTTGATAATGGTGGTCACATTTCTGGTATACTGACACTCCCCGGGCTCAAATTTATAAAATTTCGTTATTTCTTAAGTCGAGGGGGAGTGTCGTCAAGTTTCTTTCCAAATATCATACTTTGCGTAACCAAAATGGAAGTTATGGGCGTTGGATGAAAATGGTTAAGGTGGAGGGACTGAAATCGTCAAAAGCTCAAAGTGTTTTTTAATAAAACATTTCACTTAATTTTTTCAAAAACATTTACTACATCTCATTTATTATCCAACCACCATATCCTACGCCTAAGAATCCACCTTCAAAACCGTGTTTTTGATCTCAAATTTGTAAGTGTTTTCATAATCTTTGTGGTATTTCAAACAATGGTTTTGATTTTTTTCAAGATCCAACGGCTAGATTTGTGCCTAGGCATGATTTTGTGTTCTACACATAAGCGTATGAACACATAATCATGTTTGGGTGTTATTTGTTAAAATGGTTGTGTCAAAACGTTTATATAATCACTCTTATTCCATTTCTATCAAACAAATCCACCCAGAAACACGAATTGAACATTTTCAAAATTAGGGTTCATATGCGTGAATTGGGTGTTTTCAATTGAGAGTATATCTGGACTATTAGATGGTCTCATGATGTTGTATGCATGATAAATTAACCTAAACCTTGCTTGAATCTTACCCATAATCACCAATTTTGTGAAAATTGAAAATTAGGGTTTATGATCGTAGCATTTGGGTATTTTTGATTCGCTTAGGTTTTGATGTTAAAATTTGGATAAAACAACTCATTAGGCTTCTTAGACATCCCATAAAAAGTATGGTGCAAATCCTATGGCTAAAACTCTTACTCGTAAAACTTGAATCTTAGGGTTTAGTCCTTTACGCGTAAGCATGTTCAACGCATAAACTGTTAAAATTGTGACTGCATGTTAGACTGAAAGGGATTGAATGTGATGTTAATTATCGTGTTATGATGAATTTATTTCAGGATTATTACGCGTGAAAAATTCAGAATCAAGGTTAATTGAACTCCTACGCATAAGGATCACCTTACGCGTAGAATGTTATGCGTAAGAGAAATCTTATGCGTAAACTTTACGCCTAAGGTTCTACAAAGGGGACTACGCGTATCCTGTGAAGGATATGCGTAAACAGTAACCTTTACGCATAAGGTTCACTCTTACGAGTAAGCTTGGAATTTTACGCCTAAGCCTTAGATCAACCAAAATTATGAATTGTTACGCGTACATACTTGTAAATAAATAAATCATAACGTCACGAAACCAAAATGTCATTAATAAGCTTAAATGGTTAATAAGTTGTGAAAATAAGTGAAAACTTGGACTTTAAAACTCAAAGTTAATCTACTCAAGAAACTTATCACGACGTCTTTGGACTATTGGACTAACAAGTAACATTGGACCCGTAACAATCATTGACATATCACATTCAATAAATAGACAATAAAATCAACTTTTGACTAACATAATGTCTTTCGATATGTTGGTTCTTTTGGCTAAATATCTTTCAGATCTCGATATGGACGTTCAAATGCAAAATGTGGATGCACCAAATGTTCTCACTGTTGAAGATATCTACCCTAATGGTTACCCAATGAAGATCGGAAAGAACAACCTCAGAGTTGACTTTGATAACTTCACCTATTCAGAGTCTTCTTGTCTGATTGCCGTGGACATTCTGAAGACTCACCCTTTCCAGAACATGCTCATAAATTCTGCTACTGTGCCGAAGATCTACATTCACCAATTCTGGCATACAATACAAAAGGTTAAAGGTCAAAGTGGTGTGACGGAGACGCTTAAAAACAAACAAGTCACCATCACACCAGCAGATTTGAGGGCAATTCTTCTTATTCCTGTCATCGAGCCTACTGAATACAATGCTACTCCAACGGAAGAGGTCGATCTTCAGTTCATGGTCGACATCGGCTATGATGAAGCTGTCGGGGTAATCAAAAAGCATTCATCTGTGGATCTTAAGAACATTCCCCAGCCATGGAGAACCCTCTTCATAATGATTGCCAAATCCGTTTCCGGACGTGATAGTGGTCATGAGCATCCCAAGCTCATGCAACTACAAATATTTTGGGCTATGGTCAACATGAAACACATAGAAGTTGAAGCTATGATATGGGAAGACATGATGTCTTACCTTAAAAAGCCTGGCACAAAGATCCCGTATATCAGATACACCAAACTGTTGATCCAAAGAGCTCTAGGGTATAATCCTGATATTCCCTTGAGACTTGATGACCCCAACCAACACTCCGTGTTGTTTGAGCCCACACTCAATGTTGTCAGATTTAAGGACTCAACAACGTAGAAACAAGTGCAGTGTTGCCAGATCATCTTCTTGCTGATGCTATCAAAGGACTTTATTCATACAAACGATATCTGGTAGCAGTTGAAGCAGGAAAAGTAGGTTTCCTTGATGAAAAGTCCTCTGGTACACCTACTAGGAAAACCAGGAGAGGCAGTGCAGGAAGTATTACGAGCACTGAAAGTACGAGAAAGTATCCTAAGAGGAATCATGTTCTCAAAAGGAAAATTCCATCAAAAGATGCTGCCCCTATTCCCAAACCTGAACCGCAACAAAAGCTAATGGACAAGGACTCAGAGGACACTGAAACGGACGAAGAGGTCATCTACTCTGAAACTCCAATTGTTGATACTTTGACAGTAGCAAAATCTCCCAGTCCAAAAGCTGATAAAGGTAAAGGTAAAACCCTAGTTGCTGAGCCAGAAGAAGAGGAGAGCTCGGATGAAGAACAACTAGACAGAGACTACAGGAAAAAGGTGAAGAATCTAAGACTCTAACATGTTTCTAAATAGTTTGTACATCAAGAAATTTGTGGCCCCGGAGGGTCAAGTGGTGGTGCACTATCTACACCAGTTTCCGATGCGGTTAATCAACCCGATAAGGGAACTGGTACCACCACCCACGAACAACAACAAAGGCAACTTGAGGATTCTATCAACTATGACTTTGAGGAACCAGAAATGGAGAAGTATGAGAAAATTCCTGATGAAGATGCTGAGGTTGCAGCTAAAGAAAAAGCAGAAAAAGAAGCTCAAGCTCAAGCAGATGAAGAAGCCAGGATTAAGGCTGAAGAAATGGCTAAATCTAGAAAAGATGACGAAGTTGATTATGATGATTTTCTTCTAGATAGTCCAACACGTTCCAAGGAACTAACTTCTGAGCCACCAAAGGACCCAGAGCCTCCTCATGTCTCCTCATCATCAGATTCTTCTTCTCACTCTTCACCTCAACCATCCAAAGGCACAACCAGATCCGCATCCAAGTCAGTAAAGAAACCAACCGACTCATGGATATCCCGGGCTAAAACAAAGATTGTCAAAGCTGTCAACCAAGTCAGGAAGAAAGACGTGACCAACAAAAAGCTAAATCAACTCGCTGACAGGATCAATCTTCTACAAGATGGGATAGACGAGATGTTGAGTAAAAGGGAGCATATCCAAAAGTTTCTCAACGTGATGTCCAAGGGGAAATGAACATGATGATTAGGGAATATACTCATAAATTCCTTCTCGACATTGTTCCTGGAGTGACAAAAGAGATGTTCACCAGACAACTCTATCCGAATCTCATCCAGTTGGCCAAACAAACAATCAGATCAACGCCCTTAACTGTTACAATCAACCCAACTGAGCCTACAGCTTTCTCTGATGCAGAATTGGTGTCCAAGCTTGTACTTCAAATGTCAAAATGATCTGGAACGTTTACCTCTAATGAAGTTAAATTGTTTGACGCATTGCTGGATTACCAACTTAAAACGGGATGCAGAGCGGCAGCTGAAACGGCTAAGCGTCCTAGAGACGATGATGATGCGGATAAAGATAAAGGCTCGAAACACAAGAAGAAGTCTGGTGAATCCTCCTCTATGCCACCACCACTCCAAAGGAATCCAACCGAAACAAGATCTTCTCCAAGTTCTGCTGCTACCGAGAAATCTCAGGACTCTGAGTTACCACCTCACACAGAGAAAATCAGTGATCATTTTGAGTACACTAGTGGTGACGATGAAGAGATCCTAGAGCCCCGACAACAACCCACCTCTCCCGCCTCAACAAAGAAACCAGAGTCCTCCTCAAGGCCAAAGAAGAAGAAGACAAAGACCAATGTTGTCTCATGGCTGGACGAAGATCACACCGCAAAATATGACTGGTTTTCTACACTTGTTGATGCTACTCCCTCACTACCAGAAGGTCAAAAAATGGTAGATGGCTGTACTATGGACCATGTGAAGCTGATTCAAGAACAGTTTAGAGTGAAGAAGATGACTAAGGCTGAGCTAAGGCGAATTAAGAATGAAGCCTTCCAACTGCTTAAAGACAGCTCAGAAAGTGCAATTGAAGTTGAATACCATCTCGAAAACATTGCACGAGCCATGTAGAACAATATCGATTGGCTCAATCCCGAAGCTAACATCGACTTCACAAGACAAGACAAAGCTCCATACTACACAGACTGGACCAGACCGCTACCAACAATTGGCCGACCAGATCAACCTCAAATTCCATACCGTTACTTCTTCAACAATGACCTCGAGTTTCTTCTACACGGTAGCGATGTTACAAGGAAGTATGCTACGTCACTCACATTTCTTTTTCTAGCAGCAATCTATTCCAATAATCCAGCCATCGAGGAAGAAGCCTCACATATGTTTGTTGCCAAAGTGGAAAAGTATGACCTTGATGCGATGTATGGGATTCATCATTGGCCTGAACGCCGAAGAATCTTCTACAAAAGCTCCCAGGTTCAAAAATTGAAGAAGGAAGTGTTTAGTGATAAACAGATCATTGCTATTAAGCATGTTACTCTTTCGTCAAAGTGGGACTACACATTCCTCAAGAACATTGTGGTCAAACGACAAGACGAAGAGGACTATGACTTCTGTGAAGCGGATTTTACGAGACTGTCGCTAAATGACATTGAAGATATGTATCTCGCTAAGGTGCAAGGACGAATGCGACATTTCTCCACCACAGTCCAACGTGAATACATCAAGTCATTACTCATCTACATCAGAAGCATAGTGATCCAAGAACGTGTAGAAGACATACAGCTTGCCGTGGAATCGTATCAGACGCGTGTTAACCTCACTAAACCACAGCTAGACCTCCCCGACATAAACCAACTTCCTCAGTACACCCTTATCAGCAAACCATTTGGAGTAGTCTACCGTAGTGAACTACACCGAAATTGCTTAATGACGTGCAAAGAACTTCATAAGTTTGGGGATCACACATTGAAGAAAGTCAGGGACGGGTTAGCTTATCGTTTAAAGGCGATACAACAAGGCATTGGGTCACCTAAGAGATGGAATTCGAAGGAGAGAAGGGATGTGAAGAAGATCGTCACTCGCATCGATGAAAGGTTGTTCAGAAGGGATCAGTTTAGAACTTTGGAGAGTTTCGTAGGTGGACGTCCCAGCATATCTCTCACAGGCTATCAACGTCCATAACGCATTCTTGGAGTTATTGCTGGACTACCGGATTCTCCTGGTAATCCTTGATTTGTTTCATTATCTTATCATTTGGAGGTGTGATTTTTATATGACAATGGCTTGTGCACAAATAACAGTGCACAACCCGTACTTGTAATGAAAGGACCCTGTGGTACGCTTCAGTGCCACAATCCTTATAAAAGGAGCGAAAGCTTCTTACTTTTTAGTAAAACTAATCAAAACTTTCATTTTCAAAGTTTTGCTCAAAAGAACAAGTACCTCCCCTTATGATTTTCAAAACCTCAAAAGTTTATATCACTTGTTGAGGGGGAGTATTTGCTTAAAAACATTGTTCACAAATTGTTCTTCATGGTAATCTTCCCGCAAAACTCGAAATGGACATATTCGATATCAAAATTTCGTCAAAAATAACATTTATATGCCATTTTTGAGGGGGAGAAAAATTATGTGATAAGAAATATGTTGTGAATTGCTAATGAATCGTGGTGCTACAGACTTAACCAATGAATTGACGAGATCTTAAATGTTAGTAACTCGAAAAGACTTGTCCGGGACGGGTAATAATTTCAAGCTAGCTTGCTAGTGATGTAAACGTGTCTCGTAAAGGACTTGTCTGAGTAGAATGTACCATTCGAGAAACTCTTGGTAGACATGAACTTTGATGGGTTTGACAACCTTTCGAGGTTTGTCCACACCTTCAAGGTAGTTATTAGAGCTAGTTGTCACCTAAAAGCTGACAATGTAACTCTTTAACTATGCAATGTAACCGTGTCTCGCGGGGGATTGTCTATCTTGAGTTGATCAATTCAAAAGTGCGCGCTCTTCTCTCACCGTGCAGATTTCGGTAAAAATATTTAAGCACGTGTGGTGGGGGAGTATTTATGCAAAGTCTTAAACTCTCAATAGTGGTATTAAATGTTTTTACTCATAACCACTTTGAGAGATTTTCATGAAAATGGTTTTATGGCAACATAGGTTAGTCATGGAGTTATAAGGTGACTTAGGTTAGGAATAATCGTCCTATGTTCCGCCAGAGCCGGAGGGATCTACCCAAGGACACCACCAATAGTTAGAATTAGAAGTCCTTAGGTATGATTATAAAAAAGGAGAAAATGAGAATCGGAGAAAGAAGGAGTTGAAGAATTAAAAATAAAAGTAAAGAAAAGGGTGAAAATAAATAGCCCTCCAGATTATTCAACTTAGGGCAGACACCGGGTTCAATTCATATGCTACTGGTTGTCACTTGATGACACCGGTATTGAAGATCAAAGTCGTCATGGACCCAGTGACGCATACACTAAACCTTCTTAGCCACTCAAGTTTCTCTCAACAGAAGCTTGTTTCATTCTCACAGGGAACCCTACATAAACTATCGGCTTTCTCTTAGAGATTGCTGGTATTGAAGCAAGGAGACCCTCTCCCTAGTCTCCGCTTAGGAAAACCAAAGCGCACTATTGAGTCTAGAGCCACGAGATTCATCAAAAGATCTCTTAGGTACACTTGATATTTTATCACTTGTCGTTCAACAATAAGGACGCAAGTGATACATTATCGAGTCCTTCACAGATCTTATCAATCTGTCGAGAACATTTATGAGAGGTTCACACATATGATCCTCAGTGATTGAATGGAAACTCCTGCCAGGGTCAACATCAAACAGCCCTGACAGCAGGTCACTTCGGTAACTCCCCGTGGATTACGCTTAGTGTCTCAAACGGTCTACAGTCGTGGGGTGATGCTTCGGTGTACCTCAACGACTCAGCTGAACTGTAGGTGTACTTCGGTACATCGCGTTATCTCACTTGTGGGACTCCAGTTCAGGAACAACCTTTGTGAGAATCAGAGTTGTGTTTTCACACTATGCTGTTAACACTCTCGAAGTTCAAACTTGTAACCGCTGGATTATTTCTAACCCATGTTTTATGTTTTCTTCTTATGGATGCTTGCGGGTGGAAAAGATCATGCAGATTCTCCACATGCTCATACCTACAACAACACTAATCGAAGTTCTCTCAAAAGGCAACACAAAGTCAGAATGATTCTTCGTCAAAGTCAAAGAATCTACAAAGTTTAAAGACTAAGAGAACTACATCAGTACTGAAATCCAACGTTAAAGAGCGTATGAGCATGTTGGAGAAAGACGTGGAGACACTAGAGCAATGAAGCGGACCTGATGCAGACAACCACAACATACTATCACTACCATCACAAAGAACAAAGAATTAAAGAACAAAGAGAATGATGACGTCAAAGCATAATACTTTAAAGGAAACAATTTCTCTACAGTGGGGAGATTGTTCGAATCAAGGCACTTCTTCTCACAAGAAAGAAGAATGTCAAAAGACGTCAAAGCTACTATTACATCAGTACCTACAACGTTTATATCATCAATCACTAACACTTATGGGGAGATTGTTGGAATCACTCCTAAACTAGAATTCAAGTGTTAGTAATTAATATGTAATAGTTAGCTTAATTATGGCTTTTATGTTAGTACTCAAGGCTAGGCTTATGTAGAAAGCCCATGAGCCTATGCCAAAGCCCAATAAGGGAAAGGAAGGGAACTTGCATGTTGCCCTAGTTCCTTCCCATAAATACCCATGTAAACCTTCTACTGAAGGTTGGTGGTTCACTTTCAATATCACTCTACGCTTAACATTTCTCATTTCATTCGTGTTTGTGTTTTTTTAGTGTTCATCCGATCATCTTATCTATCTTTCTTTCATATTGATGCTTGTGTTACATAAATGGGAACCTAACATGAGTTTATCGACCTGTCAGACAAGTGGAATTCCGAATAGAGTTGATACCCGGTGTTGCACCCGTAGCCCGGGCACCTTATCAACTTGCTCCAAGAGAATTGGAGGAACTGTCTAAACAGTTGGCAGAATTGTCAGAGAAGGGATTCATTCGACCAAGTTCATCACCGTGGGGAGCACCAGTGTTGTTTGTGAAGAAGAAGGATGGATCGTTTCGAATGTGTATTGATTATAGGGAGTTGAATAAGTTGACAGTGAAGAACCGATATCCGTTACCTAGAATAGATGACCTATTTGACCAAATCCAAGGAGCTTGTATCTTTTCTAAGATCAATTTACGATCTGGTTATCACCAGCTTAGAGTTCGAGAAGAGGATATCCCTAAGACGGCGTGTAGGACTCGTTATGGACACTATGAATTCCAAGTGATGTCGTTTGGTTTGACCAACGCGCCAGCGGTTTTCATGAATCTCATGAACCGAGTGTGTAAGCCATATCTGGATAAGTTTGTGATAGTATTCATATACGACATCTTGATATACTCCAGGAGTAGAGAGGAGCACGAAGAGCATTTGAGGCTCATTTTGGGATTGTTGAGAGAGGAGAAGCTGTATGCCAAATTCTCAAAGTTTGAATTTTGGATTCCGTCCGTTCAATTCTTAGGTCATGTGATAGATAGTCGATTTGTTTATGTTGACCAAGCTAAGATTAAGGCCATTAAGGAATGGGCAGCTCCTAAGAACCCATCAAAAATCCGACAGTTTCTAGGTTTAGCAGGCTATTATAGGAGATTCATTGAGGGATTTTCCAAGATAGCTAAGCCACTGACCAAACTGACACAGAAGGATGTTAAGTATGAATGGGGAGAAAAGGAAGAAGAAGCATTCCAACTTCTGAAGGAGAAGTTGTGTAGTGCGCCCATCCTAGCGTTGCCTGAAGGAAGTGAAGACTTTGTCGTGTACTGCGACGCTTCGCACAAAGGCTTAGGTGTTGTTTTGATGCAACGGGAGAAGGTGATTGCTTATGCATCCCGACAACTTAAGAAGCATGAGAAAAACTACACCACCCATAACCTTGAGTTAGGTGCTGTAGTGTTTGCTCTTAGGATCTGGAGACATTATCTGTATGGAACCAAGTGTGTAGTATTTACCGACCATAAGAGTTTGAAGCATATCTTAGATCAGAAGGAACTGAACATGAGACAACATCGTTGGTTAGAATTGCTTAGTGATTATGACTGTGAGATTCGTTATCATCCTGGTAAGGCTAATATTGTGGCTGATGCACTTAGTCGTAAGGAGGACATTCCACCCCTACTCGTTCGATCCTTAGGAATGACCATTGTTTCGCCTCTACCGTCTAAAATCTTAGCCGCCCAAGCAGAGGCATTGACGGAAGAGAACCGTCCTTATGAGAATCTTCATGGAATGGTAGAAAGTGAAAACGGCTTCTTGAAGCGTTCCGGCGGAACCTTATGCTTCAAAGACAGAAGCTGGATACCATTTCATGGTGGAATCCGTGAGTTGATTATGCACGAGTCGTATAAATCAAAATACTCTATTCATCCCGGAGCCAATAAGATGTATCAGGATCTTAAAAAACTTTACTGGTGGCCTAATATGAAAGCCGATATAGCTCAGTATGTCAGTTCGTGCCTGACGTGTTCTAAGGTAAAGGCCGAACATCAGAAACCCTTTGGACTCTTAGTTCAACCCGAACTCCTAGAGTGGAAATGGGAGCGAATCACCATGGACTTTATCACTAAAGTACCGAGAACAGCTAGCGACAATGATGCTATCTGAGTAATAGTTGATCGTTTAACTAAGTCTGCTCACTTCTTAGCCGTTAGTGAAACCGAGAGTCTCGATAAGCTTGCTCGAATGTATCTTAAGGAGATAGTATCGTGTCATGGAGTACCGATATCTATCATTTCCGATAGGGATAGCCGTTTTACATCCCACTTTTGGAGATCATTACAGACAGCATTAGGAACAAACTTGGATATGAGTACTGCTTACCATCCTCAGACCGTTGGTCAAAGCGAGAGAACCATTCAGACTTTAGAGGACATGCTTAGAGCTTGTGTTATTGATTTCGGCAAACGCTGGGAGAGACACCTCCCTTTGGCCGAATTCTCTTACAACAATAGTTATCATTCTAGCATTAAGGCCGCTCCATTTGAGGCACTGTATGGCCGAAAATGTCGTTCTCCTGTTTGTTGGGCGGAAGTTGGCGAGAGTCAACTTACAGGTCCCGAACTTGTCCTAGAAACCACTGAGAAGATAGTTCAGATTTGTAACCGCTTGCAAACCGCTCGTGATAGACAAAAGAGTTATGTCGGTAAGAGACGTAAACCTTTAGAATTTCAGGTTGGAGATCGTGTTATGTTGAAAGTTTCTCCTTGGAAAGGAGTGATTCGTTTTGAAAAGCGTGGAAAACTCAATCCTCGATATATTGGTCCATTTCCAATCCTGGAAAGAATCGGACCGGTAGCATACCGCCTGGAGCTACCATCGGAATTGGGCAGTGTATACAATGTCTTTCATGTTAGTAATCTTGAGAAATGTCTTTCGGAGGAAAACATAGTGGTGCCCTTAAGAGGTATTCGTATCGATGAGAAATTGAATTTTGTTGAGGAACCGATTGAAATCATGGATCGTGAGATTAAACGGCTGAAGAATAGCCGTATTCCAATTGTCAAAGTTCGATGGAACTCCCGGCATGGACCGGAGTTCACTTGGGAACGTGAGGACGTTTTCCGTAGGAAGTATCCTAAACTTTTCATGACATCAAGCAACTCGGAGTGAAACCCGGGACGGGTTTCTTCTGAGGCTGGGAGGCTGTGACAACTGGCAATTTAGGGAGTCTATTTTAGGTAACCGCATTACGTTAAACTAAACCGAGCTTTTTCCTTTATCACTATTTTTATAAACCATGACTTGATTTTATATCGTCTATTGGTTTTTGCGGGTTATTTCATTATTTAATGAATTATCGTATGAGTTTTAACTCTATTTGGTAGGCACTATTCGATTCGGCACTAGAAAAGCATAAACAACGATGTTAGAAAGTCGAATGAACATCGTGGGATACTCGGGTGACAATATATGAGCTCGAGAATGGGTAAACGGGATTGTTACGAAAAATTACAACTCTGACCCCCATTTTTCCCCATGGCCAGTGCCCCCTCCCTCCATTTTATTTATTTTTGAGTCCTTTGTGTCCAAGTATAAAAGGGCACACACATCCTCATTTGTGCTAGTTGTTTCTCTCACTAAAAACACACACAAAACATACTTTCTCTCTCTACACTCTCTCTCCCCCAAATTAATATAAACCCTAACCCTAGAACCACCCACCGTCGCCACCTTTTTCGGCCACCACCGCCACACGACGGCGCGTGACCACCCACCACCACCACCATATTGAAGCTCTCTTCCTCCTCTTTCCAACCATATATTACACGCTCCATTTGGACCTCCATAACACCTTCAAATCTTCGAATCAAGAATCGAATCTTTAGGGTTTCAAGTGGGTTTTGTAATTCGTGTGTGGATAAGGTAAAAGAGACATGAATAAACCTTGTATGAGCCTTGTAATGCCACGCATGGCTAAATTAGGGTTTCGACCCTATGTTGGAATTTAGGGCTTTTGGTTTAAACATGGGATTAAGTCTAATTAACATCTAAATAAACATGTAGCTAGTGTTTGGTAAGCATGTGGTGTATCATATTGATGGGTTTTTGCATTTTAGGTCTAGTTTCATGTTTTTTAGTAGAATAGATGATGGGTTTGGTGTTTGGTTAATGATTGGAGGTTGATTGATTGTATTTGGATGTTGTGGAATTGATTTGGAAGTATTTTGGTTGGGTTGAGATGGTGTACGAGCCACCAAGGTCACGTACGCATGCCTTGAGTTGCGTACAAGACCCACATGGACCTTGGGTCCGGGTCGGGTCATTTTGGTAGCTTGTTGGTTGATGTAGTTGGTGTTTGGATGACACACCTGGAGCCGAAAAGCTTCTAGAGCTTGTTTGGTTCACGTGGTCTTAACCGTGACCGTGTCATGACCATTAGGGTCATAACATTGGTTTCGGGTATATTTGGTTGGTTGATTGGTTGGCGAGATTGATTTGAGATTGATTTGAGTTGATTTGGGATTGAATTGCGCTATTATGACTTTTAATTGGACTTGATACATATATAATTGTCAACTTTGAGGAATGTCGGTTTTACTTTGACTTTTTAGTCAACAGTTGACCCCGACAACGCCGTAACATGGACTTTAGTATAGTTTGGACTATTGATTGATTAAAAGCCGAGAAGCCATGACTCGTGCTTGTGGACTCGAAACGAATAACGATATGAAATTAATATTGGAATTTGACGAAATATATATATATATATATATATATGAAAATGCTAATAGACTATGAAATATAAATAATAAAAAGGGCTTTTATTCTAAAAATATCGATAACAATACTTATCTTGTTATTTACTATTTCAAATGGAAACTAACGACTGAAAATGGAAATGTTTTATAATAAATAAACAAATAATGTTACACGTTTATCGAAATATCCAATTATGGGCATTTAGTACTAGTTTAAGTAATTATTTACTTACGTTATGTGCATGGGTTATAGATAACCTAACATTAGTAGTGTTGATCCACGTGGGTAGCGGATTTATTAGGTTGACGAATCTAATAAGAGCCCGCTAGGTACGTTGGGTAACCTTATTAATGGGTGAATTATCCTTATGACTCTTTAGGGTGCGACTGATTTATGGGATAATAAGCGACACAAATAAATAAATGAGTTGTTGGAATCACTCCTAAACTAGAATTCAAGTGTTAGTAATTAATATGTAATAGTTAGCTTAATTATGGCTTTTATGTTAGTAATCAAGGCTAGGCTTATGTAGAAAGCCCATGAGCCTATGCCAAAGCCCAATAAGAGAAAGGAAGGGAACTTGCATGTTGCCCTAGTTTCTTCCTATAAATACCCATGTAAACCTTCTACTGAAGGTTGGTTGTTCACTTTCAATATCACTCTACGCTTAACATTTCTCATTTCATTCGTGTGTGTGTTTGTTTAGTGTTCATCCGATCATCTTATCTATCTTTCTTTCATATTGATGCTTGTGTTACATAAATGGGAACCTAACAGTGGTATCAATCGCCAAATAGTTGGGTGAAACGATTTTGTTTTTGAAGGTTTTTTGTTATACGCGTAAGGCTCGGTCTCAAATCTTTTATACGCTAAAAGCTTTAATTCTTTTTCACTTTAAAACTCAAGATTCTTGTCCTTTCAAGGTTATTTTGTGATAAAGTTTCTGTTTTTGGCAAAAAGTTTCAAACTTTACGTGTATTTCTTGGTTTTTAAGCTTGGTTTTAATCGTGTAGCTTGTTCTACGCGTAAGGTGATAACGTGTGTTGGATCATCAAGTTTCACACTTTTGTGTTATTTTGGTGATATTGAACCTTTTTCATCACAAAAATATGGTTTAGAAACATCTTTATGCTTAAAATCAGTTTTTGGTAAAAATTGTCATTTCCTACGCATAAGAAAACCCTAAAGTTATGTGTAAGCTTCATAAGGTTTGATCTTCAGTGTTCTTGGTTTACTCAGTGTTTTCTTGCTTGGATAAGCCTGAAAACACTTCGAATTTGGATATCTTTTGCACTGGAATAAGTGTAAAGGATTTTTGGGCAAAACCATAGTTTTACGCCTAAGCTAAAACTTACGCGTAGAATCTTTACGCCTAAGCTTTGTCTTACGCATAAGAAATTCTTACGCATAAGCATTCTACTACTAAGCCTTTGGTTTGCGCATAAGCTAAGGTTTCATCAACCCTACGCGTAAGCTAATCCTACGTGTAAGTTCACTTCTTACGCGTACGTTGGTGTTTTTACGCATAAGGTTTCTTTGCCTAAGCTTGGTTTCTACGCATAAGGACTCTTCATCAACAAACTTTCATTCGACTACAAAGATCCATTTTACAAAACAAGTTTTCAAGATGTCTCAACCACCATACTCTAACTACTTTCCTCATGTATATCTTCAACAACAACAACAACAACTTAGTCCTCAACAACAAGAATTCAATCTACAACAACAAGTTTATCAACAACAATTTACTCCAGGAGCAATTCAACCACAAATGTTTCAACCACCACCTAGTATTCAAGTACAACCTTACACAAACTTTAACAATCAACATCCATCCAGGAATACTATGAAGGAACCATCTTGGTTTGCAAAGATGTGTGAAGCTTTAAGTAGCCAACAATCCATTCATGAGGTTGCATCACTTGATAGACCTCCAATGCTCACTCCCGGAAACTACGATCAATAGGTGATTAGGTTCTTTAGGTTTTGTGATCTAAAGAAGCCACATGGAAAATTCTTAAAGAAGGTCATCCTAGAAGGTCCGTTTCAGATGCCTATTGTCGTTACACCCAGAGATCCAAATGCTATTCCACCAAGAGATGATGTCACCAACATTGCAAGTCTTACTGACCTCACAGCTTTTTCAAGCCGATGAGCTAGCAATGCAATACATCCTTTTGGGATTACCCAATTCGATCCTTCGAAGTGTTGATGCTCAAAAGACTGCTAAAGCAATGTGGGAACATACTCATCTTCTCATGGAAGGCACTGAACTCAATCAAGAGGACTTGGAATCTAAAATTTACTTGGCTTATGAACACTTCATGATTGAACCAGGAGAGACATTAGAGTCTTATCATCATCGATTCTCAGACATCATCAATGACTTGGAAAAACATGACATCATCATGCCAAGAATTGCAGTCAACACTAAGATCCTAAGTAGTCTTGGTCCTGATTGGGAAAAGTATGTCATTTTCATCCCTCAACCGAAGAATCTTCATCATGCTACATACGGACTATTGTACGACTATTTGAAGCCCTACCAAAAAGAAGTTGACAAAGAAAGGGTTATCCGTGGACTCCCTGTCTCACCTTCACTTCTGGATAATCAACAGTTAGCTTTGAGGGCTCAAACTTGTTATCCTCAATTCCCGACATTACAAACTGTTTTCACAAATCCTCCACAACCCGCTGCTCAACCATCTGCTAAGATAACACCTTATGATCCATCACAGCACCAATCTCAAGAAACTCAATTGGTTCCATACAACAACAACAATGATCAAGCAATTTATAGTGAATATAATGAGGATACAGAAGCTTTCGATGCATTGCAGCAAGGGTTTGTCATGATTGCTAGAGCCTTCGGCCGATATTCAAACAAATCCAACAATCGTATTCGTACCTCATCAAACACAAGGAATAAGGTTGTTGTTAAAAATGGACGTGTTGAAGTTCAGAACCGAGGTAATGTTC
Organism: Chrysanthemum seticuspe; assembly: GCA_019973895.1. Lineage (NCBI taxonomy): Eukaryota > Viridiplantae > Streptophyta > Magnoliopsida > Asterales > Asteraceae > Chrysanthemum > Chrysanthemum seticuspe. Next base: position 94,201,593 of record BPTQ01000001.1, on the reverse strand, counting down.
GTTAGATGGGCGGTGGTCAAGGATTTAATCCAATGGGAAGGAATAACATGGGTGCTCCACAACAACAAAGAGCTCAAGTGGTTGAACAGGGTAATGCTCAGAATGGGATTAATGGTCTTCGTTGCTATAACTGTAATGAGAAGGGTCACCTGGCTAATGCATGCCCAAAGCCGAGGACTAGAGGCAGTGCTTATCACAAAGAGGCTTTACTTTTGGCTCTCAAGGATGAAGCTGGTGGAACCCTCACAAACAAATAGCAGAGTTTTATGGCAGATGCAGACTCAGATGATCATATGGAGGACTTGTAGGCTAATGCAGCAGTTATATTGATGGCAAACATGCACGAACTTCACATGAGTGACACAGGCCCAGTGTACAACACTGACGGCTTGTCTCAGGTACCGGATTAAACCATATTCATCACTGATCTAATATCTCCGCCAACATCTGAATTCGACGAGGCTCAGAATGTTCAACACGAGCCGTCCACATCTCATTCTGATGATACTCAACTAGATCCAGTAGTTATATTTGACGATCAATATGACCTCATGGTTACAATTGATAATCAAGTTGACTCTGTGGTTATACTTGAGGATCTGACTAATGATCATGTTAAGACTCACGTTGAACACGCTGAAGCTTTGATTAATCCAGATATTGACCTCTTACTTAATGACCAAAAATTCCGAATGGAACAATGTTGTGAACTCAATCAGCAATTAAAAAATAAAAATGCACTGTTAACCAGGGATATTGAATGCTTAAAAAGGCAACTCAACTTTTTTAAAACTCAAGAAAAACGTGAACAAGGTTTTGAAGTCGATTTTGCTAAATCTTTCCAAAACGAAAAATCATTAGAACGACAGATACGTGATCTAGTCGCATCTACGAATGCTTTGTTGTCTCAAATAGAACAACTGAAATATGATCATAAACAACAACTTAACGCTCTTACTTTGGAAACTTAAAAAGCCAAGGCTGAGTTGTTAACTTGTCAAAAACAGTTCTCTGAGTACAAAAAGCATTCCACGAAATGAATAGATGCCTATCTTGAGGAAATTGTCGACTTACAAAATAAAATCAAAGAGTTTCGAAATGTTGTTTATAAACATGGTGAATCAATCACAAAGATTCAAAAGTTTACTTTCAAATCAAATCCAAAAGGATATGGACCGAATCTTGCTGATTACAAACCTAAGTTTTCAAATAGAGCATTCAAACCAAATCCTGAAGTTTACAATGCAGAACATAGAATTGATGATTCCATTATGAGTGTTGTTGAATATGATCGTCAAGAGGAATTAGATGCAGAAGACGAGAGTTGATCAAAATTAGAAAATGTTGTTTACTACAAACCATTTAACTATTTAAAAGCCGTCACTTTCGTCGCACAAAAGGATTCTTCTAACACACCTTGGGTTATCACACCTATGTCTGAGTCTTCTAATGTTGGTCCCCAACTCAATTCTGCATAAATTAATGGTCCTTTACCTTCACTCAGTGAAGTAAAATCAATACCCGAAAGTCGTCAAATTCTTTGATATTTTGACACTTTCCTATCTGACATCAAAATTTTAGAACGTGAGATTGAATTTCATTCAGAAATAAAAGTTGAACATTTTCAATCGCCTCAGGCGCGAGAACAAAGAGATATTTTTCAGAAAAGAATTTTATCCCATGTTCAAAATTTGAAAAATTGTGCATTGTATTGGGAAAGGGAATTTGATAAGGAACTTGGACTGATGAAAATAGTTTCCGAGAAAACAGAAACATCTATTTCAAATACAAAACGTAAAAAGAAAATGTTACGAAAAGATGTTGATCGACTCTTGGAAGATGTTATTTGTGCTGATATCCATAATCTTGTGTTATTACATTCTGTTGCATATGCATTTGATTATATCTCTGCTGATCTTGTTGATTCTGTTGAAATTGTTGAGAATACTAATAATGTGCCTCAGATCGAGTCTTTAAAAGTTGAAAATGAACGATTGTTAAACGAGCTTTCAAATGCAAAACGTCATCTTCAATGGCGTCAAAAAGATTGTCAAAATCGTGAACTTGCTTTGCAAAACAAAATCAACCAGTTGCATTCCAAATCTCTTAATCCAAAACTTGAGCAACTGGATGATCAAAACGCGTCTTTGAAATGTCAAATCTCAAAATATGAACAAGAACTTGCAAAAGTTAAAAAGGAATATGGTGTCATATTTGATTTACTCAAACAGACTCGTGATTAAGCATCAAACGAACTTGATCATTATCTTGCACACACTAAAGAAGTCATGAATTTTTCTGGAAATCTTCGTTCTGAAAATCAAGATTTGTTGCACACTATCATTGAGTTAAAAGAGAAGTTAGGAAAGTATGAACAAGTTAAGCTTAGTAACATTAAGAAACTTACACCTGTAACACTTAGAAAAAGTGACACTAGAATGCCTAATGACAAACAACAAGATACTAATGTGCTTCCCTCTACTGAAACAGGAATAGTTGCCTCTTTTCCCAACGTTCGCACTTCACAGCCTAGGAGTAATACAAGGAAGAATAGGAAGTTGCGCCGTAAGAAAAGAACAATAAAAAATTCTGAAGTAGAAGAACACCCTAGGACTTTGAATAAAACTCTAGTTGCACCCACTTTAGATATTGCGTCTGACAAATGTAATGAACAAAGTGATGTAACGAATGCTGAATCTTTAAGTACTCTTAATATTTTGTTTGAAGCCTCTTGTGTTGGTTGTAATAAAAGCATGTTTTCTGGTTGTCATGATAAATGTGTTGCTAAGGCTATCTTGACTCGTAAGCGGAATAATAGAAAACGGAATACCTCTAGGCCCACTAATGCTTCTAAGTATGTGCAAGGTAAACCACCATCTAGTGTTCCAACTACGATCATTGATGTACCCATAGAACCCCCTTCACCTCCTAGGAAGAACTTATCACCTAGTGCATTCACTAAGACCAAAGCTAAGACTAGTTGGAGATGGCAGAAATGGTTACATAATATACTTGGATTTAAATGGATACCTAAAATCATTGGTATGTGTGTTTCTACTATAACTGCTTCGGAAACCTCTAACTCTTCGGGTTCCACATCTACTTCTATTCCATCTGTGTCGTCTGTGTGTAATGCAGGTGATACATATCATCTTTTGGATTGTTGATAGTGGATGTTCCCGACACATGACAGGCAATCTCAAACTGTTATCAAACTTTGTTGCAAAGTTCATTGGCACTGTCAGATTCGGGAATGATCACTTCGCAGCTATCATGGGCTACGAAGATTACATCAATGGCAATATCGAAATTAGCAGGGTTTATTATGTGGAAGGCCTCGGTCACAATCTCTTCTCAGTAGGTCAGTTCTGTGATGGAGATTTGGAAGTTGCTTTTCGGGAGAAAACTTGTTTCATTCGTGATCTATAAGGAAACGATCTTATGTCTGGCACCCGCAATTCAAGTCTTTATACAATCTCAATGCAAGACATGATTGCTTCATCTCCCATCTGTCTACTTTCAAAGGCAACATCTAAAAAATCTTGGCTATGGCACCGTCGTCTCTCACATTTAAACTTTCAAACCATAACCAACCTTTCTTGATATAAACTTGTTGAAGGTCTCCCACAATTCCGATATTCTAAAGATCACCTCTTCTCAGCTTGTGAACAAGGGAAAAGCACTCGTGCTCACTTTCCTTCAAAGGTGGAACACAGCTCACAACATGTGCTTCATCTTCTTCACATGGATTTGTGTGGCCCGATGCGCATGCAGACGATAAATGGCAAACGCTACATCTTGGTAATTGTAGATGACTATTCAAGATGGACTTGTGTTTATTTTCTTCGAAGTAAAGATCAAGCTCCACAGATGATCATCACCTTTCTCACGAAAATTCAAGTTCAGCTCCGGAACACAGTCAGACAAATCAGAACAGACAAAGGAACTGAATTTGTTAATCAAACTCTTCGTGCATTTTATGAGAAAGTGGGAATTGAGCATCAAACATCTATTACACGTACATCATAACAAAACGGCGTTGTTGAAAGACGAAACCGTACGTTAGTGGAAGCTGCAAGAACAATGTTAATTAATGCTAAACTTCCAGATTACTTGTGGGCTGAAGCCGTCTCAACTGCATGCTACACTCAGAATCGCTCAATGATTACCAAGCGCCACAACAAAACACCTTATGAGCTTATCCACAACCGTAAACCGAATCTCAAACACTTTCATGTATTTGGATCCGTTTGTTATCCAAATAATGATCGTGATGACTTTGGTAAGCTCAAAGCCAAAGCTGACATTGGAGTCTTTGTAGGTTATTGTGAAAACTCCAACGCTTACCAGATCTATAATCGTCGCACAAGGGAGATTATGGAAATGATTCATGCCAATTTCGATGAGCTTACAGAGATGGCTTCTAAGCATAATAGCTTGGAACCCGGTCATAACAGTTTAAACTTCCTTCAAACCCCATCATCAGCTGAACCTAGTTTACAACTAACTCGATGTCAAATGGAACAGCTATTTGCTCCTCTGTTTAGTGATGATATTGATGAACGTTCACCAGGTGTATCCAATGTTTCCGCTGCTCAACCTGATCATATTCAAATACCTGATACACCTGCTAGAACAACTACTGTTGAGGAAGCACCACCAGTTGATTCTACAACAACAGTCGAACAAACCGCATCCAATGACGTTGAACCAGCTAATGATGTTCTGAACAATGAAGTACCCCCACCTGCAGATTATGATCCAAATGCGTTCTTCAACCCGTTTGCCAATGAAAATGCTGCACCTGATGTTGCGGAATCATCTACAAGCCATTTGAATCCTCCCAATCTGCATAATGTATATCAACATCAACCTTCCACACATCGTTGGACGAAAGACCATCCTCTTGAGAACATTATTGGTAACCCGAATCAACCAGTCGTAACGAGACAACGTCTTCACACAGACGGTGAACATTACATTTATGCACTCACTGTCTGCCAATCTGAACCTAAAAACATTAAAGATGTAATGACCAAAGATAACTGGATTGAATCCATGCAAGAAGACCTCAATCAGTTTAAACGTCTTGAAGTATGGGAATTGGTTGAAAGACCAACAGGGGTCTTCGTCATTGGTCTAAAATGGATTAGGAAAAACAAATTGGATGCTGAAGGAAACGTAATCAGAAATAAGTCACGTCTCGTGGCTAAGGGTTATAGACAGGAAGAGGGTATTGACTTTGAAGAATCATTCGCTCCGGTTGCTCATCTTGAAGCTGTTCGGATATTTCTGGCATTCGCAGCTCACATGAACATCACGGTCTTTCAGATGGACGTCAAAGCTTTTCTGAATGGTAAACTGAAAGAGACGGTCTATGTCAGCCAACCAGAAGGATTCGTTGATCCAGAGTTCCCGAACCACGTTTACAAACTGAACAAGGCTCTCTACGGACTCAAACAAGCTCCTCGGGCGTGGTACGATAAGTTATCATCCTTTCTTCTCGATAATAAGTTCATCAAAGGTTCGGTCGACCATACACTTTTCATACAATATCACGGGGCACACATTTTAATCGTTCAAATTTATGTGGATGACATCATTTTTGGGTCAACACATCTAAAATACTCAAACGCTTTTTCAAAACTTATGAAAAAACATTTTGAAATGTCCATGATGGGTGAACTTACGTTCTTTCTAGGACTTCAAGTTCATCAATCACCCCGTGGTATTTTTCTAAGTCAGTCCAAATATGCCCTTGAAATTTTGAACAAAAATAGAATGCAAAACTGTGACACCTATGCCACTCCAATGGCACATACCAAGAAGCTGGACGCTGATTTGCATGGGAAATTGGTTGACCGTACCAAATACCGTAGTATCATTGGGTCTCTCATGTATCTAATAGCTAGCAGACCTGATATTGTCTTTGTTGTATATCTTTGCTCCCGTTATCAGTCAAGACCAACTGAAACTCACCTCTCTGAGGCTAAAAGAATCCTCCGATACATCAAGGGAACCATTAACTTGGGGATCTGGTATCCGAAGGATTCTGGTTTTGAACTAATAGCTTTTTTCAGACGCTGATCACGCAGGATGCTTAGATTCACGAAAAAGTACTTCAGGAGCATTACAATTTCTTGGTGATAAACTGGTGTCATGGCAATCGAAGAAGCAGGATTGTACATCGTTATCCTCAACATAAGCAGAATATGTAGCCATGTCGGCGTGTTGTGCTCAAGTCATTTGGATGAGAACACAACTCAAAGACTATGGTTACGTATTTGACAGAATCCCGATGTACTGCGACAATCGAAGTGCTATTGCGATCTCGTGCAACTCTGTTCAACACTCAAAATCAAAGCACATCGATCTTCGATATCATTTCATCAAGGAGCACGTGGAAAAGGGTAACGTTGAATTATACATTGTGGGTACTGAATACCAACTGGCAGATCTTCTCACCAAAGCCTTAGCTCCTGCTAGGTTTAATGACTTGGCCCACCAGATTGGTATGCGGTGTTTGACTCCAGAGGAACTGGATGAACTTTTAAAACATTCTTAAAACCAGTCAAACACCAAAACATCTTTTGTAAATATTTTCAAAAACAAAATACAAAAATATAAAATCTGATAAAACAACAAAAATATTCTTCTATCTATATTTTTTTTAACATGGCAAGTACAAATCTTCCGTCAACACTTTACTCTTTCAAAATTCAGTATTTTTCTCAGTCAAGTGTTGAGGGGGAGAAAGTAAATATTTTTTTTTGTTTCATAAAACCTAGTACTTGCATGTTACCTCATCTCGGTTGTTTCTTTGATAATGGTGGTCACATTTCTGGTATACTGACACTCCCCGGGCTCAAATTTTTAAAATTTCGTCATTTGTTAAGTCGAGGGGGAGTGTCGTCAAGTTTCTTTCCAAATATCATACTTTGCGTAACCAAAATGGAAGTTATGGGCGTTGGATGAAAATGGTTAAGGTGGAGGGACTGAAATCGTCAAAAGCTCAAAGTGTTTTTTAATAAAACATTTCACTTAATTTTTTCAAAAACATTTACTTCATCTCATTTATTATCCAACCACCATATCCTACGCCTAAGAATCCACCTTCAAAACCGTGTTTTTGATCTCAAATTTGTAAGTGTTTTCATAATCTTTGTGGTATTTCAAACAATGGTTTTGATTTGTTTCAACATCCAACGGCTAGATTTGTGCCTAGGCATGATTTTGTGTTCTACGCATAAGCGTATGAACACATAATCATGTTTGGGTGTTATTTGTTAAAATGGTTGTGTCAAAACGTTTATATAATCACTCTTATTCCATTTCTATCAAACAAATCCACCCAGAAGCACGAATTGAACATTTTCAGAATTAGGGTTCATATGCGTGAATTGGGTGTTTTCAATTGAGAGTGTATCTGGACTATTAGATGGTCTCATGATGTTGTAGCATTTGGGTATTTTTGATTCGCTTAGGTTTTGATGTTAAAACTTAGATAAAACAACTCATTAGGCTTCTTAGACATCCTAGAAAAAGTATGGTGCAAATCCTATGGCTAAAACTCTTACTTGTAAAACTTGAATCTTAGGGTTTAGTCCTTTACGCGTAAGCATGTTGTACGCATAAACTGTTAAAATTGTGACTGCATGTTAGACAGAAAGGGATTGACTGTGATGTTAATTATGGTGTTATGATGAATTTATTTCAGGATTATTACGCGTGAAAAATTCAGAATCAAGGTTAATTGAACTCCTACGCATAAGGATCACCTTACGCGTAGAATGTTATGCGTAAGAGAAATTGATAAGGTTTTAAAAGGTACCATTTTGAGGGGTCGTTTAAGTCCTTATTTGATCACTTTTATATCCGTTATTGCTTAATATCGTTCCTTTTCACTTTTTAGGTCTCGTAAAGGCAAAATGCTGGAATGGCACTTATTTTGACGAAAAGGCGCGAATATATGAAGAAAATGGCCAAAGTCGAAATCGAGACACTCACAGTTGCTGAAAGTATAAGGCGACGGCGTCAGGTGCTATTGGCGACGCCGTCCCAAAATTATTGTGACGGGTCAGAACCCAAAACTCGTATTTTCAAGAGACGGCGTCTAGTGGTGAAAGAGTAGGCCGTCGCTACTCAGACGGCCTAGATGCAATCCAGACGACGTCAGAAGTTGAAGAGGACGGCGTCACGGACATAAGGTGACGCCATCGCAAGGTTAACGTGGCCAAGACGAAACCCTAATGGCGGCGACACGACGGCGTCACTAAACATAAGGTGACGCCGTCGCAATTGTAATCTTATATATAGAATCCGAATTTTTCAGTCTTTGGGTGGAGAGTCTTTGGAGTAAAAACCTAAAACCGAACCTAAGGTGTCTTGTACAGTATTTTAGGGTTTTAAACCCTATCTTACATCAAGATAAGTCTTTACTTCATTAATTCAATTATGTCTTTGATTATTTGTATGTATGCTTGCATGTTCTCCATGTCCGGCTAATTTATTTGTGTGTTTGCTTAGGAAGTATGAAACTTAATTATTAAATATTGATTGTTTGTTTCTTATCTTAGTTGATTAATGATCTAGTAATGCGATAGGTCATTCGTTGTGCACTTAATGCTTGATTCATCTTTGTGAAACTTAGAGTATAATTACCTGAGTAATTGTAGGCTAAATCATCCGAAGAGCGCCTTAGAGTAGGAGTCTATAATCTCTAGTGGGTTTGTAGACAAGACCCTTTGGTAAGTTCGAAGAGTTAGGGAGAAACGCATACCCTACAACTTTAGACACACAACACAACTAGGAATAAGACGTGACACTCAACCATCAATAGGAGATAATTAAGGAGTAATACAAACTAAGTAAACACATCTTTAAACTATCATACGAGCACACATTAATTAGACATAGACTCCCACAACCTTAGTTTAGATAATTAGATAATAGTAGAGTAATCGGTAGAAATACCAACCCCCCCAAATCCAATACCCGAGATTCGTACCTTTCCATTTTCATAAAATATAAAAAGATAAAAAATAATCTTCCTCAACCTTAACCTTAGCGTAGTAACTCCCTACTAGCATTCCTATTCCCCTAGAGAACGATATCAATACCCGTGGCTTACCCTAATTACTACACTACAACGATTAGGTTCACTGCCTAGGGTGTTATAAAACTTGCTCGAAGAAAAGGAAGTTCCTTTGACCCCGAACGACGCGTGTAGCGTTATCAAGTTTTTGGCGCCGCTGCCGGGGAATAGAATAGCTAGTTTGTAGTCCACCTCGTTTAGGTTTCTTTGCTTGATTCCTATCAAGTAAACTTTTTTCTCATTTTTAGATTTCTCTTAGTCTATCCCCATTCTTCGTGACCTTTGTTCGTAACCTCATCACTTTTCATCATGGAAGGTGATAACCCACTACCATTCATCAACCCACCACCAAATGACCCGCCAAGAGCCCGTACTCTTGGTGAATACTCGAGACCAAGCCACCTAGGCTATAGGAACACCATTGAGCTTCTCGACCAAGCCAAAACTACGGCCCTGCGATCCGACACCATCTGGTTGGTGCAAAACGGATGTGCATTCCATGGACTTCGTTCTGAAGATCCAAATCAGCATCTGAGGGATTTCCTCAAAATCATCGATTCCATCGACCTTGATGCTACTACTCGGGAGACCACGCGCCTGCGTCTCTTCCAATTCTCTCTACGGGACCAAGCTAGTAATTGGCTTGAGCGACTTCCCACCGGCTCCATCTCAAGTTGGGATGATCTTACTTCTCGCTTCCTTGCTCAATTTTTCCCACCGGGGAGAACTACTAAGCTTAGGAATGACATCTTGATGTTCCAACAACGTCAAGGTGAATCTCTCTACGAAGCATGGACCCGATTCAAGGACTTACTTCATAAAGTCCCTCATCACGGCATTGATCTTTGGCTCCAAGTCCAAATCTTTTATGATCATGTCAACTTTCCCACTAAGCGATCCATTGACCAAGCAGCCGGTGGAAAACTTAGTGATTTCACCGCAGAAGAATCATGGGAAATAATAGAGGACCTCGCCCTCTATGACAACGAAAGTTGGGATGACCCCCGTGAGCTGCCCAAAACCGTCAAGGCAATATCCTTGCCTCCTCCCGACCGTAGGATGATCGAACTTGAAGATCAAGTTAAATTCCTCATGAGTTCTTACAAAAATCCTAAGTCCTCACGACAAGTGAATCAAATCACTCTACCTTGTGAGTTATGCAGTGGTCCCCATGACACTCGTGATTGCACAAGGCTCTCCGAACAAGCTTTTGCGGACTACGCCTCCATACGTAGCGACGGAGCGGGAGAGAAGTGGTACACTTTCAAACCCGAACAAAACAACTTAGGAAACTCATACAACCCCTCATGGAGAAATCACCCTAATCTTAAGTGGAACCAAAACTCAAGCACACCTCAAAGCTCATCTAGTTCGCCTAATAGGTTCAATTCTTCTAATACCGGGAACCCCACTAATCTTGAGGCAATTGCATCTAGATTTTTGTCATCCCAAGAAACTCAATTGAATAAGCTTGAAGCCGATTTTAAGCAAAAACAGAGCGAGATGACAACCAAGCTTGATGCCCTCTTAAAAGCCTTCAATGAGCGGGAAGTTGGAGCACTCCCAAGTGATACTATTAAGAACCAAAAAGTGAATTCGATTGCATCGACTTCATGTTCCAGTTCACCATGGGAGAGTGCACATCCATGCCCCTCTCACCCAACAGTTCACTCGGTAAATGCTATCAAAAAGGGTTCCAAGTCATCCAAGAGATACCAAGGCCCGGCACCTTTGGTAAAGCCTACTCTTGAGAAACCCGTCAGCCAAGAATCCAAACCTAGTTTAGAGGAGGAGTACAAGGAACTCCATCAAGAAAAACCGATTCTTGAAGTCTTAGCTCATGCACCTTATTATAATGCTTTAAAAGAAAAATATGAGTTAGAACTTAGGCTTGGAAAACATGGGTCCGCCTTTGTGCGAAACAACTTACCTAAGAAGTTAGACGATCCCGGGCTATTCACTCTTCCGTGTAGACTTGGAACTTCCAAGCCACTCGATGCTCTAGCCGATTTAGGATCATGCATCAATCTCGTTCCATTGTCCCTTCATAGAAGCCTCAACCTAGGTAAAATTGAACCAACGGAAACTATCTTAGGTCTAGCGGACGGTAGTATAGCACGTCCGGTAGGAATAATAAAGGACATGGTAGTACATGTAGGAGAGTTGACTCTTTTGGCCAACTTTTATGTACTAGACATGAATAAGGACCCGACATGCCCATTACTAGTTGGAAGAGGATTTTTAGCTACCGCTAGTGCCATCATCGATTGTAAGATGTCCAAAATAGTGGTAGGAGAGGGGAGTGCTAGATCCGTTTACGATGTTAAAAAGCATACGTACTATAAGGATGAGGAAATCCCACAAGAGATAGGGTTGGATAGAGAGCCTTCTCGATATGGACCTTGGATTGATAAGAACATCATAGGCCCCCAAAGACCTTTTTATCTAGATAAGGCCTTTGCTAGTGCAGCAACTTTCCAAGAACAAGAAATGGCTAGGGACATAGAAGTGAACCCGTTCGAGGACGCCTTAGTATTTAGGAAGATGACCGAGTTCCTAGGAAGCTTGCCCGTTAACCTTATCATGAATAAGTGGATAGTTGAGAAATCCGAACACATGTGGAATTGGAATAGACCGCCGAGTGATGGTAATGGAAGGTGGCACATTAGGATACAAATCTATGATCCCGATGGTGAGATGTTTGAAAAGGCATATTTAACCGAACGTACTACTAGGAACTTGAATGATAAGTTTGATCCTTACGACATTGTTGAGGATAGACTTACGTATATCGGTACGTAGGAGCACGACTACGAGTCTAGCTACAAGACTCTTTAATAAAGAAAAGCGCTTCGTGGGAGGCAACCCATGCTTAATTGTTTGCTTGTTAGTGTCATATATCTTTTATTAATTGTTTATCCTCATGTTTAAATTTGTAAAAATGCTTTATTTTGTTTTTAACTTCGTCTTAATTGCATATAAAGGTATTTATTCTGCTTCAATTTTTGTTTTATTTCGTAAAAATGTTTAAATTTGTACTCCTATTTGTTAATTATTTTCTATATACTGTGATTGTTCGTTTGTTAATTCGTACCCAACGGAGGGTGCTTCGCGAAAAGAAATAATTTCTCAGAACATCGATCTGAGCATCAGCACGAGGATGCATGGCTATATGCATTCAGATAGGA
>BPTQ01000001.1:93959543-94180745 GCA_019973895.1 Chrysanthemum seticuspe | reverse complement strand
ATATACGCATTCGTATATACGCATCCTAGAGCTGAATGCGCATTCTTTACAATTCGCATCCTTTTCTCTCGGAATCCGTATTTCGAATGTGCATTCGCATACACCTTGGAATGCGCATTCCGAATGAGCATTCTCACTTGGAATACGCATTTCCAATGACAAATGCGTATAGGAAGTGTCCTATGCGCATCAGGGGAAACATCTTGGAATGCGCATTTCCAATGTGCATTCTAAAGACTATTGCGATGTGCGCAGCAAGCCCCAGTTTCCTTGAAGGAAAAGAAGCTCGTTCAAAATATTGTGGGATCCGTCACTTGGATTAGCAACATCACATCATTAATACCATTCGGTGCCCATAACTATAGCAAGAGATCCCCTTATCCTTACGATCATCCCTCAATGATGCGATTCCAATTCCAACTCCTTCTAATAAAAAATAGAAAAATATAAAATATAAAAAATAATCTTCCTCAACCTTAACCTTAGCGTAGTAACTCCCTACTAGCATTCCTATTCCCCTAGAGAACGATATCAATACCCGTGGCTTACCATAATTACTACACTACAACGATTAGGTTCACTGCCTAGGGTGTTATAAAACTTGCTCGAAGAAAAGGAAGTTCCTTTGACCCCGAACGACGCGTGTAGCGTTATCAGAAATCTTACGTGTAACCTTTACGCGTAAGGTTCTACAAAGGGGACTACGCGTATCCTGTGAAGGATATGCGTAAACAGTAACCTTTACGCATAAGGTTCACTCTTACGAGTAAGCCTTACGCGTAAGGTTCCACATACGCTTACGTGTAAGCTTTATGCCTAAGGCTCTCTTTTCCTACGCTTAACATTTCTTACGCGTAAGTCGAGATCCTACGCATATATGCTTACGCATATAACCACTCATGTTTACGCATAAGCTTGGAATTTTACGCCTAAGCCTTAGATCAACCAAAATTATGAATTGTTACGTGTGCATACTTGTAAATAAATAAATCATAACGTCACGAAACCAAAATGTCATTAATAAGCTTAAATGGTTAATAAGTTGTGAAAATAAGTGAAAACTTGGACTTTAAAACTCAAAGTTAATCTACTCACGAAACTTATCACGACGTCTTTGGACTATTGTACTAACAAGTGACATTGGACTCGTAACAATCATTGACATATCACATTCAATAAATAGACAATAAAATCAACTTTTGACTAACGTAATGTCTTTCGATATGTTGGTTCTTTTGGCTAAATATCTTTCAGATCACGATATGGACGTTCAAATGCAAAATGTGGATGCACCAAATGTTCTCACTGTTGAAGATATCTTCCCTAATGGTTACCCAATGAAGATCGGAAAGAACAACCTCAGAGTTGACTTTGATAACTTCACCTATTCAGAGTCTTCTTGTCTGATTGCCGTGGACATTCTGAAGACTCACCCATACCAGAACATGCTCACAAATTCTGCTACTGTGCCGGAGATCTACATTCACCAATTCTGGCATACAATACAAAAGGTTAAAGGTCAAAGTGTTGTGACAGTGACGCTTAACAACAAACAAGTCACCATCACGCCAGCAGATTTGAGGGCCATTCTTCTTATTCCTGTCATCGAGCCTACTGAATACAATGCTACTCTAACGGAAGAGGTCGCTCTTCAGTTCATGGTCGACATCGGCTATGATGAAGCTGCCGGGGTAATCACAAAGCATTCAACTGTGGATCTTAAGAACATTCCCCAGCCATGGAGAACCCTCTTCATAATGATTGCCAAATCCGTTTCCGGACGTGATAGTGGTCATGACCATCCCAAGCTCATGGAACTAAAAATATTTTGGGATATGGTAAACATGAAACACATAGAAGTTGAAGCTATGATACGGGAAGACATGATGTCTTACCTTAAAAAACCTGCCACCAAGATCCCGTATATCAGATACACCAAACTGTTGATCCAAAGAGCTCTAGGGTATAATCCTGATATTCCCTTGAGACTTGATGACCCCAACCAACACTCCGTGTTGTTTGAGGCCACACTCAATGTTGTCAGATTTAAGGACTCAACAACGAAGAAACAAGGTGCAGTGTTGCCAGATCATCTTCTTACTGATGCTATCAAAGGACTTTATTTGTACAAACGATATCTGGTAGCAGTTGAAGCAGGAAAAGTAGGTTTCCTTGATGAAAAGTCCTCTGGTACACCTACTAGGAAAACCAGGAGAGGCAGTGCAGGAAGTATTACGAGCACCGAAAGTACGAGAAAGTATCCTAAGAGGACTCATGTTCTCAAAAGGAAAATTCCATCAAAAGATGTTGTCCCTATTCCCAAACTTGAACCGCAACAAAAGCTAATGGACGAGGACTCAGAGGACACTAAAATGGACGAAGAGGTCATCTACTCTGAAACTCCAATCGTTGATACTTTGACAGTAGAAAAATCTCCCAGTCCAAAAGCTGATAAAGGTAAAGGTAAAACCCTAGTTGCTGAGCCAGAAGAAGAGGAGAGCTCGGATGAAGAACAACTGGACAGAGACTACAAGAAAAAGGTGAAGAATCTAAGACTCTAACACGTTGCTAAAGAGTTTGTACAGCACCAAATTCGTAGCCCCGGAGGGTCAAGTGGTGGTGCACTATCTACACCAGTTTTCGATGCGGTTAATCAACCCGATAAGGGAACTGGTACCACCACCCATGAACAACAACAAAGGCAACTTGAGGATTCTATCAACTATGAATTTGAGGAACCAGAAATGGAGAAGTCTGAGAAAATTCCTGATGAAGATGCTGAGGTTGCAGCTAAAGAAAAAGCAGAAAAAGAAGCTCAAGCTCAAGCAGATAAAGTAGCCAGGATTAAGGCTGAAGAAATGGCTAAATCTGGAAAAGATGACGAAGTTGATTATGATGATTTTCTTCTAGATAGTCCAGCACGTTCCAAGGAACTAGCTTCTGAGCCACCAAAGGACCCTGAGCCTCCTCATGTCTCCTCATCATCAGATTCTTCTTCTCACTCTTCACCTCCACCATCCAAAGGCACAACCAGATCCGCATCCAAGTCAGTAAAGAAACCAACCGACTCTTGGATATCCCGGGCTAAAACAAAGATTGTCAAAGCTGTCAAGCAAGTCAGGAAGAAATACGTGACCAACAAAAAGCTGAATCAACTCGCTGACAGGATCAATCTTCTACAAGATGGGATAGACGAGATGTTGAGTGAAAGGGAGCATATCCAGAAGTTTCTCAAACGTGATGTCCAAGGGGAAATGAACATGATGATTAGGGAATATACTCATAAATTCCTTCTCGACATTGTTCCTGGAGTGACAAAAGAGATGTTCACCAGACAACTCTATCCGAATCTCATGCAGTTGGCCAAACAAACGATCAGATCAACGCCCTTAACTGTTACAATCAACCCAATTGAGCCTATAGCTTTCTATGATGCAGAATTGGTGTCCAAGCTTGTAATTCAAATGTCAAAATGATCTGGAACATTTACCTCTGACGAAGGTAAACTGTTTGACGCATTGCTAGATTACCAACTTAAAACGGGATGCAGAGCGACAGCTGAAACGGCTAAGCGTCCTAGAGATGATGATGATGCGGATGAAGATAAAGGATCAAAACGCAAGAAGAAGTCTGGTGAATCCTCCTCTATGCCACAACCACTCCAAAGGACTCCAACCAAAACAAGATCTCCTCCAAGTTCTGCTGCTACAGAGAAACCTCAGGACTCTGAGTTACCACCTCACACAGAGAAAATCGGTGATCATTTCGAGTACACTAGTGGTGACGATGAAGAGATCCCAGAGCCCCGAAAACAACCCACCTCTCCCGCCTCAACAAAGAAACCAGAGTCCTCCTCAAGGCCAAAGAAGAAGAAGACAAAGACCAATGTTCTCTCATGGCTAGACGAAGATGACACCGCAGAATATGACTGTTTTTCTACACTTGTTGATGCTACTCCCTCACTACCAGAAGGTCAAGAAATGGTAGATGGTCGTACTATAGAGCAGGTGAAGCTGATTCAAGAACAGTTTAGAGTGAAGAAGATGACTAAGGCTGAGCTAAGGCGAATTAAGAATGAAGCCTTCCAACTGCTTAAAGACAACTCAGAAAGTGCAATTGAAGTTGAATACCATCTCGAAAACATTGCACGAGCCATGTCGAACAATATCGATTGGTTCAATCCCGAATCTAACATCGACTTCACAAGACAAGACAAAGCTCCATACTACACAGACTGGACCAGACCGCTACCAACAATTGGCCAACCGGATCAACCTCAAATGCCATACCGTTACTTCTTCAATAATGACCTCGAGTTTCTTTTACACGGTAGCGATGTTACAAGGAAGTACGCTACGTCACACACATTTCCTTTTCCAGCAGCAATCTATTCCAACAATCCAGCCATCGAGGAAGAAGCCTCACATATGTTTGTTGCCAAAGTGGAAAAGTATGACCTTGATGCGATGTATGGGATTCATCATTGGCCTGAGCGCCGAAGAATCTTCTACAAAAGCTGCCAGGTTCAAAAATCGAAAAAGGAAGTGTTTAGTGATAAATGGATGATTGCTATTAAGCATGTTACACTTTCGTCAAAGTGGGACTACACATTCCTCAAGAACATTGTGGTCAAACGACAAGACGAAGAGGACTATGGCTTCTGTGAAGTGGATTTTCCAAGACTGTCGCTAAATGACATTGAAGTTATGTATCTCGCTAAGGTGCAAGGACGAATGCGACATTTCTACACCACAGTCCAACGCGAATACATCAAGTCATTACTCATCTACATCAGAAGCATAGTAATCCAAGAACGTGTAGAAGACAGCTTGTCGTGGAATCGTATCAGACGCGTGTTAACCTCACTAAACCACAGCTAGACCTCCCCGACATAAACCAACTTACTCAGTACAACCTCATCAGCAAACCATTTGGAGTAGTCTACCGTAGTGAACTACACCAAAATTGCTTAATGGCGTGAAAAGAACTTCATAAGTTTGGGGATCACACATTGAAGTAAGTCAGGGACGGGTTAGCTTATCAGTTAAAGGCGATACAACAAGGCATTGGGTCACCTAAGAGATGGAATTCGAAGGAGAGAAGGGATGTGAAGAAGATCATCACTCGCATCGATGAAAGGTTGTTCAGAAGGGATCAGTTTAGAACTTTGGAGAGTTTCGTAGGTGGACGTCCCAGCATATCTCTCACAGGCTATCAACGTCCAGAATGTATTCCTGGAGTTATTGCTGGACTACCGGATTCTCCTGGTAACCCTTGATTTGTTTCATTATCTTATCATTTGGATGTGTGATTTTTATATGACAATGGCTTGTGCACAAATAACAGTGCACAACCCGTACTTGTAATGAAAGGACCCTGTGGTACGCTTCAGTGCCACAATCCTTATAAACGAAGCGAAAGCTTCTTACTTTTGAGTAAAACTAATCAAAACTTTCATTTTCAAAGTTTTGCTCAAAAGAACAAGTACCTCCCCTTATGATTTTCAAAACCTCAAAAGTTTATATCACTTGTTGAGGGGGAGTATTTGCTTAAAAACTTTGTTCACAAATTGTTCTTCATGGTAATCTTCCCGCAAAACTTAAAATGGACATATTCGATATCAAAATTTCGTCAAAAATAACATTTATATGCCATTTTTGAGGGGAGAGAAAAATTATGTGATAAGAAATATGTTGTGAATTGCTAATGAATCGTGGTGCTACAGACTTAACCAATGAATTGAAGAGATCTTAAATGTTAGTAACTCGCAAAGACTTGTCCGGGACGGGTAATAATTTCAAGCTAGTTGTCACCTAAAAGCTGACAATGTAACTCTTTAACTATGCAACGTAACCGTGTCTCACGGGGGATTGTCTATCTTGAGTTGATCAATTCCAAAGTGCGCGCTCTTCTCTCACCGTGCAGATTTCTGTAAAAATATTTAAGCACGTGTGGAGGGGGAGTATTTATGCAAAGTCTTAAACTTTCAATAGTGGTATTAAATGTTTTTACTCATAACCACTTTGAGAGATTTTCATGAAAATGGTTTTATGGCAACATAGGTTAGTCATGGAGTTATAAGGTGACTAAGGTTAGGAATAATCGTCCTATGATCCGCCAGAGCCGGAGGGATCTACCTAAGGAAACCACCAATAGTTAGAATTAGAAGTCCTTATGTATGATTATAAAAAAGGCGAAAATGAGAATCGGAGAAAGAAGGAGTTGAAGAATTAAAAAGAAAAGTAAAGAAAAGGGTGAAAATAAATAGCCCTCCAAATTATTCAACTTAGGGCAGACACCGAGTTCAATTCATATGCTACTGGTTGTCATTTGATGACACCGGTATTGAAGATCAAAGTCGTCATGGACCCAGTGACGCATGCACTAAACCTTCTTAGCCACTCAAGTTTCTCTCAACAGAAGCTTGTTTCATTCTCACAGTGAACCCTACATAAACTATCGGCTTTCTCTTAGAGATTGCTGGTATTGAAGCAAGGAGACCCTCTCCCTAGTCTCCGCTCAGGAAAACCAAAGCGCACTATTGAGTCTAGAGCCACGAGATTCATCAAAAGATCTCTTAGGTACACTTGACATTTTATCACTTGTCGTTCAACAGTAAGGACACAAGTGATACATTATCGAGTCCTTCACAGATCTTAGCAATCTGTCGAGAACATTTATGAGAGGTTCACACATATGATCCTCAGTGATTGAATGGAAACTCCTGCCAGGGTCAACATCAAACAACCCTGACAACAGGTCACTTCGGTAACTCCCCATGGATTATGCTTAGTGTGTCTCAAACGGTCTACAGTCGTGGGGTGATGCTTCTGTGTACCTCAGCGACTCATCTGAACTGTAGGTGTACTTCGGTACATCGAGTTATCTCACTTGTGGGACTCCATTTCAGGAACAGCCTTTGTGAGAATCAGAGTTGTGTTTTCACACTATGCTGTTAACACTCTCGAAGTTCAAACTTGTAAGCGCTGGATTATTTCTAATCCATGTTTTATGTTTTCTTCTTATGGATGCTTGCGGGTGGAAAAGATCATGCAGATTCTCCACATGCTCATACCTACAACAACACTAATCGAAGTTCTCTCAAAAGGCAACACAAAGTCAGAATGATTCTTCGTCAAAGTCAAAGAATCTACAAAGTTTAAAGACTAAGAGAACTACATTAGTACTGAAATCCAACGTTAAAGAGCGTGTGAGCATGTTGGAGAAAGACGTGGAGACACTGGAGCAACGAAGCAGACCTGATGCAGACAACCACAACATACTATCACTACCATCACAAAGAACAAAGAATTAAAGAACAAAGAAAATGATGACGTCAAAGCAGAATACTTCAAAGGAAACAATTTCTCTACACTGGGGAGATTGTTCGAATCAAGGCACTTCTTCTCACAAGAAAGAAGAATGTCAGAAGACGTCAAAGCTACTATTACATCAGCATCTACAACGTTTATATCATCAATCACTAACACTTAGGGGGAGATTGTTGGAATCAATCCTAAACTAGAATTCAAGTGTTAGTAATTAATATGTAATAGTTAGCTTAATTATGGCTTTTATGTTAGTAATCAAGGCTAGGCTTATGTAGAAAGCCCATGAGCCTATGCCAAAGCCCAATAAGGAAAGGAAGGGAACTGGCATGTTGCCCTAGTTCCTTCCTATAAATACCCATGTAAACCTTCTATTGAAGGTTGGTTGTTCACTTTCAATATCACTCTACGCTTAACATTTCTCATTTCATTCGTGTGTGTGTTTGTTTAGTGTTCATACGATCATCTTATCTATCTTTCTTTCATATTGATGCTTGTGTTACATAAATAGGAACCTAACATGAGTTTATCGATTTGACGAATTCGATAAGGTCTACTATTTTCCGAAACTTATTGGACTATGGATCTTATCGCTTAGATGTCTCATTGTGTTGCATTGAGTCACATATTGGTTGTTGGAGTGCATTCATAGCATCATATTGAGTCGATACACCCACATGAGGATACCAAACACTAGGATTAAATGGTGAAATGAGACATTTTTGGAAATAATGAAATGAAATACATTGGGGTAGATAACGTTGATTTCGAGAGATATATATATTAAATTTGGTCTACATTAATAGGTTGTACCGAGTCGATAGTTGTTGTGCCGTGATTACCATTATCTTCTGCTAGTGTTTGTTTGTACGTTGATTTCTTGAGGTTAGTTTCATAGCCCCACTTTTATCTACATTTTTAACTATATTGGGGTGAGAATCATGCTACTGTTTTTGGACCGTTAAAACTATTTAGATTTGCTTATATGCTTGACTGTTTAGATAGATGTGCTTTAGTTGTTGCCTTAGTCTAGGTTTAACCGTGCCTAGCTAAGAATAGACTTCTACCTCGACCTAGTACGGGGTTGGCAATTATTCTAGATTTTGCCACGACAGTGCTGGACTAGAGTCGCGAGGCCTGAGTAATCCCTGGATGCGGGATATGGTTGGTGATCCGGGTAGGATCGGTGTGTGCAAACGGTATTTATCTATCTTAGGTCTTGCATAGCAAATCAACTCCTACAGGTCCACTATGATTTTGTTGAATGTAAACCTATGAACTCACCAGTGTAAGCTGACCTTTTAGCATGATTTCTCAGGTATTTGAGAGATGTTTGGTATACGTGATCGGTGGAAGCTTGGCAAGAAGGCGGGGTTCAAGGATCAATTCTGACTTTGATAAACTTTGGGGACCTATTTTATTAAATTATGTTTTGGGCCTAATATTTACACTTCTGGATTAAATTTTTTGAATACTTAAATTTGGGATTGGTTTTGAATGATTAAATGACTTTCTTTTGCTATACTTGTGTGCGATACCAATCCAATAGTAACGCCTCGAAAACTTGATTAAGTCTTCCGCTGTACTGAGATTTGGGGGTGTTACAGACTGGCATCAGAGCTCAAGGGTATAGAGAATTAGGTATTTTATAAACCCTAAACTATAACAACTTTTAAGAAAAATTTATCCTCGACCGACGCACGCCCGCTTGCCAAGCCGAAGCTTCTTAATTGATTATGGTATGAACTGCGATTTGAATTATGAGATGATCTGTTTAGGGATATTATGAACTGATTATTGAAATGTTATGATTTGGAGATATGATTATTGATTTTGGGAAATGAGATGTGAGTATCGAGATATTACGGAATTAGATTTGAGTAAACGGTATATTATGTGATGGAACTGAACTTACGTGTTCTATTTAAAGGCATATTTTGAGTAATGTGGTACCTCTACTTTTAAAGCTTTCATTATGTGATATATATTTTGGTTAAGTTGATGCGCTTATTAAAACTAGTTGTTTCGAGCACTTATACCTACCATATGCCATTGTCACAGGCTATGCCTTCACTAGCTTTTGATGTGTCTGAGGAGGTCCTTGCTGTTGCTAGTTCGCCAGCATTGAATCTCATGACGGTTGCGCAGGGTGATCCTTATGAGATTTCCCGTCACACTAGTTCATCATCATCATCAGATCGCTCTAGTTCATCTAGGCAGCTCACTTTACATCAGGTCTTAGCATGAGCCCAGACATCTAGACTTGCTCGTAGTACTGCCCGCATGTCTGTGCGACCACCATCATCACCTATTCACTTAGCAGCCCACTCTCTTCTGTCATCACCACTAGCATCACCATGTCTTAGGATACCTAGATCTCCTACTGTACCACCTCAAGATTTACCTACATAGAGACTCCGACTCATGGACTCTCCCTCTATAGATGAGGGCGAGGAGGAGCATGAGATTGAGGAGCAGTATGTAGATGAGGATGAGGATCCTCAGGAGGAGGATGGTGAGGATATCCTAGAAGGGGGTACTCCTCCATTATAGAGTCCTACACATTCACCGAGACCAGGTTCTCCTTTGCCTGAGCCTGATTCCCCAGGAGAGCCTTTAGACATTGACTCACCACCTTACTCACCTTATATAGGTAGGCCGTTAGGATCTGAGATACCATCAGAGATTGCTTCAAAGCCTGAGGATTATGGTGAGACTAGTATGATCTGGAGGAGGATTATATCCCAGAATATTAGTCTCAGTAGATTGTCAGATCGATTAGAGGGAGTGACGAGGACTGGTGTAGAGGATTTGAGGATAGATTTGACTAAGATAGAGAAGAAGTCGATGGCCTTGAGAGAAGGTCTGTCGGGACTCTATGAGCAGGTTGGAGACCGGCACGTAGAATGTTCGATAGCCCTGGAGGCAGACCAAGCGCTTTAGCGCAAGGTCGACGGGTTGGAGAAGGAGGTCGTGAATCTTAGGAAGGATTGCGATTCTTAGCGTTTGGGGATTTTGTCACTATGGAGAGTGATGGATGATGTTTGGAGATCATTTAGGAGTGCTCGTAATCGTGGCTAGGTAGTATGAGATTCATAGCTTTGTACCATCTTGAAACTAAGTAGTACTTGGTTCGAGATGTAGGATTATCCTAGTTGTCTTATTAATATCGTTGTTAGGATCATTTTTTATTTCTTCGTATCCTTCCATGTATTCCACTTTTGAAACCTATAAGTTATGGTTATTGGAACGTGCATCCGGTAGTTATGATTCGGTATCTGATTGTTTCTCTTTGGTATAGCGTTATCCTTGTTGACCTTGATTATGTATTCGAGCATTATTGGGTGATCCTTGGAACCCAACTCTATTTTTAGAGCAAGAATTGTGAACTCATGAAACTGTTATTCTTGCCTTCAAAATGATGGCAACAAGACGAAACCCGCTTAGGAACAACCGACCAGCTCCTGCTACTGTTGTTGCCCTTGTCCGCCGAGGTCGTCGTCCGGCCCCAACCACTCCACCTGTTGAGAATCTGAACACTGATAACCCAGCTGTAGAAAACCTGAATGTGAACGACAGTGCTGAGAATGGTCCAGTTCCACAAAACCCTCCACCTGTGAACCCAGCCCACGTTGACCAGTTAGTGGCGCAGCGTGTCGCTGAACTGCTAGCTGAGACTAATCTCTCTAACACCTCTGGTGGAACCCCAATGCTGAATCGAACTCGAGGTTGTATCTACAAAGAGTTTTGATTATGTGGTCCCATTGAGTTCGGAGGAACTTAGGGAGTAGTTTACCTAACTAGGTGGTTGGAGAAAACGGAATATGTGTTTGCCGTTAGTAACTGTGATGAGGATTGTAAGGTTAAGTATGCAACATTCACCTTGAAGGACGAAGCGTTGACCTGGTAGAATAACTATCACAGATCAGTAGGAATTGATGTAGCTTATAGCATGACTTGGACTCAGTTTAAGACTCTCCTGATCAAGACTTAATGTCCTAGGAATGAAGTTAAGAAGTTAGAGAGTGAGTTCTGGAACCATAAGGTTAAGGGTACTGACATGACGACTTATAATCGTCGTTTCCAAGAGTTATCGTTGCTTTGCCCTGATATGGTTCGCACTGAAGACCTTAAGATTGAGAGGTATACTGATGGATTTCCTTTAGCTACTCAAAATGATGTCATCACTGCGAAGCCAGTTAATTTGCATGAGGCAATTACTGTGGCTCAGCGTTTGATGGACTCTTATGTGTTAGAAGTAGGAGACAATGGTAAGAATGATATGAGTGATAAGAGGAAGAGGGATGAAGTTGTCAAAGGGAATGGCAACAAATGGCATGAGACAGTTAGGGTGTTCGCCAAAGGAAATGGAAAAGGAAAGGTTATGAAGGTAGTAGGCCTATGCGTGGTTGTTGTAATCGACACCACCATGGACTGTGCCCGAATGTGTGTAGGAAGTGCTCTAAGGTAGGACATTTGGCTAAAGACTGTAGGTCCCGACCACTTACTGCAGCTCAAACTGCACAAGGAGCGGAATGGAAGGCCACTGTCACCTGTTTTGGATGTGGAAAGAAAGGACATTTCAAGAATGAGTGCCGAGAGCCATGGATGAGAGGAAATCCCGATGATGTAGGAGGATTTGATAACCGAGGTGTAGGAAATAATGGCTTAAACCCTGTGAAGCGTGAGGTTGTGGAGAACCAGGGAAACCATGATGCTAGGAATCAGCAGAGAGACATGGGAACAGCGCGTGTTTACGCTATTGGGAAGGAAGCTGGTGAGGACCCTAACGTAGTTACGGGTACGTTCCTTCTCAATAATTGCTATGCTTCTGATAAAGTTTTAAAATGTACCTTTTTGAGGGGTCGTTTAAGCCTTTATTTGATCACTTTTGTATCCGTTATTGCTTAATATCGTTCCTTTTCACTTTTTAGGTCTCTTGAAGGCAAACTGCTGTAATGGCACTTATTTGGACGAAAAGGCGCGGATATATGAAGAAAATGGCCAAAGTCAAGAATCGAGACACTCAAGCTGCTAAATTACAAGGGGACGGCGTCACTGCTTAATCTGCGACGCCGTCGGAGGAATTTGAGACGATACAGAAGAGAAATTGCTAGTTTTTGGAGGACGGCGTCGGGCTTTAAAAGAGTAGGCCGTCGCAACTCAGACGGCCTAGATTCAATCCAGACGGCGTCAGAAGCTAAAGAGGACGGCGTCACAAGCATAAGGTGACGCCGTCGCAAGATTAACTTGGCCAAGACGAAACCCTAATGACGGCGACACGACGGCGTCACAAATCATAAGGTGACGCCGTCGCACATGTAATCTTATATATAGAATCCGAATTTTTCAGTTTTAGAGAGTAGTCTTTTGGGTAAACTTTTGGAGTAAAACCTAAACCGAACCAAGGTCGTATTTTAGGGTTTTAAACCCTATCTTACACCAAGATAAGTTGTTTACTTCATTAATTTAATTATGTCTTCAATTATTTGTGTGTATGCTTGCATGTTCTCCATGTCCGGCTAATTTACTTGTGTGTTTGCTTAGGGAATATGAAACTTAATTATTGAATATTGATTGGTTGTTTCTTATCTTAGTTGATTAATGATCTAGTAATGCGATAGGTCATTCGTTGTGTACTTAATGCTTGATTAATCTTTGTGAACCTTAGGTTATAGCACTTTGAGTTGTTGTAAGCTAAACTATCCAAAGAGGCCTTAGAGTTAGAGTTTATCATCCCTAGTGGGTTTTGTAGACGAGACCCTTTGGTAACTTCAAAGAGTAGGGAGAAACGCATACCCTACAACTTTAGACACACAACGCAACTAGGAATAAGGACGTGACAATTCAACCACCAATAGAAGATAATTAAGGAGTAGTAAAACCTAAGTAAACACATCTTTAAACTATCATACGAGCACACAATAATTAGACATAGACTACCACCACCTTAGTTTAGATAATTAGATAATAGTAGAGTAATCGGTAGAAATACCAACCCCCCAAATCCAAACCCCGAGATTCGTATTTTTCCTTTTCTAAAAAAACATAAAAAGATAAAAAATAATCTTCCTCAACCCCAACCTTAGCGTAGTAACTTCTCACTAGCATTCCTATTCCCCTAGAGAACGATATCAATTCCCGTGGCTTACCCTAATACTACACTACAACGATTAGGTTCACTGCCTAGGGTGTTGAAAAACTTGCTCGACGAAAAGGAAGTTCCTTTGACCCCGAACGCGCTGTGTAAGCGTATCAGCTTCCATACTGTTTGATACCTGTGCGGATATGAGTTTCGTATCCACCAATTCTATGCCATTACTAGGAATCTCCCAAACACCTCTAGGGTTTAGTTACGATGTGGAATTAGCTAACGAAAATAGAGTGAAGATAGACACCATAGTTCGAGGTTGTACCTTAAGTTTCTTAGACCGTCCATTTAGTATAGACCTATTTCCAGTTACCTTGGGAAGTTTTGACGTCATTATCGGAATGGATTGGTTATCGAAGAATGGTGCACACATCATCTACGATGAGAAGATCGTGCATTTACTGTATGGCGGAAAAGTTCTGAGCATACAAGGAGATCGGAGCGACTATGGAA
Organism: Chrysanthemum seticuspe; assembly: GCA_019973895.1. Lineage (NCBI taxonomy): Eukaryota > Viridiplantae > Streptophyta > Magnoliopsida > Asterales > Asteraceae > Chrysanthemum > Chrysanthemum seticuspe. The sequence goes on along the minus strand of BPTQ01000001.1, from coordinate 94,166,813 downwards.
GTCCTTCCCGGTTGAGCATCATCTCTTGTATTAAGGCCCAGATGTACATCGATAGAGGAGGTGGTCTTTTCTTGGCTCGAATTTCTGAAAAGTAAAGCGAGGAGAAGGGTGAAAGACACCTTAATGATGTACCCATCGTTAGAGAATTTTCGGATGTGTTTCCTGACGATCTGCCAGGGATTCCACCTGTCAGACAAGTGGAATTCCGAATAGAGTTGATACCCGGTGCTGCACCCGTAGCCCGGGCACCTTATCGACTTGCTCCAAGAGAATTGGAGGAACTGTCTAAACAGTTGGCAGAATTGTCAGAGAAGGGATTCATTCAACCAAGTACGTCACCATGGGGAGCAACAGTGTTTTTTGTGAAGAAGAAGGATGGATCGTTTCGAATGTGTATTGATTATAGGGAGTTGAATAAGTTGACAGTGAAGAACCGATATCCGTTACCTAGAATAGATGACCTATTTGACCAAATCCAAGGAGCTTGTGTCTTTTCTAAGATCGATTTACGATCTGGTTATCACCAGCTTAGAGTTCGAGAAGAGGATATCCCTAAGACGGCGTTTAGGACTCGTTATGGACAATATGAATTCCAAGTGATGTCGTTTGGTTTGACCAACGCGCCAGCGGTTTTCATGGATCTCATGAACCGAGTGTGTAAGCCATATCTGGATAAGTTTGTGATAGTATTCATAGACGACATCTTGATATACTCCAGGAGTAGAGAGGAGCACGAAGAGCATTTGAGACTCATTTTAGGATTGTTGAGAGAGGAGAAGGTGTATGCCAAATTCTCTAAGTTTGAATTTTGGATTCCGTCCGTTCAATTCTTAGGTCATGTGATAGATAGTCGAGTTGTTCATGTTGACCCAGCTAATATTAAGGCCATTAAGGAATGGGCAGCTCCTAAGAACCCATCAGAAATCCGACATTTTCTAGGTTTAGCAGGCTATTATAGGAGATTCATTGAGGGATTTTCCAAGATAGCTAAGCCGCTGACCAAACTGACACAGAAGGATGTTAAGTATGAATGGGGAGAAAAGGAAGAAGAAGCATTCCAACTTCTGAAGGAGAAGTTGTGTAGTGCGCCCATCCTAGCGTTGCCTGAAGGAAGCGAAGACTTTGTCGTGTACTGCGACGCTTCGCACAAAGGCTTAGGTGCTGTTTTGATGCAACGGGAGAAGGTGATTGCTTATGCATCCCGACAACTTAAGAAGCATGAGAAAAACTACACCACCCATGACCTTGAGTTAGGTGCTGTAGTGTTTGCTCTTAGGATCTGGAGACATTATCTGTATGGAACCAAGTGTGTAGTATTTACCGACCATAAGAGTTTGAAGCATATCTTAGATCGGAAGGAACTGAACATGAGACAACGTCGTTGGTTAGAATTGCTTAGTGATTATGACTGTGAGATTCATTATCATCCTGGTAAGGCTAATATTGTGGCTGATGCACTTAGTCGTAAGGAGGACATTCCACCCCTACTCGTTCGATCCTTAGGAATGACCATTGTTTCGCCTCTACCATCTCAAATCTTAGCCGCCCAAGCAGAGGAATTGACGGAAGAGAACCGTCCTTATGAGAATCTTCATGGAATGGTAGAAAGTGAAAACGGCTTCTTGAAGCATTCCGACGGAACCTTATGCTTCAAAGACAGAAGCTGGATACCATTTCATGGTGGAATCCGTGAGTTGATTATGCACGAGTCGCATAAATCAAAATACTCTATTCATCCCGGAGCCGATAAGATGTATCAGGATCTTAAGAAACTTTACTGATGGCCTAATATGAAAGCAGATATAGCTTAGTATGTCAGTTGGTTCCTGACGTGTTCTAAGGTAAAGGCCGAACATCATAAACCCTCTGGACTCTTAGTTCAACCCGAACTCCCAGAGTGGAAATGGGAGCGAATCACCATGGACTTTATCACTAAATTACCAAGAACAGATAGCGGCAATGACGCTATCTGGGTAATAGTTGATCGTTTAACTAAGTCTGCTCACTTCTTAGCCGTTAGTGAAACCGATAGTCTCGACAAGCTTGCTTGAATGTATCTTAAGGAGATAGTATCGCGTCATGGAGTACCGATATCTATCATTTCCGATAGGGATAGCCCAGACAACATTAGGAACAAACTTGGATATGAGTACTGCTTACCATCCTCAGACCGATGGTCAAAGCGAGAGAACCATTCAGACTTTAGAGGACATGCTTAGAGCCTGTGTTATTGATTCCGGCAAAGGCCGGGAGAGACACCTCCTATTAAAACAAATAAGCCGTAAAAACGTTTATTTATATTTTACGATCTTCTAATGTTTTGTCGATAACAAACGTAAAATCATTTTAACGAAACAAATAAAATACGTAAATGGTTTGAAATAATAGTTTCTAACATATTCACATTTTCACATAAAAGACTAAAACAAGTATAAGTGATTTTATGACTTAGTAATACATATGTACAACAACTAGTGTTTACATATTTGGGTAAAATATACACATAACTAGTATGTAGTATATTGGGTAATCTAAATGGGTAGAAACTTAAGCATCACAACCCATTGGGCAAATACATTGAATGTAGTTGGGTACAACCCAAAGCCCATGACCTATGGAGCTTGACCCATAACCCATTGCATGACATCATGCTTATATCATACATGGATAATATCCATAACCTATGGATCAACCCATACCCAAGTGACAAAGTGCATTGCACTCAAAGATACATTGTATCTAGCTAAAGATCCAGGTTCAACCCATGACCCATGACCCATAACCAAAATACCCATGGGTAAAAGGGAGCGTCCCACGGATCCCTAGCTCAACGCTAGACGGATCCCTTGTGGAAGGGATCCATGGGATCCGGGGAACAGTAAAGTTTTTCTTCTATAAATAGTGAGCCATTTTTTCCTTGTTTATGACCCCTTTCTAACATACTTTCTCCCTGAGTTAAAAACTCACTAACCTCAGATCCAAGAGATCTATGTTTGTAGTTTTGTTTTTGTGTGATCTTTTAGGTTCCTCTTAAAGGCAAGATCACCACCTTTGAAGTCGAGCAAGCTCAAGTCCATGAGTTGCCATGCTTCCTCCTCATCAAGGCTACTGAAGTCTTCTTGTTGATGATTCTTTTCTTTCTTCAAAGAAGTGTAGTGTTGAAGACATTAGTGAAAGATGTCTCAAGTGTCAAGACGAAGATATTAGTGAAGAGTATCTATCGTCTATAGCATAAGCACTTGTGGTAAGTGCTTAGAAGTCAAGACAAGAAGCATTAGTGAAAGGTGCTTAGAAGTCAAGACTAGAAGCATTAGTGAAAGGTGCTTAGAAGTGAAGACACAAGACATTAGTGAAAGGTGTCTTGTAGATCTAGTCAAAGGCATTAGTGAAAGGTGCCTTAGATGTACATTCGATATGGTGTGTTTCGATGTACAATATAGACTAGTAGTAGATCCAAGGATATTGATATCCTTGATGATGTTGTAAAGGAGTTGATCTCCTTTGGGATTAGTCGTTGGTGTAGTGTGGTAGTAGTTCCTCTATAGTAATGGAACTAGGTGCTTAGCCTAGTACCTAATAAAGGGTAGGCAACGTTGTGATAGGATTAGTTCTCCTTGGTGTGAAAGAACTCGGTGGTTAGTCTAGCACCGTATAAAGGGTAGGCGACATTGTGTAAGTGTGGTTCGCCTTGGTGTGAAGGAACTCAGTATTTAGCTTAGTACCGGAAAAAGTTTAAGCGACGTTGTGAAGGCTTCTCAGACATAAGGAGATTGGTGTAGTGATTACAAACTCTCGAGTAGGTGACTCGGGGAGTGGAGTAGGGCAAGGAAGGTGTCCTTATAGCCGAACCACTATAAATACTCGCGTTGTGGTTTTGTGCTTCTTACTCTTATCTTTTCATTACTTACCTTTATATGCTTGTTTATCAACATCCAACACACACATCCAAATAGATTGACATAAGTCGATCTAAATAGATTAAAAGGAAGTTTTAATTGGCAAAACTATTTAACCCCCCTTCTAGTTTTCCACAATTGGTATCAGAGCTTCGTTACCAAGTTTCTTGAAGTATATTGTACTTTAAAAACTTGATACGATCCATGGTTAATTGAAAACTACAAAGAATGTTTTTCATGAAAACAAATACCATGTCTTTTAAAACTATATGTTTGGATGTTGATTTGATAACAACATTTTTCTTATTTAATTTTTCATTTAATTGCACTAATCTTCTTTGTCATGTTGATTAGTCAAAGCTCATACGCACCAAGCTGTAGGAATCGCTTGGTAACAAGAATACCTTCCTTAAGAAGGTATCTTAAACACAAAGGAGCGGGAATCGTCTAAGTGACATTTGTTGTGTCATTTGTAAAGACATTCCTAAGTGCATTCGAGGTATGACTTTCCACTTATATCTAAATGATATTAGTTTAATAAATAAGTGTTATTTGTTAGGCATTTATTTGAGTAGATTTCGTATTTACACATGTTTTACATATAGCTTCATTAGGAAGCTTTTTCTCACATACGCGTCACCCCTCCGTCTAAAAATCACGGTTTATAAAACTTGTGTTTTGTCTCACTTAATCAAAAAAAAAACATATCTTCTAATAATAAAACAAAACACAAATCTCAAAATTCCTCCTTCCCCATAAATACTCCCACCGTCGACCACTCTATCAAACCATCACTTTTTCAAGTCTTCCAATTTCAAAAATTTCCTCTCATTCAAAAACTTCATCTTCCTCCTCATTCCATCTCAACCGAAACCAAGAAGATCCGTCATCAACATGGTTTGCATCGCGCTCGTGCTCATCGCCTTAACACTCATCGCACTTGTGTTCTCTATGATGAAGTTCACATATGGAGACATTTACTTTGTGTTGTTAATCTACATTGGGATCATATACCAAATCCTTTGTATCATCCTTAGTATAGAAATGCAATATTACTAATAATCTAGTTATCTAGGTTATTATTATCATAATATGTTTGTCATTTCTTTTGATTTATTTGTTTCATATTCTTTCGTGATACATTAGAAGTCATGTATGCATGCTAAAAGAAAATGTAGGATAAAACATATTTCGTGGTATAAAAAACCTATGTTTTTATCAAACCTGTTTCTGTTAGTATAGATCCACGGATCCCGGATGATATACTAGCCGGATCCCTTTTGTAAAGGAACCGTAGGATCCGTCCTACTGGAGAACAGTTTTTCATACAAATTAAAAACCACTTTTCTTCTAAAAGTAATTCTCCACTAGTATATTAAAACCATAAGTGAGTTAAGTGTCTTTCTTGTTAAAAACCATTGTTAATAAAAATCTAATAAAAACGTTAGATAATCATAGGTTGATCACAAACATCACTTTTTATTAACTCATCATTTCTATAGGTTCAACTATGACGCATGAATATGAGTTTGATTTTTCACTCACTAGCGTCTACACTCAGAACATCTCCCTTGAACCCAACACACCTGGCAATCATGTCCGTGGGTTCAATAATCTCGAAAACCGTCACTTCCACGAAGGACGTATTGTAGACACCTCTCTACAATTCGAAGAAGGTATCAATACCTCCTTCCGAGCCATAGGACTAGAATGTCTTCTTGAAATCAACGAGAAGATATGTCCAAGGTTCATAATAGAATTCTTCCGTCAAGTCGAACTTGTTCGTAACGAGGATCGCTCTCTATCCCTTTGGTTTTATATCAAAAACCAAAAGTTTACTTTAACCCTTGGGCATTTTGCTCACATCCTCCGGATTCCAAATCACGGACAATGTGCCTTCACCGAAGATTGGTCTCTTGATTCTCTCTTCAACTTTCATGAAGAAAATAGTCCATATTTTTCACACATATCCTCCCAGGAAGATTTAAATCGCATAATATGCAAACCTCGACCATATTACTCCGATCCAAACATTATCTTCACACGGGACATTCGAGAAGAGTACAAGCCTCTTGCACTCATCCTACGTGAAAATGTTTGGAGTCTTAGGGGAAATCGAGAAATCCTTCCCGCTTGTTGTGCTCACATGTTGTACTGTTTGCTAACACAACAACCATACAATCTCGCCTACTTCTTCGCAAGGCGAATTGTAAATCTTCAAGGCTCCAAGAATAAACTCATCCCTTATGGAATGTTCTTGACACGCCTCTATCATAATGTTATGAACTTCCATCCTCAATTTCAAAGTCCGTTGTACGTACTTATGAACAAGATGATGGAACCGCTAAACATATCTCTCATGAAAAATTTCTTCATTCTTGACTCCACTGACACTCATCAATTACGTAATGATCCTCCAAGCGAAAACACTCAAGGAACCTAGTAGTATTTCAAAATAGGATCAATTCTCTTGTACTCGTGCTTTATCAATCTAATCCTATTTCCCTCATGAAATAAAACATCTTACATTTGATATCTTAGTGTTAGAACCCCTTTAAACTAACCTTGGAATATAATGCATTGTCAAGATCATTGCATACCTTTAGTAAAGGTTCTGCTGAGCAGATGAACGGATCCCAAAGTTTGTGCTAGACGGATCCTTACACTTAGGGAACCGTGGGATCCGGCAAAACAGAAAATGCAATTGCAAGCATTATACTTCAAACATATCCTTAGAACACCTCACACTAAGCTAAAAATAGTGTCTTAAGGCAAATTAAGTCCTTATCAAGATAGGTATATCCTTCCTACTCACACATAACTCACCTAGATCACACTCTAAAACACTTGTAGATCTATCGTTTCATTTTTAATCCATTACTCTTCCGCTCTTAAACTCACACTTCATTTTTCCACTTGATCCCTCACATTTAGTCTTAGAAATCTTTCAATTATGGCAAAATAGATCATAAATCATCCTTACCTCAAAATTGATCAAAGTTGATCAAACTCTAGTTTTCCCATCTCAAAGCTTCTAGGATACTTTTCAAAAACACTATCCTAAGTCACAACCTGGTCTCTAGGATCATTTAGCTTCAATTGACACTCTCATCATTAGTGTCATCCTTGCTCATCCATTGGTACTCTTGAAAGTTCCAAATCCTTCCATAAAAGACAATCATTAGCTACATCACTCATTACCTTCAAGTACTTAAGCACCCCTTCATTTAAGACACTTAGGAGAACTAAAACACTCAAGATGTTATAGATCTTAGATCTTAGAAACGTCATTTCCATTCTTTCATAGTTGCTGAGACCCGGATCCCTAGGATTAGCCTAGACGGATCCCTCTGAGGAGGGAACCGTGGGATCCGGATGACAATTTATGTCAAATCTTGCTAAAACAATCATTTCAACTCATCTTCCTAACTCAAACACTCCATCTCATCTTAAATGAGTTCCTAGATCAGTGCAAACTCTGAAGTTGACTCTTGTGCATGTTAATCATCGCATTCCAATGAATCCTAGTGGCTTAAGGCTTAAATGCACTTGCCAAATCTCTTGGTTTATAAACCACTTTGTTAGGACCTCCATAGTCATCACTCTCATCCTAACTTTCAGCACTTTAGAAACCCTTGCAAACCTCTTGAAATCATCTCATCATGAGGAAAACCCCAAGTAGTAACCTATCCACCAAAGAACCACCCAAGAAAAAGGCTCGTGTTATACACGAAATCTCTTCAACCGAATCATCTCCGGTCAAACCAACAAATGATAGGATCTTCCCTCAACCAATCAAACCAATTCCTAAAAGGATAGTACCCACAAAACTACCTATGCCAAACACCACCATACCTCCTAGGCCAAACAATATCATCTCCACTAAACCATCACCATTGGTTCCTAGAGCTATCTCTTTTACATCCCCACTATCATCACCACACCTCTACAATTTAGAGGACTTGCCTCCTAGGCTGTCTCATCCGCTTTCGCCGACAACATTTTCCTCATTAGGAGGAATAATGGTACAAAATCAAGGTGTTGAGTCAACACTTGCTCCGGCTTCCTTTTCGCCGTTTCCATCATATAATCCTATTTGGATTATGAGAAATCATCAAAGTCAACCACCCGACCATATGGAAGTTGACACTTCTCTACCACCACCATCATTCTTGATCGAGCCATACTCAAATGCCCCTCCACCAATCCCTCCATCGTTTGAGGCTCCACAAGCTGCTTCACTTGATCCTTCGCATCAAGCCATTTCATTTCTTGCACCACCACTACCTAGCCATGACAAAGATTGCTATCATTGTCAACATGTTGAAAGTTTGATACATGAAGTACGAGAAGACCAACGTTTCATGTTATATCATCTCCTCGAACGTTTCGACGAGATTAAACCTAAACAAAACTTGAGCTAGAAGATTTTAGTGGTGTCCTAGCATCAAGCGATAGTTGGTTTAGAAATTCCTAGTCATTGATTTTTCTGAGGATATGATTACATTTTATTCATATCTCATTTTATTCATACCTTTGCTGAAATTAATCAGCTAATACGGATCCCTCAGAATTGCCTAGACGGATCCCTACTAGGAGGGAACCATGGGATCCGTGAGACAGAAAGCTATTTTCTACTAACTTGGACCACATTTGTAGGAAATTGTAAATTATACTTGCTTTCTAACCTTTGTTTTGTAGTTATTCAATTTACACATGAAGACTTTGACATCCTAAAGCTAGGGGAGCTTTATGTCAAAGCAATACATTGCAAATTACTTGCAATATTAGGTTTACATTTCGTGACATCCCCTTGCATAATTGCAATCATCAAGGGGGAGCACATTCGTCACTTAGACGAAATCTTTTGCAAACTTACTTGCAAACAAACTAGATTAGTATCACTTTCTTGACGCCCTTACATAGGGATGGACTCGTCAAGGGGGAGGAAAGACGAGATCCTTTCCCGTTACTTGCTCTCTATTTCTTTTTATTTTTATTTCTTTCACATGTTTTTCTTAAAAACGATGTGTGGCTTTCCTTCAAACACTTTTTGTTTCGACAAAAAGGGGGAGAAGAAAGTAAAAACTACAAATTCAAACTTTTACAAATTTTAGCTTTTCCTTAAAATAATTTTATGTTTTGTCATCAACAAAAAGGGGGAGATTGTTAATACAAATAAGCAGTAAAAACATTTATTTATATTTTACGATCTTCTAATGTTTTGTCGATAACAAACGTAAAATCATTTTAACGAAACAAATAAAATACGTAAATGGTTTGAACTAATAGTTTCTAACATATTCACATTTTTACATAAAACACTAAAACAAGTATAAGTGATTTTATGACTTAGTAATACATATGTACAACAACTACTGTTTACATATTTGGGTAAAATATACACATAACTAGTATGTAGTATATTGGGTAATATAAATGGGTAGAAACTTAAGCATCTCAACCCATTGGGCAAATACATTGAATGTAGTTGGGTACAACCCAAAGCCCATGACCCATGGAGCTTGACCCATAACCCATTGCATGACATCATGCTTATATCATACATGGATAATATAAATAACCCATGGATCAACCCATACCCAAGTGACCAAGTGCATTGCACTCAAAGATACATTGTATCTAGCTAAAGATCCATGGTTCAACCCATGACCCAAAACCAAAATACCCATGGGTAAAAGGGAGCGTCCCACGGATCCCTAGCTTAACACTAGACGGATCCCTTATGGAAGGGATCTGTGGGATCCGGGGAACAGTAGAGTTTTTCCTCTATAAATAGTGAGCCATTTCTTCATTGTTTCTGACCCCTTTCTAAAACACTTTCTCCCTGAGTTAAAAACTCACTAACCTCAGATCCAAGAGATCTATGTTTGTAGTTTTGTTTTTGTATGATCTTTTAGGTTCCTCTTAAAGGCAAGATTACTACCTTTGAAGTCGAGCAAGCTCAAGTCCATGAGTTGCCATGCTTCCTCATCATCAAGGCTACTGAAGTCTTCTTGTTGATGATTCTTTTCTTTCTTCAAAGAAGTGTAGTGTTGAAGACATTAGTGAAAGATGTCTCAAGTGTCAAGACGAAGATATTAGTGAAGAGTATCTATCGTCTATAGCATAAGCACTTGTGGTAAGTTCTTAGAAGTCAAGACAAGAAGCATTAGTGAAAGGTGCTTAGAAGTCAAGACTAGAAGCATTAGTGAAAGGTGCTTAGAGGTGAAGACACAAGACATTAGTGAAAGGTGTCTTGTAGATCTAGTCAAAGGCATTAGTGAAAGGTGCCTTAGATGTACATTCGATATGGTGTGTTTCGATGTACAAGATAGACTAGTAGTAGATCCAAGGATATTGATATCCTTGATGATGTTGTAAAGGAGTATATCTCCTTTGGGATTAGTCGTTGGTGTAGTGTGGTAGTAGTTCCTCCATAGTAATGGAACTAGGTGCTTAGCCTAGTACCTAATAAAGGGTAGGCGACGGTGTGAAAGAACTCGGTGGTTAGCCTAGCACCGTATAAAGGGTAGGCGACGTTGTGTAGGTGTGGTTCGCCTTGGTGTGAAGGAACTCGGTATTTAGCTTAGTACCGGAAAAAGTGTAAGCGACGTTGTGAAGGCTTCTCCGCCATAATGAGATTGGTGTAGTGATTACGAACTCTCGAGTAGGTGACTCGGGGAGTGGAGTAGGGCAAGGAAGGTGTCCTTGTAGCCGAACCACTATAAATACTCTCGTTGTGGTTTTGTGCTTCTTACTCTTATCTTGTAATTACTTACCTTTATATGCTTGTTTATCAACATCCAACACACACATCCAAATAGATTGACATAAGTCGATCTAAATAGATTAAAAGGAAGTTTTAATTAGCAAAAATTTTCAACCCCCCCTTCTAGTTTTCCACACCTCCCTTTGGCCGAATTCTCTTACAACAATAGTTATCATTCTAGCATTAAGGCCGCTCCATTTGAGGCACTGTATGGCCGAAAATTTCGTTCTCCTGTTTGTTGGGCGGAAGTTGGCGAGAGTCAACCTATAGGTCCCGAACTTGTCCTAGAAACCACTGAGAAGATAGTAACCGCTTGCAAATCACTCGTGATAGACAAAAGAGGTATGCCGGTAAGAGACGTAAACCTTTAGAATTTCAGGTTGGAGATCGTGTTATGTTGAAAGTTTCTCCTTGGAAAAGAGTGATTCGTTTTGGAAAGCGTGGAAAACTCAATCCTCTATATATTGGTCCCTTTCTAATCCTGGAAAGAATCGGACCGGTAGCATACCGCCTGGAGCTTCCATCGGAATTGAGCAGTGTATACAATGTCTTTCATGTTAGTAATCTTAAGAAATGTCTTTCGGAGGAAAACATAGTGGTTCCCTTAAGAGGTATTCGTATCGATGAGAAATTGAATTTTGTTGAGGAACCGATTGAGATCATGGATCCTGAGATTAAACGGCTGAAGAATAGCCGTATTCCAATTGTCAAAGTTTGATGGAACTCCCGGCATGGACCGGAGTTCACTTGGGAACGTGAGGACGTTTTCCGTAGGAAGTATCCTAAACTTTTGATGACATCAAGCAACTCGGACTGAAACCCGGGATGGGTTTCTTCTGAGGCTGGGAGGCTGTGACAACTGGCAATTTAGGGAGTCTATTTTAGGTAACCGAATTACGTTAAACTAAACCGAGCTTTTGCCTTTATCACTATTTTTATAAACCATGACTTGATTTTATAACGTCTATTGGTTTTTACGGGTTATTTCAATATTGAATGAGTTATCGTATGAGTTTTAACTCTATTTGGTAGGCATTATTCGATTCGGCACTAGAAAAGCCTCAAACGATAAATAACGTAACTTTTAGACCGTAACTCGAAAATTGACAAATAAATATTCAAAACTCATGGAAAAACATAAATAACGATGTTAGAAAGTCGAATGAACATCGTAGGACACTCGGGGGACAATATATGAGCTCGAGAATGGGTAAACGGGATATTTACAAAAAATTACAACTCTGACCCCCATTTTTCCCCATGGCCGGTGCCCCCCTCCCTCATTTTTATTTATTTTTGAGTCCTTTGTGTCCAAGTATAAAATGGCACACACACCCTCATTTGTGCTAGTTGTTTCTCTCACTAAAAACACATACAAAACATACTTTCTCTCTCTACACTCTCTCTCCCCCAAATTAATATAAACCCTAACCCTAGAACCACCCACCGCCGCCACCTTTTCCGGCCACCACCACCACACGACGGCGCGTGACCACCCACCACCACCACCATATTGAAGCTCTCTTCCTCCTCTTTCCAACCATATATTACACGCTCTATTTGGACCTCCACAACACCTTCAAATCTTCGAATCAAGAATCGAATCTTTAGGGTTTCAAGTGGGTTTTGTAATTCGTGTTTGGATAAGGTAAAAGAGACATGAATACACCTTCTATAAGCCTTGTAAAGCCACGTATGGCTTAATTAGGGTTTCGAACCTGTGTTAAAATTTAGGGCTTTTGGTTTAAACATGGGATTAAGTCTAATTAACATCTAAATAAACATGTAGCTAGTGTTTGGTAAGCATGTGGTGTATCATATTGATGGGTTTTTGCATTTTAGGTCTAGTTTCATGTTTTTTATTAGAATAGATGATGGGTTTGGTGTTTGGTTAATGATTGGAGGTTGATTGATTGTATTTGGATGTTGTGGAATTGATTTGGAAGTATTTTGGTTGGGTTGAGATGGTGTACGAGCCACCAAGGTCACGTACGCGTGCCTTGGGTTGCGTACAAGACCCACATGGAGCTTGGGTCCGGGTCGGGTCATTTTGGTAGCTTGTTGGTTGATGTAGTTGGTGTTTGGATGAGACGCGTGGAGCCAAAAAGCTTCTAGAGCTTGTTTGGTTCACGTGGTCTTAACCGTGACCTTGTCATGACCATTAGGGTCATAACATTGGTTTCGGGTATATTTGGTTGGTTGATTGGTTGGCGAGATTGATTTGAGTTGATTTGGGATTGAATTGCGCTATTATGACTTTTAATTGGACTTGATAAATATAATTGTCAACTTTGAGCAACGTCGGTGTTACTTTGACTTTTTAGTCAACAGTTGACCCCGACAACGCCGTAACATGGACTTTAGTATAGTTTGGACTATTGATTGATTAAAAGCCGAGAAGTCATGACTCGTGCTTGTGGACTCGAAACGAATAACGATATGAAATTAATATTGGAATTTGACGAAATATATATATATATATATATATATATATATATATATATATATATATATATATATGAAAATGCTAATAGACTATGAAATATAAATAATAAAAAGGGCTTTTATACTAAAAATATAGATAACAAGACTTATCTTGTTATTTACTATTTTAAATGGAAACTAACGACTGAAAATGGAAATGTTTTATAATAAATAAACAATTAATGTTTCGAGTACACGTTTATCGAAATATGCCAATTATGGGCATTTAATACTAGTTTAAGTAATTATTTACTTACGTTATGTGCATGGGTTACGGATAACCTAACATTAGTAGTGTTGATCCACGTGGGTAGCGGACTTATTAGGTTGACGAATCTAATAAGAGCCCGCTAGGTACGTTGGGTAACCTTATTAATGGGTGAATTATCCTTATGACTCTTTAGGGTGCGACTGATTTATGGGATAATAAGCGACACGAATAAATAAATGAGTTTATCGAGTTGACGAATTCGATAAGGTCTACTATTTATTCCAAAACTTATTGGACTATGGAGCTTATCGCTTAGATGTCTCATTATGTTGCATTGAGTCACATATTGGTTTTTGGAGTGCATTCATAGCATCATATTGAGTCGATACACCCACATGAGGATACCAAACACTAGGATTAAATGGTGAAACGAGACATTTTTGGAAATAACGAAATGGAATACATTGGGGTAGATAACGTTGATTTCGAGAGATATATATATTAAATTTGGTCTACATTAATAGGTTGTGCCGAGTCGATAGTTGATGTGCCGTGATTACCGTTATCTTCTGCTAGTGTTGGTTTGTACGTTGATTGCTTGAGGTGAGTTTCATAGCCCCACTTTTATCTACGTTTTTACCTATATTGGGGGGACAATCATGCTACTATTTTTGGACCGTTAAAAATATTTAGATTTGCTTATATGCTTGACTGTTTAGATAGATGTGCGGTAGTTGTTGCCTTAGTCTAGGTTTATCCGTGCCTAGCTAAGAATAGACTTCTACCTCGACATAGTCCGGGGGTTGGCAATTGTTCTAGATTTTTCCATTACAGTGTTGGACTAGAGTCGCGGGGCCCGAGTAATCCCTGGATGCGGGATATGGTTGGTGATCTGGGTAGGATCGGTGTGTGCAAACGGTATTTATCTATCTTAGGTCTTGCATAGCAAATCAACTCCTGCAGGTCCACTATGATTTTGTTGAATGTAAACCTATGAACTCACCAATGTAAGCTAACCTTTTAGCATGATTTCTCAGGTATTTGAGAGATGTTTGGTATACGTGATCGGTGGAAGCTTGCAAGAAGGCGGGGTTCAAGGATCAATTCTGACTCTGATAAACTTTGGGGAACTATTTTATTAAATTATGTTTTGGGCCTAATATTTACACTTCTGGATTAAAAATGTTTTGAATAATTAAATTTGGGATTGGTTTTGAATGATTAAATGACTATCTTTTGCTATACTTGTGTGCGATACCAATCCAATAGTAACGCCCCAAAAACTTGATTAAGTCTTCCATTGTACTGAGATTTGGGGGTGTTACAGCGACCCTCAAGATCTGCCAGTTGAAGAGGTCAGCGACTCTCAACATTTCCCGGTGATGAGTGTCTAAATACTCATCATTTTTATACTGTTAGAATGCCAAAAACATCTGAAAACACTCAGAAACACATCAAAATGATAAAAATATCACAAACAAGTGTTTTATATGTTTTAAATGCAAAAACATCAAAATCTGGTGAAAAACGTATCAAGTTTGCATAATTGGCAATTTTAGTCCCCCAAGTTACAAAAGTTGTCAAAAACAGTCCCTGGTAATTCAAAAACTTGTAAAATATCATTTTAGGTCCATGAGATTCAAAAGTTGTCAAAACAAACCCTTTAAAGTTTAAAAATCACAAATTGACAACTTTAGTCCTTTAACTTTGAAAATTGTCAAAAATAGTCCTTGGTTAATTTAAAAAGTGAAAATTATCAACTTTTAACCTTGTTCTATTTATAAAAGACAAAAATGGTCCTTATGATAAACTTTGGAGAATTTACATGTTTGGTCCCTCAAGTTTCAAACTTGACAGTTTTGGTCCCTGGGTTTATAAAAATGGAAATTATCAAATAAGGTCCTTGTACTATTCACATATGGCAGGAATGATCCTTGTGAGAGCTTTGTAAACTTGTCAAAGTCAGTCCTTGAAGAATTGGCAAATTACACCTTTGGTCCTTGTTGTTAGCTACAAACCAATCCGGATCCAATATTAAACACAACCCAAGCCCAAATCCAATACCCAGGCCCAACATTTAAACCCGAAATTTAAACAGATAAACCGCCATCCATGTTCACCTCCTTCACCCACCTCTGTAACCCAAAACCACCATGGTTTTCTCCTCTTTTTCAACACCTTATCTGTTTTTCCACTTGAGTACCTCCCCCCTCCACCTCCACATCATTCCAAGCCCAATTAATGAAGAAAACCTGCTCGTAGGAATTTTGGCGCCAAAAAGTGACAAATGTCAAAACTGATTATCTGGCTCAATCCAATGGTTAAGATGTGGTGGGATATACTCAGAGATGTCGACAAGGTTGATTGAAGTCAATAAATACAAGTTTGGTGCAGTGGATTAAACTATCTAGTGTAATTTTAATTTTTAATGTCGTTTTAGCTTAACTCTAAATTCCAGTGTATTTTAAAGCTTTTGAATCTTGTATTTCATGTTTCCAGTGTAACATAAAACTTTTGATATCATCAATTTCACTTTTAAGGTCTTATCTCATGTTATGCAATTTTTGCATTATCTAAAAATCTCAATATGGTGAATGTTGTTACTTAACTGTTAGTTTGGACTCATAAGCCCACATAAGCTCCCTATATAGCTTATTGAAGCTATTAGATACTCTTAAAAGCAGTTTATTAGCCAAAATCAGAAATTCACAAAAATACCAAATAAATAGCTTAAAAATAAAAAGCCATGGTGCAAGGTACAAGAAGGCTGGAGCAGGGTATATAGTGGATGGCCTTGGGTTTAGTGCTTATTTGGAAGCTCTAGGTTGTATTTTTATGTCTTGGTTCTCAGTATTTCCTTGGAAACCAATTTGTAAGCCATTTGCTAAATTCTAGCTTTTCACTGTTCAAGTGCTCATTTCTGCTTTTTATCTTTGCTTTTATGCTTATTGGTGTTTGATTAGTGAGATTAAAGTTTAATATAGTTTGCTTGTTCTTTAAAACTGGTAGTTGTTAAAATCTCTATTTAAACAGTCATAATAGCATAGTTATTAATCTTGAGTTTCATGTTGTTGATACTGTTGTTTAATGTTTCATTAGTCCTAGTAATCAATATTATAAGGTCTGTTATCATTTGTATGGATTGAATCAGTGAAATCCTTTGAAAAACATCAAGACAGTCATTAAAAGGGGTGTTTAGTTTTACCTAATTCACTGTATTAGAATTTGTGCAGTCCTTTGGTTTTGGTTATTCTGAGTCATACTTGGTCTAAGTAACTCAAACAAGCAACAAAATTAAATCCTTGTTTAGAAAAAAGTCAAAAATCTTTTTAAATCCATCTTAGTCAGTCACTGTTGGGATTTTAAACTGAAAAATCCATTTTATAAGCTTAAAAGATGTTGGTATAGCTTTAGATAATCTTATAATAGCTTATAATACTATAATCAGTCCATAGAATCAAGTGCAAGTTCATATAAGTCAAACTGTAAGTTTCATAAAAAAGTCAAAGTCCCCTGTGCATCAGTTTTACTAGCTAAATCATAAGCTCCTACAGAGCTTATTAGTTGACCATAACCTGTGATTTTTAGCTCTTTGGATAGCTAACCTGGTCCTCTTTAAGTTCCAAGTTAAAAATCTCAATTTGCATCTTGTTTGATAAGCCTGCATGTGCTTATCAGTTGGTCCCATATCATTCAGTATTAACTGAGTTTTACTCAGTTGTTTGTCAGGTTTTGAAAAAGCTTCTCACAAGCTCATTTTAGATTATCTTGATCTCATCTTTTGTTTCAAGATAGTTAACCAGGTCTAGTACAAGTTCCAATTATTGCTTTTTAGTTTTAGCTTATTTGGTAGTCTGTGCATAAGCTCAAAGTAGCATACTAAATACTGTTTTGCTCTTTAAACTCAAACATCAAATCTGTGCTAAACTTGCAATCCAGAGGTTGTAGTTTGTTGTTTTTAGTTGATTTAGAGTTCTTATAGCTTATTGTAGCTTGTGTATCAGTTTGGTGCTTGTTGTGTCCTTCTAGCTTATTCCAAGTGCTTATTTCTTAGCACTTTGCACATCAGTTGCATATTCCTCTACACAACACCATGTTTTTCTATTTTTCTTAGATTCTATATATTAAAATAGACTTTTCCTGAAATTTTCATAATTTTCCATAACTGTTTGCTATTTTTCTTAATTAAAAACAGTTTTTAGGCATTTTTAAATAGCTTTTAATACAAATAAATTAGAAAAAGTTAAAAAAAATAATTTTTCAATTTTCTTAGGTTAAGATAAATATAAAAGTAATAAAAAGTATTTTTCCATAATTTTCTTAGTTTAAAAAGTATTTTTTAGCATTTTAATTAGTTTTAAATAGTTTTAAATTAATAATAAATACATAAAAAGTCTAAAAAATATATTTTTAGTTTTAAAATAAGTTTTATCATATTTTAGACTTTTCTAAGTTATAATTTCATTTTTCTAGGTTAATTTTGTATTTTCTTGTATTTAAGTGCATTTTAAATACTTAATAAATAGTTTATAATTAATAATAATTAAATAAATAGTTTTAAAAATAATTTTCTTTTTCTAATTATTTTCTTTTATTATTAGGATTGTAAAAATATCATTTTCATATTTGTAGGTCTTTTATTTCTTTAAAACTCACGTTTTATTTTGTACGTCTACGTAATTTTATTTAAACGTACGTTTTAGGATTTAAACGTTCATCGACTTTAAAAATAGTGATAGCGTTTATTTAATATATTTTATCTTTTATTTCTTTTAATTTGCATTTAAGTCGCTGTAATTTGTAGATCTTTTCTTTAGGTAATTTTCCATCAATATCCTTACTGATCACTATCCTTAGTGATCATTCTATCATCTGAAAGTGTTTATACACCAATTCATCCTCCGTGGGACTTAACGACCCAGGAATTCCCTATATTCCTCTGATCTTAATTGAATTTGTGTTTTAAGCAGTTTTAAGTCTGTTACGGTTAGCCATTCACAAGTGGTTAGCTTGTGTGATTAGACTTGACTGTTTAGCACCGATCAAATTTTGGCGCCGCTGCCGGGGAGGCTGTAAGCGTGTTTCTAGCATTTTCAGACCCGTACTTGCACATATACCATAGTTTGTAAAAAGTTTTCTGTAAAGTTAATATAAATCAAAAAGTTCATTAACACTTTTCCTAAAGTGTTAAAACCCAAAAACAATATAAAACAACAAAACAATCGTAACGTTTTCTAGCTTGTGTTTCTTTTAAGGTGATTCTTAAAGAAATACGATTTGGTTAAGCGAGACGATACCAAAAATATTGTCAAAAGTTTTTAAACCCCTTTGCACAAATCATACCTACGTCTTTTCAGTGGTACTTAATATATACATAAAAATCAACCACCGCAAATCAAGGCAGTGCACTACCTAACTGGGGGTGCGACCATAATAAGTTCCCGAACATCAGATTTAAAACTTGCCTTTGTGTCACTTGTGATTTGGTGTACCTTTTTCAAAGAAGCCATTTCATTTGTGATTATTGGTTAAGTTCACTTGTGTTTTGCCTCATTTGTTTTGGAAATTGATTTTTATACTTAGTGCATGCGCACTCGTTCTTCCAGTTCTACAAGTCCACTTTCAGAACTTGGAAAGATTCCTCGTAGACGTAGAGGACGTTCAGCTCCTTCAGCCGTGACTGAGGAACGTCTACTACCACCACCACCTGTCGAAATGGCAGAAGACAAACCCATGAATGAGCTTCTCCAAGCACCCATCGAGGGTTACGGAGATACCATTGTTGTCCCAGCCATTGTGGCTGATACCTTCGAGCTCAAAACCGGGTTGCTTAATCTGGTAACCCAAAGCCAATTCTATGGTTTTGAGCGGGATGATCCTCACGCACACATTCGATGGTTTAACAAGATTGCATCAACCATCAAGTACAAGAATGTCCCACACGAAGCTATCAAGCTTCTTCTGTTCCCATTTTCTCTAGAGGGACAAGCCCGGAATTGGCTTGAGAAACAACCCCCTCGTTCCATTGAGACATGGGAAGATCTAGTTACCAAGTTTGTTAACGAATTCTATCCTCCATCCCGAACCACAAGTCTTAAGAATGAGATAATGAAATTTTCTCAGAGATTTGATGAATCATTCGGGGAGGCATGGGATCGTTACAAAGAATTGCTCCGCAAGTGTCCACATCATGGTTTTACCGAGTTAATGCAAATGGATACTTTCTACAATGGTCTGAGACAAGCTGACCAAGACTCTTTGAATGCCTCCACAAAAGAAGCCTTACAAATCATTGAAAACAAGTCCCAGGTCCGTTCTTTCCGCACAAAGACATATCAAAATCAGTCTAATGCTGGACCTTCTACTTCATCTCCTGTGAGTACATCTAGCACCGATGCTAAGATGGATAAACTCACAGATATTGTTCAGGCTTTGGTTCTTGCTAACCAGAAGAAAGTCACCTTCACTCAAACACCATCACATGGTGAAGTGAAGAAAGTTGAAGTTTATGTTACTTGTGGTGGTCCTCATGCATACTATAACTGTACTGCCACCGATGGTAGTCCGTTTGAAGCAAATGCTATAGCCGGTACTTCAAATCAAGGAGGTAATCAATACCATCCTCAGAATGAACCAAATTACCGTGCTAACACTTATCAGGCACCACCCGGTTTTAACCAGAATCTTAACCGGAATCAGAATCAACCTAGAATGAACCAAGGTTATCAAAACCAAGGTAATTTCTATCCTGGACCCAATCAAGGTTTTCAACAACAAGGAAACCTTCATCAAAACAATTTCAATCGAGGGAATCAATTTCATGGGGATGTGAATCATAATCAAGGGAATTTTCAACAACAAGGTCCTAATCAAAACATCCGACCTCAGAATTTCCCTCCACATCCTCCAGTACCATCATCTGATGAGTTATTGAAGCAGTTCATGAAATCCCAAGATGAGATGAACAGGTTGTTGGTCAGTCAGATTGCTGATCTCAAAAAGTCTTTAAATGATCAACCCTCGGGCTCAGGAAAACTTCCGAGCAACACGATCGCTAACTCGAGGGGCGATGCTAAGGCGATCACGACCAGAAGTGGTGTTTCATATAATGGACCCGCTATTCCTACTACCTCTTCTTCTTCTCTTCCAAAGGTAGTGGAAAGTGAACCTCCGACTCACAATGGACCTACGACTCCAATGCCCCCTCCTCCTGTGGCAATGAGTCAAGTTACCAAGGAAACAACGGACAAGGTGCATTATTCAAGTCCACGTAGTACCGCACAAGTCCTACCTTCGGTAGTCCAACCTCAAGTTGTCCAGAAACCCAAGTCTAATCCAGGAGTTGTTTTTGAACCACCTGTAGCTCCCGTTGAAAATACCAAATCCAAATCTTCTATTCCTTATCCATCACGTTTGAATGAGCAAAAGCTCCGTGAAAAAGCTAGTCACCAAATGGACAAATTTTTTCAAATTTTCCAAGAGTTACACTTTGACATAAGCTTTGCGGATGCTATCATGCTGATGCCTAAATTTGCATCAACTCTCAAACACATGTTAAGCAACAAGGAAAAGCTGTTTGAAATGGCTAAAACTCCTCTTAACGAGAACTGCTCTGCAGTTATCCTGAAGAAGCTTCCAGAAAAGCTTGGAGATCCTGGAAAATTTCTCCTACCTTGTGTATTTCCAGGAATGGTTGAATGCTTTGCCCTAACAGATCTTGGTGCAAGCATCAATCTGATGCCTTATTCAGTATGGAAGAAACTTTCTCTTCCGGAACTTACTCCTACATGCATGACTCTCGAGCTTGCAGATCGTACAATATCCCGTCCTCTTGGCATTGCCGAGGACGTATTTGTGAAAGTAGGAAAGTTCCATTTTCCAGCTGACTTCGTGGTTGTTGATTTTGATGCCGATCATCGGGTTCCTCTCATTGTTGGTCGAGGATTCGTGAGAACGGGCCGTGCTCTCATAGATGTATTTGAGCAAGAAATCACATTACGTGTTGGTAATGAAGCTGTCACTTTTAACCTTGATCAGACTTCGAGGTACTCCGCAAATTATGATTCTGAGTCGGTTAACCGAATAGATATCATTGATGTTGCTTCTGAAGAGTACTCGCAAGAAGTTCTTGGTTATGATCATAATTCTTCGAGTGATAATCTCACTCATTCATCTCAACCCATCATCGCCAATTCTACTCCTTCTCTCACCCCATTTGAGGAAAGTGACTTCATCTTAGAAGAGATTGAAGCTTACTTATCTAGTGATTCTGTTCCATGGGAAATTGATCACGCTCCAATTGACATTGAGGGGGACATACTTCTCATTGAGAAGTTGCTTAATGATGATCCATCATCAGCCCCTCATATTAGTGATTCAATTCCTGATGAGATTAATCAAAATGAGATTAATCTGGAGGGAGATATTCTTCTTGAGAAGTTGTTAAATCATGACATTTCTCCTCCTCTCCCTCCCATCAAACTTCATAACAAGGAAATCAAGTCAGTTGAGAAAACTGAAGAATTTCCTGAGGTTGAGCTTAAGGACTTACCTCCTCATCTCGAGTATGCATTTCTTGAAGGTGATGATAAATTACCAGTCATTATTGCTAGAGATTTGAGTAAAGATGAAAAAGCTACTCTTATAAAAATCTTGAAGTCACACAAGCAAGCAATCGCTTGGAAACTCTCCGACATTAAGGGTATCAACCCTGAGTTTTGTACTCACAAAATCTTGATGGAGGATGACTTCAAGCCAGCAGTTCAACATCAGAGAAGAGTAAATCCAAAAATCCATGATGTTATCAAACAGGAGGTTATCAAACTTCTTGATGCAGGATTGATTTACCCTATCTCAGGCAGTCCTTGGGTTAGCCCAATTCATTGTGTTCCTAAAAAGGTGGCATAACTGTTATCACAAATGAAGATAACGAGTTAATTCCAACTCGATTGGTTACGGGATGGCTTGTTTGCATTGACTATCGTAAGTTGAATGACGCCACTCGTAAAGACCATTTTCCTCTACCCTTCATGGACCAGATGCTTGAGAGATTAGCAGGGAATGAATACTATTGTTTCCTTGATGGTTTCTCGGGTTACTTTCAGATCCCTATTGATCCACAGGATCAAGAGAAGACCACATTCACTTGCCCATACGGAACTTTTTCCTATAGACGTATGCCTTTTGGCCTATGTAATGCTCCTGGCACGTTCCAACGTTGTATGATGGCCATTTTCCACGACATGATCGGGGAAACAATGGAGGTGTTTATGGATGACTTCTCGGTCATTGGGGATTCGTTTCAAACATGTCTCTCCCATCTAGATAAAATGCTCAAACGGTGTGAAGACACCAATCTTTGTCTAAACTGGGAGAAAAGCCACTTTATGGTCAAAGAAGGCATAGTCCTTGGCCATAAAATTTCAAAGAATGGGATTGAGGTTGATAGAGCAAAAGTTGATGTTATTGCTAAATTACCTCATCCTACTACCGTCAAAGGTATTAGGAGTTTTTTAGGTCATGCCGGTTTCTATCGTAGATTCATACAAGATTTTTCCAAAATCGCCCGGCCTATGACCCATCTTCTTGAAAAGGATGCTCCTTTTATCTTCTCACCCGAGTGCATCGTAGCTTTTGAAACATTGAAGAAAAAGCTTACTGAAGCACCCATTCTCGTTGCTCCCGACTGGGACTTGCCTTTTGAGCTCATGTGCGATGCAAGTGATTTTGCTATCGGCGCAGTCTTAGGGCAGCGAAGAAACAAGCATTTTCAGCCTATTCACTACGCAAGTAAGACTATGACTGAGGCTCAAACTCATTACACCACCACAGAAAAAGAGCTATTAGCCGTGGTGTATGCATTTGAGAAGTTTCGGCCGTACTTAATCTTGACCAAATGTGTAGTGTATACGGATCACTCGGCTCTCAAATATCTCTTTGCAAAACAAGATGCAAAGCCAAGATTGCTCCGTTGGGTTCTCCTCCTCCAAGAATTTGATATTATCATACGTGATAAAAAAGGAGCTGAGAACCTGGCTGCTGATCATCTTTCCAGATTAGAAAACCCTCACCAAGATGTTTTCGAGAAGAAGGAAATAAATGAAACATTTCCTCTCAAGACACTCAATGCGGTTTCTTTTCGTGGAAACTCTTCTACCCCATGGTTTGCTGATTTCGCAAATTACCATGCGGGTAACTTCATTGTGAAAGGGATGTCGACCCAGCAAAAGAATAAATTCTTCAAGGATGTTAAACATTACTTCTGGGACGACCCTTTCCTATTCAAAATCTGTGCGGATCAAGTCATCCGACGGTGTGTTTATGGACAAGAAGCTCTTGACATTCTCAAAGCTTGCCATGCTGGACCCACCGGGGGCCATCATAGTCCAAACTACACCGCCAAAAAGGTGTTTGATTCCGGGTTTTATTGGCCCACAATCTATAAAGACGCCCACGAATTTGTCAAAACCTGTGATGCTTGTCAGCGTCATGGAAACATATCTCAAAGAAATGAAATGCCACAAAATGCCATTCAAGTTTGTGAGATATTTGACATCTGGGGTATTGATTTTATGGGGCCATTTCCTTCGTCTCGTGGTAACAAGTACATACTCGTGGCTGTTGACTATTTGTCAAAATGGGTTGAAGCAAAAGCTTTACCTACAAATGATGCCCGAGTAGTTGTGAAATTTTTGAAAGCTCTCTTTGCCAGATTTGGAACTCCTCGTGCTATAATCAGTGATCGTGGTACACATTTTTGTAATGACCAATTTGATCGTGTCATGCAAAAGTATGGTGTTAACCACCGTCTATCTACTGCATACCACCCCCAAACAAGTGGGCAGGTGGAAGTTTCAAACCGTGGTATTAAAAGAATACTTGAAAGGACAGTAGGTGAAAATCGTGCATCCTGGTCGGATAAACTGGATGACGCACTCTGGGCTTTTCGTACAGCTTACAAAACACCAATTGGGTGTACTCCATACAAGCTAGTGTACGGAAAAGCATGTCATCTTCCGATTGAACTAGAGCACAAGGCCTACTGGGCCTTAAAGCATGCAAACTTCGATATACAGACAGCCGGTGATCACAGAAAAGTTCAAATGAATGAACTAAATGAACTCCGTGATCAGGCATACGAGAACTCTTTGATCTACAAGCAAAAGACAAAGAAGATTCATGACTCTAAAATCAAGAACCGCGTTTTCAACATCGGTGATCGAGTCCTTCTTTTCAATTCTAGATTGAAGATTTTCTCGGGAAAGCTTAAGTCCCGTTGGTCTGGTCCATTTACTATCACTAAGGTTTATCCTTATGGCACCATTGAGTTATCTCAGCCTGATGGTCCTAATTTTAAAGTAAATGGTCATCGATTAAAGCATTACTTTGGAGAGGACATTCCACCCGTGATTGTCCCGGATCTACAAACATTCCCCATGAACCAATGAATGCGGGGATCGAGTCAAGCTAGTGACTCGGGAATCAAAAATAGTAGCACACATCATATGGATTTTCATCCATATTTCTGTCTTCTTATCCCCTTTCTATCACCCTAGTGTGGGGGAGTTGCCCCCCGCTGTTGTATATATCAACCTTTATAATAAAAAAAAAAAAAAAAAAAAAAAAAAAAAAAAAAAATGTGTATATATCAAAATAAAATAATGGCCGTAGTATTTCCCTTTAATGTTCTATGTTTCGGCATAACCGCCGGTACTTTGAAGATTGAGGGCAATATTCATTTCTAAGTGTGGGGGGGAATTCTCACGAATTTCATCATGTAATTATTTCATCCAATTCCCCCGTTTTTGGCCAAAATTTTTTGGAGTAAGTGTTTTTCACTTACTCAGCAAATGGTAATCAGTCCGCCATGTCTAACCCACATAAGGATTGGCTAATCCAGGAGCAAACGGCTCTTGGTAAAGATATCTCAAATCCGTTTATGGCTTGCAATTTGCCTAAAATTGTATGGTGTTCAACTCACCATATCTTTAAACTAGTGAAAAGTTGGCTAGCCCGCAAGTTTATGGCTTGTGGTAAAGGCAGTTGAAAATCCATAATTGGTAATCGGCTCACCAAAGATATTTTATCTAAGAGTTGGCTAGTCCAGAAGGGTACGGCTTCTGGTAAAGACAAATCAAAACCGTTGAAAGCTGGGGATTTGCTCAAAATCATTTGGTTATCAGTGTACCAAGGTTCTTACTTGAACTAAAACAATTGGCTACTCCAGAAGTAATGGCTTTTGGTAAAGAGATGAAATCCATTAAATTTTCTCAAATCATTGCTAGGGACTAGCAATATCTTAGTGTGGGGGATTGATGAGTGTCTAAATACTCATCATTTTTATACTGTTAGAATGCCAAAAACATCTGAAAACACTCAGAAACACATCAAAATGATAAAAATATCACAAACAAGTGTTTTATATGTTTTAAATGCAAAAACATCAAAATCTGGTGAAAAACGTATCAAGTTTGCATAATTGGCAATTTTAGTCCCCCAAGTTACAAAAGTTGTCAAAAACAGTCCCTGGTAATTCAAAAACTTGTAAAATATCATTTTAGGTCCATGAGATTCAAAAGTTGTCAAAACAAACCCTTTAAAGTTTAAAAATCACAAATTGACAACTTTAGTCCTTTAACTTTGAAAATTGTCAAAAATAGTCCTTGGTTAATTTAAAAAGTGAAAATTATCAACTTTTAACCTTGTTCTATTTATAAAAGACAAAAATGGTCCTTATGATAAACTTTGGAGAATTTACATGTTTGGTCCCTCAAGTTTCAAACTTAACAGTTTTGGTCCCTGGGTTTATAAAAATGGAAATTATCAAATAAGGTCCTTGTACTATTCACATATGGCAGGAATGATCCTTGTGAGAGCTTTGTAAACTTGTCAAAGTCAGTCCTTGAAGAATTGGCAAATTACACCTTTGGTCCTTGTTGTTAGCTACAAACCAATCCGGATCCAATATTAAACACAACCCAAGCCCAAATCCAATACCCAGGCCCAACATTTAAACCCGAAATTTAAACAGATAAACCGCCATCCCTGTTCACCTCCTTCACCCACCTCTGTAACCCAAAACCACCATGGTTTTCTCCTCTTTTTCAACACCTTATCTGTTTTTCCACTTGAGTACCTCCCCTCTCCACCTCCACATCATTCCAAGCCCAATTAATGAAGAAAACCTGCTCGTAGGAATTTTGGCGCCAAAAAGTGACAAATGTCAAAACTGATTATCTGGCTCAATCCAATGGTTAAGATGTGGTGGGATATACTCAGAGATGTCGACAAGGTTGATTGAAGTCAATAAATACAAGTTTGGTGCAGTGGATTAAACTGTCTAGTGTAATTTTAATTTTTAATGTCGTTTTAGCTTAACTCTAAATTCCAGTGTATTTTAAAGCTTTTGAATCTTGTATTTCATGTTTCCAGTGTAACATAAAACTTTTGATATCATCAATTTCACTTTTAAGGTCTTATCTCATGTTATGCAATTTTTGCATTATCTAAAAATCTCAATATGGTGAATGTTGTTACTTAACTGTTAGTTTGGACTCATAAGCCCACATAAGCTCCCTATATAGCTTATTGAAGCTATTAGATACTCTTAAAAGCAGTTTATTAGCCAAAATCAGAAATTCACAAAAATACCAAATAAATAGCTTAAAAATAAAAAGCCATGGTGCAAGGTACAAGAAGGCTGGAGCAGGGTATATAGTGGATGGCCTTGGGTTTAGTGCTTATTTGGAAGCTCTAGGTTGTATTTTTATGTCTTGGTTCATCCTTGGAAACCAATTTGTAAGCCATTTGCTAAATTCTAGCTTTTCACTGTTCAAGTGCTCATTTCTGCTTTTTATCTTTGCTTTTATGCTTATTGGTGTTTGATTAGTGAGATTAAAGTTTAATATAGTTTGCTTGTTCTTTAAAACTGGTAGTTGTTAAAATCTCTATTTAAACAGTCATAATAGCATAGTTATTAATCTTGAGTTTCATGTTGTTGATACTGTTGTTTAATGTTTCATTAGTCCTAGTAATCAATATTATAAGGTCTGTTATCATTTGTATGGATTGAATCAGTGAAATCCTTTGAAAAACATCAAGACAGTCATTAAAAGGGGTGTTTGGTTTTACCTAATTCACTGTATTAGAATTTGTGCAGTCCTTTGGTTTTGGTTATTCTGAGTCATACTTGGTCTAAGTAACTCAAACAAGCAACAAAATTAAATCCTTGTTTAGAAAAAAGTCAAAAATCTTTTTAAATCCATCTTAGTCAGTCACTGTTGGGATTTTAAACTGAAAAATCCATTTTATAAGCTTAAAAGATGTTGGTATAGCTTTAGATAATCTTATAATAGCTTATAATACTATAATCAGTCCATAGAATCAAGTGCAAGTTCATATAAGTCAAACTGTAAGTTTCATAAAAAAGTCAAAGTCCCCTGTGCATCAGTTTTACTAGCTAAATCATAAGCTCCTACAGAGCTTATTAGTTGACCATAACCTGTGATTTTTAGCTCTTTGGATAGCTAACCTGGTCCTCTTTAAGTTCCAAGTTAAAAATCTCAATTTGCATCTTGTTTGATAAGCCTGCATGTGCTTATCAGTTGGTCCCATATCATTCAGTATTAACTGAGTTTTACTCAGTTGTTTGTCAGGTTTTGAAAAAGCTTCTCACAAGCTCATTTTAGATTATCTTGATCTCATCTTTTGTTTCAAGATAGTTAACCAGGTCTAGTACAAGTTCCAATTATTGCTTTTTAGTTTTAGCTTATTTGGTAGTCTGTGCATAAGCTCAAAGTAGCATACTAAATACTGTTTTGCTCTTTAAACTCAAACATCAAATCTGTGCTAAACTTGCAATCCAGAGGTTGTAGTTTGTTGTTTTTAGTTGATTTAGAGTTCTTATAGCTTATTGTAGCTTGTGTATCAGTTTGGTGCTTGTTGTGTCCTTCTAGCTTATTCCAAGTGCTTATTTCTTAGCACTTTGCACATCAGTTGCATATTCCTCTACACAACACCATGTTTTTCTATTTTTCTTAGATTCTATATATTAAAATAGACTTTTCCTGAAATTTTCATAATTTTCCATAACTGTTTGCTATTTTTCTTAATTAAAAACAGTTTTTAGGCATTTTTAAATAGCTTTTAATACAAATAAATTAGAAAAAGTTAAAAAAAATAATTTTTCAATTTTCTTAGGTTAAGATAAATATAAAAGTAATAAAAAGTATTTTTCCATAATTTTCTTAGTTTAAAAAGTATTTTTTAGCATTTTAATTAGTTTTAAATAGTTTTAAATTAATAATAAATACATAAAAAGTCTAAAAAATATATTTTTAGTTTTAAAATAAGTTTTATCATATTTTAGACTTTTCTAAGTTATAATTTCATTTTTCTAGGTTAATTTTGTATTTTCTTGTATTTAAGTGCATTTTAAATACTTAATAAATAGTTTTTAATTAATAATAATTAAATAAATAGTTTTAAAAATAATTTTCTTTTTCTAATTATTTTCTTTTATTATTAGGATTGTAAAAATATCATTTTCATATTTGTAGGTCTTTTATTTCTTTAAAACTCACGTTTTATTTTGTACGTCTACGTAATTTTATTTAAACGTACGTTTTAGGATTTAAACGTTCATCGACTTTAAAAATAGTGATAGCGTTTATTTAATATATTTTATCTTTTATTTCTTTTAATTTGCATTTAAGTCGCTGTAATTTGTAGATCTTTTCTTTAGGTAATTTTCCATCAATATCCTTACTGATCACTATCCTTAGTGATCATTCTATCATCTGAAAGTGTTTATACACCAATTCATCCTCCGTGGGACTTAACGACCCAGGAATTCCCTATATTCCTCTGATCTTAATTGAATTTGTGTTTTAAGCAGTTTTAAGTCTGTTACGGTTAGCCATTCACAAGTGGTTAGCTTGTGTGATTAGACTTGACTGTTTAACACCGATCACCCGGTTGACGAGGTTAGTGAGTCTGATGCTTACCCTATTGAAGAGCTTAGCAACTCTCAACATAACCATAGTTCATGCACCAATATTGGTCAACGAAGAGTGACCCGTTGCTACATGGTAAACCAAGCGAGAAATTGTGCAGGAAATTATGGCTCAGCTTTCCAGAAGATAAAAAGAGTTCATTCACACATATCGATCCATTATGGTATAATTTGGTGTATGTATAAATTTTGCTGGCGTATGGTGATAAAATATATTGTTTTCGGCAGGGGTCATTGGAGTGTCTTGATAGTGCGAAAGTCAGGAGTCATCAATGTGGGTGAAATGAGACTAATGTTGTTGTTCTTTGATGGCCTATTACCATGTTTATCGATAACACATAGATTGTAATAGTGCACATTGTATCGAAACACAATAGAAAATGTGGAAGTTGTGGAAGCATAATCACAACATGTGTTAAAAGTGTTAAAATATGAACATTATATGTGTCTCTTCACAATATGAGGAGGATATATTTTTTACTATTTGACATTGACCTCATATGAGTTAGTTTCTTTGCCATTATATATGAGTAACCGCATGATACAAGAATAAACAACCAGCATCTAAAGAGCCTGTGGATCTGCTTGTAAAAGAATAAATCAAGTTGCAAAACACGTAATGAAGATCACATGTATCATGAAACATATTGAAGAATTGTTCAATCTCAGTTTACCACCTATGTTAGCCTGTGAATGAGAGTTTAATTGCTACATGTAAAGAGGAACTGCTTAAAGAGTATGATCACGTTATGGATGAAATTTATGGATTAGACGTAGCTTCACAAACAAATCAATGCCAAATATTGCAGTCATTGCAGTCATTGCAGTTTTCGATATTTTTATGGAATTTTCTGGTGGATCACGCCATTTCCTAGCCACACAATTTAAATTTTAAAATAAGTACCAAAATATTTATAGTATATAATAGACTAAACGTGAAAACTTTCATTCTTACCATGAATGATGTTCCGATGCCATTGATGCATGACAAAAGGGTAAATCCATATAGGATCTTCATTCTCTGCAATTTAAAATAGCGGAGAGTTAAATATATATGCTAACAAATTGTCAATGACGATGATAACATGCAACAAAACACATTGCCATTTTCAGGTATTGAAATACATTGATTTACAGTAAGAAACAATGATGTGAGCTAAGAACACTATAAAAAATGTCCGTTTAAGATCCCTTATTCAAGATATACAACCAATCCTGTGGCACATGGTTTGAAAAGAATTATTAGCATTATTTTGGACATAAGAATATAAGATGAAACTAATGCAACTTGCCTCAGCTATATCAGCCTCTGGTGATGCATAATGTGTATCTGACCATGTACGTATGACATCAAGAGGTGGTTCTTTATTGAGCATGTAGAGAATTGGTTCAACTTCTTTATCAGGGAATTTATCCACCTAATTAACGCAAGAAGACGGTTATAAGACAAATCAATGTAATTAATATAGCTCAAAGTTACTCAATTTTATGACATAATGCAATGCACGTTAGCTTCAGTTACCTATGCCAATGATACCCAAAGTCAAGTTATGTGCTTGTCACATGTAAGTTGTGGCCACACACAACTCATTTAAGGCTAGATGGCGATGATTGTTTGTCAACATGAAATTAAACTTTATGTTATAGCGGTTTTAATATTATCCCCTGGCATCAGTTTTGATAAGCATAATTATTACACCATCAATCAATCAAATATTACTTTCCTCTTTTTTTTAAGGGTGTGTTTGGTTTGTTTTTAAGATTCACTATTGGTATAGGTTTGATATAAAGGCTTAGGAATGGATATTATATATGGTACTTGTGTTTATAAACTTGATTGTTTTGATGAATGGATTGTATATCTAGACCTTATTGCAGCGGGTCAACCAAGTGGGTCAATTCATAATTTGTATCTTCTCCACAACTTTACAAATTGTCACGTAAAATTGTTTATAATTTATGTATAGAAAGTAGAGGCCAGCCACATCAGATTAGACACGAAGAGGGATGATGGAATAAATTAAGGGTGCGTTTGGTATGAGGTTTTATTTATTTATTTTTTAGAGTGATCATATATAAGCCTAACAATGAGACCTAACAATAGACCTACACTATTTATTTTTGGACAAGTGTCATACACTTTTTCTCTTTCATCATTTCTCACCAATCAATTTTTCAAATCGACCAATCAAATCTTTAGGTCTAATTTTTGGTGTAGTTTTTAGGTTCAAACCTTGGTAAAGCCCTCCCTTTTTAGGATTTGAACCCACCATCACACTGACTCAAACCAGGTAAAGCCCTCCCTTTTTAGGAGGTTGGTGTGACCACTTAAAGTTGTTTACTTAGTAGGAATTGAACTTGAGACCTTACACCTTTTAGAATGATAGTCACAAACCATTTTCTAAGCCACCCTTAAGTGGTTCGTTTGGTATGAGGTTGTAGTAATCGAGGAATGAATTCATTTCTATTAGAAGTTGTTTGGTACCTAAATATTAAATGCACTTTATATATCAATCTTAAAAACTAAATCAAGGCACGCATGGCGCTTTAATCCATCTATTATCTCTCTTCTTGTCTAATATCATGTGGCCCACCTCCCAAGAAAAACATACGTCATCAAGCCTCCCCAGTCTAATATACTATGATGTTTGGATTATAGTGTTCTAGAATTTTAGTTAATCCAATTTTTCCTCTTCCCTGATGACAAATCCACCTATCTTTGTATGAATCAAGTATTGCAAGTGAATTAAATCAAGATATTTGATGGACTGTCATGTTATTGTAAATGATCTCACAGCAATGCTTGATTAAGACATGGACATGAAGATTGCGTTGTTTTGGGGAAAATGAGATAACAATATCCTGAATGTCTACTCAAATTTGTGTACTATGATTCGTGCATTATCTCACTACAAAGTTGACTCGTACCACAACGTGTAACGCCCACAATTAATGGCCCAATAAACTTAAGTGTAAAATTCTCATTTTCAATACTGCGTGTAACGCCCACAATCATAAATGTAAACATTTAACAATGGACTTAAGGATTTGCTAATGGGTGCCCTTTGGGTACCTTTTAACATGAAAATGCATTTCACGTGTAGTTAATGCACTCAAACTTTTCTATTCAATCAAAAAAGCATTTAATAAACATTAATTAAACTTATAATTTACTATAATTAAATGTGATTTTTAATTTTATACTCTCAAATATATTTACTAGTCAAGGTGACCCGTGGGATGCACTTGATTATATAGCTTGTTATGTTACCGAGAATTTTGATTAAACTTTTCTTATTGAAGTTTTAAAAGAGTTTTAAGTCTTTAAAATTTACACTCGTCGTTAAAATCATGACGTTTTTACATAATGAAATTCTACATCCTTGATACTTACATCTATTGCATAATATATATATATATATATATATATATATATATATATATATATATATAGAATCTATATCAAATAAGATCATACTTAAAGTTGTTAAAATGAGATCGAACTAAAATTTGACAAGAGATACTCTCCTTTCAATAAAAATAATTTTTTTATTTACTACAACTAAAATTGTTAAAGTTTCGATAGATTTCTTTTCAAAATTTACGAAACCTAGGTGATACACTTTGATTAGAAGTATAATGTGTATCAGGTTTTTGTATGTGTATCAGGTTTTGGAATATTTATTAGTGTAATGTGTATCAGGTGTATCACTAATCCAAACTCATGTATCATTTGGTTATTAGTTGCTAAAATGTTAATTTGTATTAAAATATTTTTTTTTTATGATTGCTAAAATTGTTATTTATAAATGTTTTAGTGGTTTTTTAGATTTGATCTTATTTTTACAACTGTTAAGCTTGATCTCACATTAAATATATACCTATATATATATATATATATATATATATATATATATATATATATATATATATATATATATATATATATATATATATCGCATGAAACTCAAACTTTAACAAATTAAATAATAGCATATAACAAATATCTAAACCTTAAGAAATCTCATTTTTTTTGCAATGAGATTCAAACTTTTATTATGATATTTATATATTAGTATAGTTTTATTACTATGGGAAGAGATTTAGTGGGAAAAAATATATAAAATGAGAAGAGTGAGAAGTATTATTAGCTACACATTTAAAATAAGACTGATAAACTTATGGGAAAATGCATCTACTTTTGTAGGTGCATCTGAAATGTGCGATTGTAATTTTTTTTCTCATCTTTCTCATTTCAGTTTTATTTCTCATTTGATCTCAACTCTTATTAGTATATGGTTTCTATTTACATGTAAAAAAAACTTTATAATCATTAATATTTTGCATTAATGACGTGGAAATCAATTTTTAAAAATATAGTTAAACTTAGCTTATTGAAGTCTTGAAAGAGTTTTAAGTCTTTAAAAATTTATACTCATCGCTAAAATCTCGATTTGTTAACATATTTATTAGTAATTTATAATGAAATTTTATATCCTTGCTACTTACATCTATTGCATAAACCTACCATATTAAAGGTATAAAACAGTTCAAAATATTTGATATATATATATTTGTGGCATGAAACAAAAATTTTAACAAATAAATAATAATGAGTAAATTGCATAAATCGTCCTTAAAGTTTAGTGAATTTGCATGTTTCGTCCCAAACATTTTGTAACTGCAAAGACCGTCCTTGTGGCAAACCTTTGGGGGGCCATATACCATCCTTGTGGCAAACCTTTGGAGCATATATCGTCCTTGGGAAGATACATGCCCCAAAGGTTTGCGACATGGACGGTGTTTGTAGTTTGAAATCGTTGGGATGAAACATGCAAATTCACCAAATCTTATGGATGATTTATGCAATTTACTCAATAATAAAAATATATAACAAAGAGATGTATCTTAAAAGTGACATTTGTTTCATGAGACTCAAACTTTATTTATTGTATTTATATATTAGTATAGTTTTATTACTATATGATTTTTATTTACATGTAAAAAAAACTTTATAATCATTAATACTTTGCATTAACGACATAGAAATTAATTGTCACGTGAAACTCTAATTTTAACAAAAATAATAGCATATAACAAAGATCTAAATCTTAAGAAGTCACATTTGTTGCATGAAACTTATACTTTCATTATTATATTTATATATTACTATAATTATATTACTATATGGTTTTTATTTACATGTAAAAAAAAAACATTATAATCATTAATATTTTGCATCAACGACATGAAACTCAATTGTTAACGAATGCTAGGCATTCTAACCCGTGCGATACACGGATCTTGTTTACCATCATATGATCACACTTTTATTTATGTAAGTTACTCAATTTTGT
The DNA here is from genome assembly GCA_019973895.1 of Chrysanthemum seticuspe. NCBI lineage: Eukaryota > Viridiplantae > Streptophyta > Magnoliopsida > Asterales > Asteraceae > Chrysanthemum > Chrysanthemum seticuspe. Next base: position 94,132,081 of record BPTQ01000001.1, on the reverse strand, counting down.
ATACGATACATGCATGTTTATGGGTGAAAATGTATATCGTCGGTTTCTAATAAAAAAATTTCGAGTTAAATTTACCCATTGGTTTTCTTTTAAAGATTCAAGACAAATGAGTTTGAGTCAAAATATTTACAAATTGGTTCAAATCAAAAGTGTGGAAGCTAAGTTGACCTAATGGGTTGTTTCAATATGTAAAAACATGATATATTTTTTTATCATTAAAGTTATAAAATTAATTACATGTTAATTTGAAATCACCTTTTTTAATATACTTAGATAAAAGATAATAAGTTTTCACATATTTTATTTATTGTTTTTTGTTGAATTAAATGTTTGGTATCACAAATACTCATATTTATTTATTTATTTTTGTTGAATTATAATAAATACTTACATTTATATCATAAAACTCCAAGTGTTGGGGCTAAGTTGACCTACTAGTTTATTTCAACGTGTAAAAGCATAATAATTTTTTTATCATTAAAGTTGTAAAATGTGTATGGCGGTTGGTTCAAATCCTTAGGATTAGTCGGGTAAAATGTCGGAAAACATGGATAAAGAAGAAAAGAAAAAAAACATGTATAATTATTTATATGTTAATTTGAAAATCACGTTTTTTAATATACTTAGATAAAATTATAAAGTTTTCACATATTTTTTTAATTTTTTTTGCTGAATTAAGGGTTCGGTATCACAATTACTCATATTTATGTATTTATTTTTGTTGAATTAAATGTTTAGTATAATAGATACTCACATTTATACCATGAACACAATAATTATTTTTTATCACTAAAGTTATAAAATTACTTATATGTTAATTTGAAAATCACATTTTTTAATATACTTAGATAAAAGACAATAAATTTTTCACATTTTTTTTTTTTGAATTAAGTGTTTCATATCATAAATACTCATATTTATTTATTCTTTTCTGTTGAATTAAATACTTAGTATAATAAATACTCACATTTATATCATGAAACTCAAAAGTTATAGATATAGTATAATAAATACTCACATTTATATCATGAACACAATATTTTTGTCATTAAAGTTAAAAATTACTTATACATTAATTTGAAAATCACATTTTTTAATATTCTTAGATAAAAGATAATGAAGTTTTTACACATTTTATTTATTTATTTATTTTTTGTTTGTTGAATTAAGTGTTTGGTATCATAAGTACTCATATTTATGTATTTGTTTTTGTTGAATTATGTTTAGTATAATAAATACTCACACTTATACCATGAATACAATAATTTTTTTATCACTAAAGTTATAAAATTAATTATATTTTAATTTGAAAATCACATTTTTTAATATACTTAGATAAAAGACAACAAATTTGTCACTTTTTTTTCTTTTTTTTTTTTTTGAATTAAGTGTTTAGTATAATAAATACTCACATTTATATCATGAACTCAAAACTTATAGATATAGTATAATAAATACTCACATTTATACCATGAACACAATATTTTTTTTATCATTAAAGGTATAAATTACTTATACGTTAAGTTGAAAATCACATTTTTAATATACTTACATAAACGCTAATAAATTTTTCACATATTTAATTTATTTATTTATTATTTTTTTGTTGAATTAAGCGTTTGGTATCATAAGTACTCATATTTATATATTTATTTTTGTTGAATTAAAGTTTAGTATAATAAATACTCACATTTATACCATTAACACAATAATGTTTTTTATCACTAAAGTTATTAAATTACTTACATGTTAATTTGAAAATCACATTTTTTTAATATACTTTGATAAAAGACAATAAATTTTCACATGTTTTATTTTTTTATATATTTATTGTTGAATTAAGTATTTGGTATCATAAATACTCATATTTATTTATTATTTTTGTTGAATTAAAGTTTTAGTATAATAAATACTTACATTTATATCATGAAATTCAGAAACTATTGATATATAAAAGATATAGATTTAGATCTTAAAAATACCAAGTGGGCTTCTGTTTGCCATTTAGTATATACCCCATAGAGTTATATTTATATTTTAATAGCCAGATTTTTTTTTGTTACTTATAAATAATATTTTCATTATTAGATTAAATTGATTATAATACCCAAAATGTGTATGTGCATGGGATCAATTGTAATACCCAAATCTGTATATGCACGGTATTATAAATAATATCATCGTTATTAGATTGTATTTTTTTTAAATATTCCTTTGTATTTTTATTCTTTATTTTGGTCATTCATTTAATTAAAATGTTAAGAAAAATAGAAAATATATGATGTCATGTTATGCACTAATACAATTATAACAAAGTAAACCAAAAACATGAAAATGTTGCTTTTAAAAGTGTAATTGTTTTTTCAACACCATTTATTTAAACGTTTGATATCATAAAAAACAATTGTTAAATAAACTGATTACCTATACATTGGACTGTGAAGTTGATAGAACCCCGTGTCAGTAAACTCCATCTGTAAAAGGAAACAACATATGTAAGATTACTTATGAAAAAAATAGTTTTTCTTACTTAAATATATTTCTTCTAGATTATATTAGATATACTAACAATCGAAATACTATGAACAATGATCGTGATAAAACAAGATGTGTCATCTTGAATTGATTTTTGTTTATCAAAATGAGGATCTAAAAAGGTATGTATTCTTGTCGCCGTTTTCTTTTTCATTTTTGTGTTTGCGAAATTGTGTTTGCCCTTATCAACCTTTTATACCAAGAAGATATCTCAATTTAAATGATCAGCTTGATCCAACGGCCATAATTTATTTTAGGGTTTAGGAAAAGTCATCTTAAACTATCTAGATCGTATGTTCGTGGGCCTCTGCCCAAATACTTTGTCGACATATATAACATCCCGTAAATTTTATAATATGTCATGGTAATAGACGAGTTGTTAAATTTAAAAGTACCAACATTTGACATAAATAAATATTATTTATTAGATGTATCAATGTATTTAAAAAAACATTTAAAACTTTATAGATATGAGATTTATAGAATAAATTTGTTTGTGCGTATATTAACAAAAGTTGTAAAACCAACAAGTTAGAAAACTATTGGACTAAAAAGTAAGTAGATTAAAATTTACGTTGAAATGTATGGATAAATATGGGGACTAACGTAGCACAAATGGCCAACAAATGAAGAAACAAAACTGTCAGCTAAATGCTATAAAAGACAAATATAAATCATATGATTTGTCAAATCATGTGAAATGACAAAGGATAATTAAATAAACAATTATTCTATATGAATAGGGATGGCAACAGGGCGGGGTATGGCAGTGACTTTAATTTTCACCCCCATCCCCATTTTTCACTCATGAAATAACATAAAAATTTCCACCAACTCATCAAAAATATAAAGAATTTTGACTCATAAAATGTGTTAACTGTTGGAACACAAAAAGTGTAAATCATTAGTGCAGGGACTTCTATTTTTCTTTTGTAATAGTTTAGGGTACGTTGTGTAGTTTTGTTATGCTTTGCGAGACTTACCTACCCTCGCAACACTTGTATAGTTGCAAGGGAAAGCTAACCTTATGTATGGGTATAAATACCCCTACCACATGGGTTATGTGGTGTGTGTTATCTAAATGTTTTGCGAAACTTTTTTTTTCTCTTTCGTTTCTCTCTCTCTAAGATAAAGTGTCCATACACACTTTATCTCTCTTAGATTAATAAGTAGATGTGATATTTTGAGAACAACAATTGGTATTAAAAGCAAAATATGATTAGTTGTTTCTGTTAGGATCGAAAATCTCTAGATTTATGTGGTTCGGGAGGTCTTGGTTGGTGAAAGAAGATGAAGAGATTCATCTTTCTAGAGAGAGAAAGTAGAGTGAGGGAGGAGAAACAAAGATGAGTTTATTGATAAGATGAAACAATGAACAAGCCTAATGCTTAACCACACCCCTCATGGAGAGTCATAAGGGGTATTTATAGGCTCTAAACACTACAAATTTACAAAGTCTACATAAGTAGTCCTTACGTGTGCAACATACTACATATCTAGTCCAATTCACGTAAGTGACATTATCTTTATAAAAGAGCTAGGCTAACAATCTCCCTCCAAGATATCGTCACACGTTAATGGTTAAAATGAGACATATAAATACATAAACAAAGTAAATTACAATGATAATAAACAATGTTGACTTTGTTGAAGCACAGAGTCTCTGTAGTCTAGATACTTAGGCAAACTTGAAGTTCTCTCTTCCGATGATCTCGGCATTTGATCTTTGGCACTGACAGCACAAATCATTGTAGCTCTGAACTTCAACTGTAACGGTCAAGTTAGGTTATTACTCCCTCCTAACTAGTGAGCCTTTATCTTTCTTATGCTCCCTACTGAACCGACAACTCTCTTCCAACACGCAGCGGAGAAAATAGACTCTTGATTCTAGCACAATGGTTGTCGTTCTGGGAACATTATAACAACATAACTCACTTAGTATTGCATCCAAGTTGGTAAAAAATCCCGATGTACACACACTACTTCTCTTTCTTCGGTCGTAAGCACAAATCCCTTCATCAATACAATCACGAAAGATGAAACACCAACTTCTCCCTCCTGATGGTTGCAAGCTATCAGAATCATGATAATGTTGCGTACATGCCGTATTACCTTTTTCTTGATGCAATATTAAACATTGTCTTGTTTAAGCAAATTTTCGTGAGAATATGTCGCAAAAATACTCTCAATAATTCTCAAACCAACCTGAAATCGAACCTCCTTTTGCTTCACCGGCTAATAGTAATGACCACTGATACTCTTACACAGCGCGTTCGGGGTCAAAGGAACTTCCTTTGTTGGGTTTTTGGTTCCTTGGATCAAGAATTATTCTAAGTACTGGAACCACGGACAGAGTTGATATAACCACGGACATAAGAATGTAACCACGGATGATGACAAACCGCGGCTAGTAGTATTGTGTAACTACTGATAGATTATTGTAACCACTGTTAGTCTTTCATAGTCGGTTTAGTATTTTGTATTAGATAAATATGGAAAAGATATTTATCTTGTAGGTTACGTATTGTATAATGTAAAGGACTCCTTAGCCTATAAAAGGAGTTCCTAGGTTAGATTAGATATACGTATGTTTTATATCTAAGGTCGATACACTTCAAGGTTGTAAAACCCTAATACTGGTTAGAGTATTCGTATTAATAATAATATTGAGGTGTTGAATGTTTATTGTTCTTCTTCTTAAGATTAAGTATTAAATTTCGCGTGATACTTAATAAGCTTTTGTTCTAAGTCAGTTTCTATATTAGATCGTTTGCTCAACTGGGATCAAAAAGTGGTATCAGAGCTTGTGATCTAGAAACTGTAACCAAGAAGAAGTTCTGTTAAGCTTTATTCAAGTAAGTAAAGATGTCTGACGAAACTCACTTGGTGACTGCTTCAAAGGTACCCATGCTCAAGCATGGTGAGTATCAAATCTGGAGAATGCGAATGAGGCAATACATTCGTATGATTGATTATGCTATCTGGGATGTCGTTGAAAAGGGAGACACTCTTCCTAAGAAGGGTAAGGATGGTCAAGAGATAGCTATTGTTAGTTAAATTGATAAAGGTAAAAGGAAACTGGAGATCAAAGCTGACAGTATTCTCTCCATGTGAATACCTAATGACTATGCTTTGGACTTTGAACAATATGAGTCTGCTAAAGATTTATTGGATGCTCTTGAAATAAGGTTTGCTGGTAATGAAGCTACTAAGAAGTCAAGGATGAATATGCTCAAGCATCAATTTGAAACCTTCACTGCTCTTATTGGAGAAAAACTTGATGGCACATATAATAGACTACAAAAACTTATCAGCCAACTGAAGTCAGTGGATTATAAGGTTATTCAAGAAGATATTAATTTGAAGTTCATTAGGAGTTTATCATCTGAATGGGCTATTCATACAATTGTGTGGAGAAATAAGGTGGACTTTGATAAGATGACTCTGGACAATCTCTTCAACAACTTGAAGGTTTATGAGTCTGAGAATAACTTTGCTAATGCATCCTTTACTAATCAAAACATTGCTTTTGTTTCCACTAATCACATGAATTCACAAGATGTAACCACTGCTGCATATGGAGTAACCACGGCTATCGCAAACAATACCACTGTTAGTGATACTGTCAGTGATGGTGCAATTTGTGCTTTTCTGTTAGATTTAACTAATAGTATTAATGTTTTGAATCAAGATCTAGATCAAATTGATCCTGATGATCTTGATGAGATTAATCTTCAATGGCAAATGGCAATGTTAACTCTCCAAGCAATAAAGTTTCTAAGGAGAACTGGAAGACAGGTTAAGTATGATGGTCAAAGGAGAGCTGGATTTGACAAAAGCAAGATGGAGTGCTTTAACTGCAAGAAGAAAGGTCACTTTGCTAGAGAATGTCGAGCTCCTAAGAGAATTGAAGGCATTAAGAAGACCACAGAAGAGCCTGCTGCTTCTTCAGCCTTGGTTGCTCAAGATGGGATTGGTGATTATGACTGGAGTGATCAGATTGAAGAAGGTCCCAATGCAGCTTTTCTTGCTAGTGAAGCTTCAAAAGAGCATAACTTTGCTCTTATGGCCTATGCTTCATCTTCTAGTTCAGATTCTGAGGTATCTAATGATTCTAAAACATCTACTTGTTCTTTTAAATCATGTCATGATAACTTAGAATCTCAAAAAGCTATGACTGAGAGTATGAGGAAAGAAGTAGAAAGACTGAATATGGACAACTTAGGTTATAGAGTTGGTCTAGAGAGTGTGGAAGAGAAGCTTAAATACTGTATTAAATGTGAGTTTGAGTATGTAGATAAGATCATAATACTAGGTGGTGAAATTGATCTTAAAGATAGAGAGATTAAGATGCTTAAAAATAAACTAGCAGAGGCAGAGAGTGTAAAACAAAAGGCCCTAGAAGAAAAAGAAAAACATGTTGTTAGGGTAGCTAAAACACAATTTGCTTCTGATCTGGTTCATAAATCTATAGAGAGTCATTTAATGAAAAAGGGTTCTGGGATAGGATACAATAATATGCCACCACCCACTCTTATGCAACATGCACCACCTGCTAAAGAACTGTCATTTAGTAGTGAATTCAGTTTTAACAAACCTGTAGAAGGGATAAGTAAGACTGAAACACCTAAGATAAGTTCTGATAAGTCATCTGATGCTCCCACAATTGAAGATTGGGAATCAGATTCTGAGGAAGATAGATCTGAATCAACTAAGCCTGAAGAGATAGAGAAAGTTAAGAAAGTTGATTCTCAGCAAGTCAACCTTGTACCTAGATTTGGAGCTCAAATTGCTAAGAGAGTAGTTGAGTACAAGAAAGTGCCTAGGGAACAAATGAAAAGATACATACCTAGGGGAAACCAGAGAAACTTTAATGGTCTAATTTCTAACAGGTTAGGAGATGAGTTTCAATGTGTTAAAAAGGCTTGTTTTAAATGTGGTAGTTTTGAACACTTACAGAGAAATTGTTATAAAAACAAACCACAAGTATGGAATCATTGGAAGAGGGTAAATCATCAAAACTTTTCAAAGAACACAAACCCTCATCCAAACAAAAACATGATTCCTAGAGCAGTGTTGATGAGGAATGGGAATACAAAATCTATAGTCACTGCTGCACCTAAATGGGTTCCAACCACTGCTAAGAAAAATGTAAACACGGCTAAACAGAATCAAACCACTGTTAAGCAAAATATCACCAATGATTCAAAAGAAGTTTTAAAAATTCCAAAGGTGATAACTGATACAGTGGTTGGAAATCATTTTTATGCTGTTAAGGCCTCAGCAAGTTGGCAATGAAAGCCTAAGACCAAGGTTTTACATCATGTCAACTGTGCATCAATGGACCTAAAGAAATTTGAATATTTTGATGCACAGGGCAGACCCAAGTCAGTATTGGCTTGGGTCCACAAAAGGAACTAATTTGTTTAATTTCATGTGCAGGGCAATCTACAAACCGAGCTAAAAGATAAAGGAGTTTTTGATAGTGGTTGCTCTGGGCACATGACTTGGGATGGGAGCAACCTGGAAGATTTTGAAGCTTTTGATGGAGGATATGTGGCATTTGGCAATGATCCAAATGGAGGAAAGATACTTGGCAGAGGAACAATCAGAACTGGGAATTTAGACTTTGAAAAAGTCTATCTGGTACATGGACTTAAGTATAATTTATTCAGTGTTTCTCAAATGTATGATAAGAAAAACTGGGTACTTTTTGGTGAAACTGAGTGTGTGGTGTTGTCTTCTGAGTTTAAGATGCCTGATGAGAAGTTTATACAACTTAGGGTACCTAGGAAGGAAAATATATATTGTTTTGATCTTAAAGATGTTCTTCCAAATAGGTCCTTAACATGTTTGTTTGCTAAAGCATCTGTAGATGAGTCAAAATTATGGCATAGAAGGCTAGGTCATCTCAATTACAAAACAATCAATAAACTGGTAAAAGGAAACTTAGTGAGAGGGTTACCTTCTAAGGTTTTTGAGTGTAAGGAACTGTGTGTGGCCTGTCAAAAAGGAAAACAACATAGAGATTCTTGTAAGACCAAAACTGTAAACACCATAACACAACCACTGTTTATGCTTCATATGGACTTATTTGGACCTACCTTTGTTAAAAGTTTGAACCATAAGCAGTATTGCCTAGTTATCACTGATGATTATAGTAGATTTTCTTGGGTATACTTTTTGGCTGCTAAGAGTGAGACTAGTGAGATCCTCAAGAGTTTCATTACTAAGATAGAAAATCTAGTAAACCAAAAGGTCAAAGTAATCAGATGTGATAATGGAACTGAGTTTAAGAATGATGTGATGAATCAGTTCTGTGTAGCTAAGGGTATAGAGAGACAGTTTAGTGTTGCTAGAACACCACAACAAAATGGTGTAGCTGAAAGGAAAAATAGAACACTAATTGAGGCTGCTAGGATAATGTTGTCAGAATCTAAGTTACCAACTACCTTTTGGGCTGAAGCTGTAGGAACTGCATGTTATGTGCAGAATAGAACTAAGGTATTGAAGCCTCATAACAAGACTCCCTATGAGCTGTTACATGATAGGAAGCCAATTATTGCATTCCTAAAACCTTTTGGATGTCCTGTTACCATCTTGAATACCATAGACTACCTAGGCAAGTTTCAAGAAAAAGCTGATGATGGATACTTTTTAGGCTATTCTTCTAATAGCAAAGCCTTTAGAGTATACAATAGGAGGACTAGAATTGTTGAAGAGAACTTACATGTTCAATTCAGTGAAAAGACTCCTAGTGTTGAGACCAAAGGACCAGATTGGCTGTTTAACATTGATATGCTAACCAAATTTATGAATTATGAGCCTATCATTGCAGGAACTTCCACTATTGTTAATGCAGGTACACAAAAGGATTCTGAGGCAGAGACACCTTCCAAGGAAGCTGATTCTCCAAAGGAGTTCTATTTGGTTGAAAAGTGGAAAGCTGGTTCTGTTCCTTCCATCATTCACAAGCAAGGTCCTACTGATGATGATGTACTGAATACTGGAGGCAATGTTGATCATCATCAAGATAAGGATGAGTTGTTGAAAGATAACTCAGTATCGGTAGAAGAAATTGAAAAGAAGAAAAGGAATTCTGCAAGCACTGCTAAGCCTACTGAATGCACTGCTAAGCTTACTAAAACCACTGATAAGCCATCTTCTACCACTGATAGGTAAAGTGAAACCCCGTATACAAGTACTGGTGATAGTACTTTCTTTGGACCACATGCAAAGCCATTATTTGGTGATGAGGAGTATCCACATGATCCTAATATGCCTGCTTTGATTGAAATTGATACTCCTACTGATGATGATGACATGGATGATTTCTTCAATGCTGATTTGACTAATTTGGAAACTGTTATTAATGAAAGTCCAATCACCACTACAAGGATTCACAAGATTCATCCCAAAGAACAAATACTTGGAAACTTGAATACTCCAGTTCAAACAAGAAGCAGGGTTAAGAACACTGAACCTTTTCCTGAACATGGGTTCTTTGCAAGATCACTTCACAAAAGAAACAATCATAAAGATCTGCAAAATTGCCTGTTTGCTTGTTTTCTGTCTCAAAAGGAGCCCAAAAGAGTGGAAGAAGCTTTAACAGAAGAAGGCTGGGTAGAATCAATGCAAGAGGAGCTTCTACAGTTTAAGCTTCAAGAGGTTTGGACATTGGTTGATCTTCCAAATGGAAAAAGGGCAATTGGGACTAAATGGGTGTTCAGAAAAAAAAAGGATGAAAGAGGTATTGTGGTAAGGAACAAGTCAAGGTTGGTTGCTCAAGGATACACACAAACTGAAGGTTTGGATTATGATGAAGTGTTTGCTCCAGTTGCAAGAATAGAGGCTATTATATTGTTTTTGGCTTATGCTTCATTGAAGAATTTTGTTGTGTATCAGATGGATGTTAAAAGTGCATTTTTGTATGGCACAATTGATGAAGAGGTTTATGTTTGTCAACCTCCTGGTTTTGAAGATCCTGATCATCCTGACAAGGTTTACAGGGTGAGGAAGGCTATGTATGGGTTGCATCAAGCTCCTAGGGCATGGTATGAGTGCATGTATACTTATTTGATGGACAATGGGTTTAAAAGAGGGCTGATTGATAAAAATTTGTTCATTAGAAAGCACAAAGATGATATTTTATTGGTTCAGGTTTATGTAGATGACATCATCTTTGGCTCTACAAACAAGGAGCTATGCAGGGATTTTGAGAAACTTATGCATGATAAGTTTCAGATGAGTTCTATGGGAGAACTCACTTTCTTTTTGGGGCTACAGGTTCAACAAAGGACAGATGGTATTTTCATTAGTCAAGACAAGTATGTAGCAGATTTTTTGAAGAAGTTTGGGTTTCAAGATGTAAAGAGTGCAAGTACACCTATGGAGACTCAGAAACCTCTGCTACCAGATGATGGAAGTCATAAAGTTGATTTGAAGTTGTACATGTCCATGATTGGATCTTTGATGTATCTCACAGCATCTAGGCCAGATATTATGTTCTCAGTATGTGTGTGTGCAAGATTTCAAGTCACACCTAATACCTCACACATGAATGCTGTTAAGAGGATCTTTAGATATCTTAAAGGTCATCCTAAATTGGGCCTTTTGTACTATAAGGATTCCCCTTTTGATTTGGTGGCCTACACAGATAGTGACTATGCTGGTGCTAGTTTGGATAGGAAGTCTACTACTGGAGGATGTCAGTTTTTGGGAAGCAGACTTATTTTATGGCAGTGTAAAAAGCAAACTATTGTGGCAAATTCTACAACTGAAGCTGAATATGTGGCTGCTGCTAGTTGCTGTGGTCAAGTTCTTTGGATTCAGAATCAATTGCTGGATTTTGGGTACAATTTTATGCATACTCAGATTTACATTGATAATAACAGTACAATTTGCATTATTAAAAATCCTGTTTTACATTCTAGAACTAAACATATTGAGATAAGGCATCATTTTATTCGAGATTGTAATGAGAAAAGACTGATTCAAATGGTAAAAATCCATACTGATTTCAATGTTGCTGATCTTCTCATTAAAGCTTTTGATGTGGGGAGGTTTCAGTACCTTGTTGTTAGTATTGGAATGATAAATCTCTAAACTCTCAAATTGTTTTGTACCAGTTTGTATAAGTATTGGACTGTTATTATGTAATCTTAGTCTTGCTATTCTTGTTTCTAACCACTTATAGTTTTGTTCAAACCACTGTTTGTTGCTCTGTTTTTCCACTAACCATTTTGCAGATAACAAAAGTTCATTATAGAAGCAAAAGAAGTACTGAAGTTAAATTGTTCATTCATTCAAGAAACAGTTTACAGCTTACAATGAAACTTCAAGTGCAAATTAAAAGACTAGTTCTATACATGATTTTCTACTACTATCCTAGCCCATATCATCTATTTCAGTTGTTGGATATGCATGACGAGCTAAGGATCAAAATGGAAAGGATGGATTAAGGAAACCAAAGATGATGAAGATGAATACAGTAGATGAAGCACAAAGGACATAGTCAAATTATACTTTCATCTACTGGTTCACCAAAAAGCATCACTCCATCTTCCTTTTTCCCTTCCCCCTTACGATATGTGAAGAAGCACCACAACTTGGTGCAGGAAGACCAAGAATCACCTCTCTGTCCTTTGGGAGTGGTGGATTTCTTGCTCGTGGTCTTGGTTGGGGTTGGGATGATGAGGGTTGGGGGTTTGAAGTTCTCTTCTTAGAGGAGTCATCAGAGTCCTCAGAAGCCTCACTTGGATTCAACACACTATCATCTTCAGATGATGGAAGAAATGGGGATTTTCTTGGTCGTGGTTCTTGTGGAGGGATGTACAGCCGCCATGGATCAGACTCTTCACTTGATGATGATAAGGATGAGGAGGATGTTAGATCAATGACTTCTGGTGTATTCCAACTAGGGTTCCACATGGTGATTGTGGTTGATTATGGATATTTGAGAAATTAGGGTTTTGGTTTTGATTGATATGTGTGAGATGTGATTTGGGTTCTTTTTATAAGTAAAGATATGGCTTATGTGAGTAAATGAGGGGAAGGTTAGATGTGGTTGAGGAGTTAATGAGTTCCTTGGGCTTTGAACTAATATTAATCCTGGCAGTTGACCATATTGACTTATCTTTGCTAACCACGGATAGGTCATTTGGAACCACTGCTGGCTTTTTCTAACCATTGATATCAATGACTTTCCTCTATGTGTTTGGTTTGTGTTTTTGTCTTGCAGGTATGAAGGATAAGTGTACACTGGAGCTGGTGATATGTTAGCTGTTAGTGTTTGTAAAAATAAAAAAAATAAAAAATAATAAAAAATTGTGTACTCCTTCATATTTGTGTGAGATCTCTCTTATTTTGACACAGATTTGCTTGCTGTATCCTTTGGTCATTTGGTTGAAGTGCTGCAATGTATCCGCTGATGGTGTGTTTCAAACCTCGGATAGCTGTAATGAAACCTCGGATAGCATGTTGCTTTGTTTTGGATACTACAGGGGTTGTTTGGTAACTTTGGCAAAAGTATATTATCTCCCCAAATCACGGATGGATCATTTATTTTATCTTCAAACCATCTCCAATTGGCGCTCAACATTAACCCTAATCACTTTACTTTGCATAATTCACAAAACCCACATCATACCCATCATTAATCACAATGGCGGAAAAGTATTCCACCACACATAACCTAGTTGCTATTCTCACCAAAAACGATCGATCTGAAGGTTTTCATCCAATGATTGATTTCCTTGTTCACAGTCCTATTCACTATGCATTAACTGTCACACCAACCATCCTTAAAGCCTACATACATCAGTTCTGGAAGAATGCTACGCTTGAAGAGGTTGAAGGAGTTGAAGTGTTTAGCACTGTTGTGGATGAGAATGCTATTTCAGTTGATGAGGAGATCATAAGGAGAGTTTTAAAGTTTGATGATGCTGATGGTATTGATAATCTTTCTGATGCTGAGATTGTAGCTGGTTTAGAAAGGTTAGGATATACACACAGGGGTGATAAGGTACAATTTTTTAAGAGTTTGTTTTCACCACAATGGAAGTTTCTTATTCATACCTTGTTGATGTGTATGAGTAATAAGACCACTGGGTTTAATGACTTTCCTTCCAAAATTGCTACTGCTGTTATTTGTTTGTCTGATGGAAGAAAGTTCAATTGGTCTAGGATGATTTATGAGGGGTTAGTACAAAACATTAGGAAGAAGGGTAAATACTATTTGCATCCTAGGTTTGTTCAACTTATTGTGGAAAGCCAAATTGATGAACCTGTTGAGCATTTTAGAGAGTATGAAGTACATCATATGCTTCCTAAGGTTTTTGCACATATGAGGAATTAGAAACCAAATGTTCAAATTAGAGATGTTCCTTTGTTTCCTTATATGCTTATTGATTCTGAGTTTGATGAAGGTCTTGAATCCCAACCTATACTCACTGAATCCACTGTTAGTCCATCTGAACCCACTGCTAGTACACCTCAAAACACTGTTAAACCAATTATCTGGACTAGGAGACTGAAGGGCACCAAGCTACCTCAGGCTGGTGTTAGTGGTGTTGTTAATGAGGCTGTCACATGGAGTGGAGGTGGCATGATTGGAAGGGCTTCCACTACTGATTCATGCTTAGATGCTGGTCAGGATAGTGGAAACATAAATAAGACCCAACCTTTGGCAACTTCTAACGTAGAGAGTTCCTTGGAACTTAACACAGGTGGAGGAATCCCTAGCCAACTGGCTACTAAAGGGTGCATAGATGATCAGGCCAGGTCTGATGCTATGTTTACTATATCCAAGGATTCACCTCTCGGAGCAGTTAACACAGCTCGAAGTGATGAGGATAGTTTGGAACATGAAACTGAATTGACGGATCCTAAGCCGGTACATGATGACTTTTCCAATGAACCACCTCTCGGACCAGTTCACACAGGTCGAAGTGGGGAGGATATTCTTGAACGTTTTAATGAATTGACGGATAAATGTGCCAAAATGGAGGAAACAATCTCAAGTCTTCAGGAGCTGGCTGTGTTTCAGGGTAAATATATTAGGAGATTGAAGCACAGGGTGTTGGTTTTGGAAAAAGTCCCAAGACCTGAGGTTGCTGTTTTGAAAGCTATGAGAAGAAAGAAAAAGAAGGTGGACTTCTCTCCAGCTCTGAATATGGAGGATGTATCCAAACAAGGGAGGAGTGAAGGCATGAATTCAGGGGAGGCTGTTGATGGATCTATGGAAGAAGATGTTGATAGTGGAGATCAAGAATTTTTGGTATCTGATAAAGATGGGAATGAGGCAGTTCTTGAAAATTTAAAGAATGTTGTAGAAGATGAAGTAGTGCAGGACACAACCACTAATGGTATATCTGCAACCACAGTTAGTACTCTTGAAACCACTGCTGTAGTTTCAGATATGGCAATTGTACCCACTACTATCATACCCACTGCTATCATAACCACTTCCACTGTTGTCACAACTCTCTCTGTATCACCACCTAAATCTAAAGAAATTGAGAAAGAAGCTGCAAGTACATTGATAAATCTAAGCAAAACCTCATCTATTATTACACCTATCATTGCACCTATTTTATCTGTTCAATCTATAGTAACCAAACCCAAAGGTAAAAGTTTAGTTATTGGTGAACCTTTGAAGAAGAAAGTGATTCAATCAGATATTGAAAAAGGTAAAGGGGTTGCTGTACCAGAGCTGAAGTTTAAAAGTAAAGCAGAACAAGAAGCTTATGATGCAGAGTATGCAAAAAGTATTATAGCTGATGAACAAGCAGCTTTAGAGAAAAGGAAGCAAGATGAAGAGGAAGCTAGTCATAGATGGTTAGCTACATGGTATGAATCACAAAACTATCTTGAAGCTTCTCAACAAATAAATGATGAATATACTTCACAAGAATGGGCATTGTTGGATGATGAGGAAAGAGCTAGACTTTTAGGTTTATGGGGAAGGAGGATTGGTAAAGAAAGGAAGCAAGTTATAAGAAAGAAACCTCCTTCAATTGCACAGATGAGGAATGTATTGATGTAGATTATTAAGAATTCAGGCATACATGTTCCTGATAATCTTAATAGGTGTTCTTTTGAAAGAATTTATGAGCTTTATGAGAGATGTATGAGGATTAATAATGATGCTTTTTGTCCAATGAATTCTGAAAAGGAAGAAGAGTGGATTCAAAAGGATGAAGAGTGGATTCAAAGTAAAAGAAAGATAAAATCTGAGGTTCAGGAGACATCTGATTCTAAAAGACTGAAAGTAGTTGAAGATGTTAATCAAATTATTTCTTATGAGTTTAAGCTTAAAGTTGGAAGTGAAGGAGTTTGGAAAATTCAAAGACTCAACAATGAAGTTTATGAGTATAATAAATTTTCACAGATGCTTTAGTATTTTGATAAAGATGATTTGATGAATCTTTGGATACTTTACAAGAATAAGTTTGGTGAAGTACATCCAAATGATTATCATGAGAGACTGGTTTATCATCATTTGAAGATTTTATTTGAGCCTACTCATAATGAACCTGAATGGAAAGGGCTCTACAATGGTCAAGTTACTAGATGGTTTTTATATCAAACTTGTGGAGTTCATGTTTTAACTGTTTTTGGAGAAGTTATTCATATGCTTGTAGAAGGTGATTATCCTCAACTGAATAAGTATCTAGCAGTTATTGCTCAGATGTTGAAGCCTGGTATTATCAAGATGTTGTTACCCTATGATGGTCAAGCTTACAATTTGTTGCTGAAGTATGAGAATATTCTTTAATCTGGTAAGTGTTTGGCTACATCCTCTAATTCAGATGTTTTGAGCTTAAAAGAAACTTGAGAATTCTGTTGGAATGTATCAAGTTTAGGGGAGGATTGTTGGGTTTTTGGTTCCTTGGATCAAGAATTATTCTAAGTACTGGAACCACGGACAGAGTTGATATAACCACGGACAGAAGAATGTAACCACGGATGATGACAAACCGCGGCTAGTAGTATTATGTAACTACTGATAGATTATTGTAACCACTGTTAGTCTTTCATAGTCGGTTTAGTATTTTGTATTAGATAAATATGGAAAAGATATTTATCTTGTAGGTTACGTATTGTATAATGTAAAGGACTCCTTAGCCTATAAAAGGAGGTCCTAGGTTAGATTAGATATACGTATGTTTTATATCTAAGGTCGATACACTTCAAGGTTGTAAAACCCTAATACTGGTTAGAGTATTCGTATTAATAATAATATTGAGGTGTTGAATGTTTATTGTTCTTCTTCTTAAGATTAAGTATTAAATTCCGCGTGATACTTAATAAGCTTTTGTTCTAAGTCAGTTTCTGTATTATATCGTTTGCTCAACTGGGATCAACATCCTTTTCGTCGAGCAAGTTTTTCAACACCCTAGGCAGTGAACCTAATCATTTTAGTGTAGTATTAGGGTAAGCCTCGGGAATTGATATCGTTCTCTAGGGGAATAGGAATGCTAGTGAGAAGTTAATACGCTAAGGTTGGGGTTGAGGAAGATTAATTTATTATCTTTTTTATATTTTTTAGAAAATGGAAAGGTACGAATCTTGGGGTTTGGATTTGGGGGTTGGTATTTCTACCGATTACTTCTACTATCTATTCTAATTATCTAAGCAAAGGTGAGTGTAGTCTATGTATATTGTTGTGTGCTTGTATGATGTTTAAAAATGTATTTACTTAGGCGTTATTACTCCCTAGTTATCTCCTATTGATGGTTCAATTGTCACGTCCTTATTCTTAACGCGTTGTATTTCTAAGGTCGTAGGGTATCCGTTTATCCCTAACTCTTTGAAGCTACCAAAGGTTAGTGACTACAAAATCTCTAGGATTCATAAACTTAACACTAAGGTATTCTTTGGATGTTTAGCGTACAGTTACTCTAGGTGATTATAAACTAAGGTTCAACAAAGATTAATCAAGCATTAATAACACAACGAATGACCTATCGCAATACTAGGTCAATCACAATTAAGATAAGAGACAACCAATCAATATTCAATAACTAAGTTTCATATTACCTAAGCAAACACACAAGTAAATTAGCCGGACATGGAGAACATGCAAGCATACACACAATCAATTGAAGACATAATGGAATTAATGAAGCAAAACACTTATCTTGATGTGAAATAGGGTATGGAACCATAAAATACTGTACAAGACAGCCTTGGTTCGGTTTTGGTTTTTCTCCACAAAACTCCCTCTATAAAACTGAAAATTTCGTATTCTATATATAGTGTTACAAACTGCGCCGGTGTCACTCTTTAATTGTGACCCCATCGGGTCGCCGTCATTAGGTTTTCGTCTTGGCCACGTTATCATTGTGACGGCGTCACCTTATGCCTGTGACGCCGTCGCCTTCAGTCTCTGACGCCGTACGGATGAAATATAGGTTGTCTAAGCTGCGACGCCCTACTCTTTTAAAACCTGGTGCCGTCATTCGAAAATAAGCAATTTGGCTACTGAGTCGTCACAAGATGTGTCGCGATGGGGTCACAAATAGAACCTGATGCCGTCCTCTTCAGTTTCAGCAGCTTGAGTGTCTCGATTCTTGACTTTGGCCATTTTCTTCATATATTCGCGCCTTTTTTTCCGAATAAGTGTCATTCCAGCAATTTGCCTCCAAGAGACCTAAGAAGTGAAAAGGAACGAAATTAAGTAATAACGGATACAAAAGTGATCAATTAAGGGCTTAAATGACCCCTCAAAAAGGTACCTTTTAAATCCTTATCAAATATGCCTACACTTGGTATTTGCTTGTCCTCAAGCAAATGTGCTTTTAGCCAATTGATTTATAAGTTAGGGGTCATGAAGCATTAGTTTAGAATGATTCACAACACATATAAGCCCCGCAAAAGTCATAACAAGCACGGAAATTACATACTAGCACCTCACATGGGGTGTTTAGATCTTATAGTTTTATACCAAGATATGTGTTTTAACCTACTTTTTCTTTTAGCATACATTCATGGTTTCTAACGAGCTACGAGAGAATACGAGGGATATAAAACACAAGAAATGATAAACATATTATGATAAAAATAACCTAGATAAACTAGACTATTAGTAATATTTTATTTCAATGCTAAAAATGATACAAAGGACTGGGTATATAACCCCAATGTAGATCATTAAAACAAAGTATATGTCTCCGTATGAGAACTTCATCATAGGGAACGCAAGAGCGATGAGTGTTAAGGTGATGAACATGAGGGCGATGTAAACCATGTTGATGGTGAACCTTCTTTGATTCCTACGAGATGAGTATGAGGAGGAAGATGAAGTTTTGAATGAGAGGTAATTTTTGAATTTGGAAGATTTGAAAAAATGGGATAGAGTAGGACGACGGATGGTGTATTTATGGGGAAGGAGGAATTTTTGGGATTTGTGTTTTGTTTTATTATAAAAAGGGTATGATTTTTGGATTAGTGAAAGTAGAAAACACTTTTTATATACCCCGACTTTAGACGAAAATTTAACACGTATGTGAGAAAAAGCTTCCTAATGAAGCTATATGTAAAACATGTATATACACAAAAGCTAATCAAATAAATACCTAAGTAATCACACTTATTTGTCAAGCTAATATCATTTAGAGATAAGTGGAAACTCATACCTCAAATGCACTTAGAAATGTCTTTACAAATGACACAGCAAATGTCAAAAGACAATTCCAGCTCCTTTATGCTTAAGATACCTTCTTAGGGAAGGTAATCTTATTATCAAGCAATTCCTATGGCTTGATAGATGTGAGCTTTAACTAATCAACATGACAAAGAAGATTAGTGCAATTAAATAAATAGTAAAATAAAATAAAAGAAAGTGTTGTCATCTAATCAACATCCAACTAAAAAGTTTTTAAAAGTTGTGGTGTTTATAAAAGACCTTCTTTGTAGTTTTCAATTAACCATGGATCGTATCAAGTTTTTAAAGTACAATATACTCTAAGAAACTTGGTAACGAAGCTCTGATGCCAATTGTGGAAAACTAGAAGGGGGGGTTAAATAGTTTTACCAATTAAAACTTCATTTTAAACTATTTAGATCGACTTATGTCAATCTATTTGAATGTGTGTTGGATGTTGATGATCAAGCACATAGAAGTATAGTTATGCAATGAAAAGATAAAGGGCAAGAAGCAGAAAACCACAACGCGAGTATTTATAGTGGTTCGGCTACAAGGACACCTTCCTTGCCCTACTCCACTCCCTGAGTCACCTACTCGAGAATTTGTAAGCACTACACAACACCAACTCCTTATGGCGGAGAAGCCTACACAACGTTGCCTACTCTTTTTCCGGTACTAGGCTAACCACCGGATTCTTTCACTCCAAGGTGAACCACACCTATCACAACGTCGTCTACCCTTTATTAGGTACTAGGCTAAGCACCTAGTTCCATTGCAATGGAGGAACTACTACCCAACACTACACCAATCTCCTAACCCCAAAGGAGATCAACTCCTTATATCAACATCAACAAGGATATCAATATCCTTTGACCGAATACTACTCTAACTAGTACATCGAATCACACCATATCGAATGTACACTTAAGGCACCTTCTACTAATGCCTTTGACTAGATCTTCAAGACATCCTTCACTAATGTCTTGTGTCTTGACTTCTAAGCATCCTTCACTAATGCTTCTAGTCTTGACTTCTAAGCACCCACCACAAGTGCTTATGATATGGACGATAGATACCCTTCACTAATATCTTCGTCTTGACACTTGAGACACCTTTCACAAATGTCTTCACCACTTCTTAGGAAAAGAAAAACAATCATCAACAAGAGGACTTCAGTAGTCTTGATGATGAGGAAGCATTTCAACTCATGGACTTGAGCTTGTTCGACTCCAAAGGTGGTGATATTGCCTTTAAGAGGAACCTAAAAGATCACACACAAACAAAACTACAAACATAGATCTCTTGGATCTAGGGTTAGAGAGTTTTTAACTCAAGGGGAAAGTATGTTGAAAAGGGGTAAGCTACAATGAAGAAATGGCTCACTATTTATAGAGAAAAATCTCTACTGTTCCCCGGATCCCACGGATCCCTCCCACAAGGGATCCGTCTGGCATAAAGCTAGGGATCCGTGGGACGCTCCTCTTTACCCATGGGTATTTTTGGTTATGGGTCATGGGTTATGGGTTGATCCATGGGTCTCTTACTAGATACAATGTATCTTAGAATACAATGAACCTAGTAAAGTGGTTTTGTATAATACCATGGGTTATGGGTCAATACCATTTGTTATTTTTTACCCGTTTTAGTATTACTTAGTTAAGTATATATTTACCCAAATATGTAAACACTAGTTGTTGTACATATGTATTACTAAATCATAAAATCACTTATACTTGTTTTAGTGTTTTATGTGAAATCATAAGTGTGTGAGAAAACTATTGGCTCAAACTATTTACGTATTTTATTTGTTTCGTTAAAATGATTTTACGTTTGTTATCAACAAAACATTAGAAGATCATAAAATATAAATAAACGTTTTTACGGCTTATTTGTATTAACAATCTCCCCCTTTTTGTTGATGACAAAATATAAAATTATTTTAAGAAAAAAACTAAAATTCGTAAAAATTTGAATTAGTAGTTTTTACTTTCTTCTCCCCCTTTTTGTCGAAACAAAAAGAACGTCGAAAAGAAACTAACACAATTTTTATGAAAAACATGTGAAGAAAAGAAAAGAAAAAAAATTAGAGAGCAAGTAACGGGAAAAGATCTCGTCTTTACTCCCCCTTGACGAGTCCATCCCTAAGTAAGGGCTTCAAAAGAAAAGGATACTAAATAAATTCATTTGCAACTAAGTTTGCAAGTGATTTCGTCTAAGTGACGAATACGCTCCCCCTTTATGATTGCAACTTTGCAAGGGGATGCCATGAAATGATCCCATAATATTGCAAGTGATTTTGCAACGTATTGTTTTGACACAAAGCTCCACCTAGCTTAATGGTGTCAAAGTTTTAATGTGTAAATTGAATAACTACAAAACAAAGGTTAGAAAGCAAGTATAATACATAATTTCCTGAAAAAATGATTCAAGTTAGCAAGAAAATACGGTTCCCTCCTTGTAGGGATCCGTCTAGGCAAATTAAAGGGATCCGTCTGGCTAATGATTAGTTTCAGCAAAGATGATATAGCAAATAATGTTATCATAAAAATGAGCTATGTATTTAAACAACATAATCATATACTCAGAATTATAGCAAGTAGCATGTAATTTCATTTAATAAAAGTAGAGATATGATATATATGACTCTAAAAACTAAGAAAATGAACGATACATGACTTGGAATTAGTAGATTTTTCTAAGTAACGCTTGATACTAGGACACCAATAAAAATCCTCTAGTTCAAGTTTGTTTAGGTTTTAACTCATTGAAACGTTCGAGGAGGTGATAAAACATGAAACGTTGATCTTCTCGTACTTCATGTATCAAACTTTCAATATGTTGGCAATGATAACAATCTTTGTCATGGCTAGGTAGTGGTGGTGGAGGAAATGAGATAGCTTGATGTGAAGGATCAAGTGAACCGGGTTGAAAGGCCTTGAATGATGGAGGGATTGGTGGAGACGCATTTGAAGATGGCTCGACCAAAAAATGATGGTGGTGGTAAAGAAGTGTCAACTTCCATATGGTCGGGTGGTTGAATTTGATAATTTCTCATAATCCAAATAGGATTATTTGATGTTGATGGCGAAAAGAAAGCCAGAGCTAGTGTTGACTCAACACCTTGATTTTGTTTCATTGTTCCTCCTAATGAGGAGAATGTTGCCGGTGGAGGAGGATGAGACGGCCTAGGAGGAAAATCCTCTAAGTTATAGTGGTGTGGTGATGAGAGTGGAGTTGTGAATGAGATAGCTCTAGGAACCAATGGTGATGGTTTAGTGGAAACGGGAGTGTTTGGCCTAGGTGGTATGGTGGTGTTTGGCATAGGTAGTTTTGTGGGTACTATCCTTTTAGGGATTGGTTTGATTGGTTGTGGAGCAATCCTTTCATTTGTTGACTTGACCGGAGATGATTCGGTTGAAGAGATTTTGTGTACAACACGAGCAATTTTCTTGGGTGGTTCCTTGGTGAATGAATTACTACTTGGAGTTTTCCTCATGATGAAATGATTTCAAGAGTGTTGTAAGACTTCCTAAATGATGAAAGTGAAGGTGAAGATGATGACTTTTAGGAGTCCTAACAAAGTGGTTTATAAAGCAAAGGATTTGGCAAGTGCATTCAAGACTTAAGCCACTAAGATTCATTGGAATGTGATGATTTAACATGCACAAAGGTCAACTTGAGAGTTGTACTGATCTAGGAACTCATTTAAGATGAGATGGAATGTTTGAGTTAGCAAGATGAGCTTGAAATGATTGGTTGATCTAGAGTTGACATAAACTGTCATCCGGATCCCACAGTTCCCTCCTTTGAGGGATCTGTCTAGGCAAATCCTAGGGATCCGGCTCTCAGTAGCTATGAAAGGATAAAAATGATATTTCTAAGGTCTAAGATCTATACCATCTTGAGTGTTTTAGTCCTTCTAAGTGTCTTAAATAAAGGGGTGCTTAAGTACTTGAGGGTAATGAGTGTTGTAGCTAATGATTGTCTTTTATGGAAGAAATTGGAACTTTCATGAGTACCAATAAATGAACAAAGATGACACTAAAGATTTTGAGAGTGTCAAATGGAGCTAAATGATCCTAGAGATCAGCTAGTGACTTAGAATAATATTTTGGAAATATCCTAAAGACTTAAGATGGGAAAACTAGTATTTGATCAATTTTGACTAATTTTGAGGTGAGGATGATTATGATCAATTTTACCATACTTAAGAGATTTCCTGAGGCTAGATGTGAGGTATCATGTAAAAGAACATGTATGATTCAAGAGAGCGGAAGAGTAATGGGTTTAAGTGAAACGATAGATCTACAAGCGTCTTGAGTGTGATCTAGATGAGTTATGTGTGAGTAGGAAAGATCTACTTAACTTGATAAAGACTTAATTTGCCTTAAGACACTATGTCTCATTTAGAGTGAGGCGTTCTAAAGACATGCTTGAAATACAATGTTTGCAATTGCATTTTCTGTTTTCCGGATCCCACGGTTCCCTAAGAGTAGGGATCTGTCTAGCACAAACTTTGGGATCCATCTATCTGCTAAGCAGAATCTTTAAAAAATGTATGCAATGACTTTGACAATGCGTCATATTTCAAGGTTAGTTTAAGAGGTTCTAATACTAAGATATCAAATGTAAGATGTTTTATTTCATAAAAGAAATTGCATTACATTGATGAAACACGGATACTAAGAGTTGATCCTATTTGGGAGAGAAGTAAATTCCTTGAGTGTTTTCACTAGATGGATCATCAAATGGTTGATGAGTGTTTGACGATTCAGGAATGAAGAAAGTCTTCATGAGAGATATGTTTAGGGGATCCATCATCTTGTTCACAAGTACGTACAACGGACTTTGAAATTGAGGATGAAAGTACATGATGTTATGATAAAGGCGCGTCAAGAACATTCCATAAGGGATGAGTTTATTCTTGGAGCGTTGAAGATTTACAATTCGCCTTGCGAAGAAGTAGGCGAGATTGTATGGTTGTTGTGTTAGCAAACAATACATTATGTGAGCACAACAAGCAGGAAGGTTTTCTCGATTCCCCCTAAGACTCCAAACATTTTCACGTAGGATGAGTGCAAGGGGCTTGTACTCTTCTCGGATATCCTGTGTATGGATAATGTTTGGGTTGGAGTGATGGGGTTTGCATATTATGCGAATCAAGTCTTCCGGGGAAGGTATGTGAGAACAATATGGACTATTTTCTTCACGAAAGTTGAAGAGAGAATCAAGAGACCAATCTTCGGTGAAGGCACATTGTCCATGATTTGGAATCCGGAGGATGTGAGCAAATTGCCCAAGAGTTAAAACAAACTTTTGGTTTTTGATCCAAAACCAAAGAGATAGAGAGCGATCCTCGTTACGAATGAGTTCAACTTGACGAAAGAATTCCAATATAAACCTTGGACATATTTTCTCGTTGATTTCGAGAAGACATTCTAGTCCTATGGCTCGGAAGGAGGTATTGATACCTTCTTCGAATTGTAGAGAGGTGTCTACAATACGTCCTTTCGTGGAAGTGATGGGTTTCGAAATTATTGAACCCACGAACATGATTGCCAGGAGTGTTGGGCTCCAGAGAGATGTTCGGAGTGTAGACGCTAGTGAGTGAAAAATCAAACTGATATTCATGTGACATAGTGAAACCTATAGAAAAGATGAGTTAATAGAAAGTGATGATTTGTGCTCAATCAATGATTATCTAACGTCTTTGCTAGATTTTTATTGACAATGGTTTTTAACAACAATGACACTTAACTTACTTAAGGTTTTGAAATTCTAGTGGAATATTACTTATAGAAAGAAAGGGTTTTTATTTTGCATGAAAAATTGTTCTCCAGTAATACGATTCCCTTTCAAAAGGGATTAGGCTAGTATATTTACAAGGATCCGTGGATCTGCAGAAGCAGAAGCAGATTTTGTATGATAAAAAGATATAGGTTTTTAGATCTTATAGTTTTATACCAAGACATGTGTTTTAACCTACTTTTTCTTTTAGCATGCATTCATGGTTTCTAACGAGCTACGAGAGAATACGAGGGATATAAAACACAAGAAATGATAAACATATTATGATAAAAATAACCTAGATAAACTAGACTATTAGTAATATTTTATTTCATTGCTAAGAATGATACAAAGGATTGGGTATATAACCCCAATGTAGATCATTAACACAAAGTATATGTCTCCATATGAGAACTTCATCATAGGAAACACAAGAGCGATGAGTGTTAAGGCGATGAGCACGAGGGCGATGTAAACCATGTTGATGGTAAACCTTCTTTGATTCCGACGAGATGAGTATAAGGAGGAAGATGAAGTTTTGAATGAGAGGTAATTTTTGAATTTGGAAGATTTAAAAAAGTGAGATAGAGTAGGACGACAGATGGTGTATTTATGGGGAAGGAGGAATTTTTGAGATTTGTGTTTTGTTTTATTATAAAAAGGATATGATTTTTGGATTAGTGAAAGTAGAAAACACTTTTTATATAACCCGACTTTTGACAAAAATTTAACACGTATGTGAGAAAAATATTCCTAATGAAGCTATATGTAAAACATGTATATACACAAAAGCAACTCAAATAAATACCTAAGTAATCACACTTATTTATCAAGCTAATATCATTTAGAGATAAGTGGAAAGCCATACCTCAAATGCACTTAGGAATGTCTTTACAAATGACACAGCAAATGTAAGAAGACAATTCCAGCTCCTTTATGCTTAAGATACCTTCTTAGAGAAGGTAATCTTATTATCAAGCAATTCATATGGCTTGATAGATGTGAGCTTTAACTAATCAACATGACAAAGAAGATTAGTGCAATTAAATAAATAGTAAAATAAAATAAAAGAAAGTGTTGTCATCTAATCAACATCCAACTAAAGAGTTTTTAAAAGTTGTGGTGTTTATAAAAGACCTTCTTTGTATTTTTCAATTAACCATGAATCGTATCAAGTTTTTAAAGTTCAATATACTCTAAGAAACTTGGTAACGAAGCTTTGATGCCAATTGTGGAAAACTATAAGGGGTGTTGAATAGTTTTACCAATTAAAACTTCGTTTTAAATTATTTAGATCGACTTATATTAATCTATTTGAATGTGTGTTGGATGTTGATGATCAAGCACATAGAAGTATAGTTATGTAATGAAAAGATAAAGGGTAAGAAGCACAAAACCACAACGCGAGTATTTATAGTGGTTCGGCTACAAGGACACCTTCCTTGCCCAAATCCACTCCCCAAGTCACCTACTCGAGAGTTTGTAAGCACTACACAACACCAACTCCTTATGGCGGAGAAGCCTTCACAACGTTGGCTACTCTTTTTCCGGTACTAGGCTAACCACCGGGTTCTTTCACTCCAAGGTGAACCACACCTATCACAACGTTGCCTACCCTTTATTAGGTACTAGGCTAAGCACCTAGTTCCATTGCAATGGAGGAACTACTACCAACACTACACCAATATCCTAACCCCAAAGGAGATCAACTCCTTATATCAACATCAACAAGGATATCAATATCCTTTGACCCAATACTACTCTAACTAGTACATCGAATCACACTATATCGAATGTACACTTAAGGCACCTTATACTAATACCTTTGACTAGATCTTCAAGACACCCTTCACTAATGTCTTTTGTCTTGACTTCTAAGCATCCTTCACTAATCCTTCTAGTCTTGACTTCTAAGCACCCACCACAAGTGCTTATGATATGGACGATAGATACCCTTCACTAATATCTTCATCTTAACACTTGAGACACCTTTCAAAAATGTCTTCAACACTTCTTGGGAAAAGAAAAACAATCATCAACAAGAGGACTTCAGTAGTCTTGATGATGAGGAAGCATGGCAACTCATGGACTTGAGCTTGCTCGACTCCAAAGGTGGTGATCTTGCCTTTAAGAGGAACCTAAAAGATCACACACAAAGAAAACTACAAACATAGATCTCTTGGATCTGGGGTTAGAGAGTTTTTAACTCAAGGGGAAAGTATGTTGAAAAGGGGTAAGCTACAATGAAGAAATGGCTCACTATTTATAGAGAAAAATCTCTACTATTCCCCGGATCCCTCCCACAAGGGATCCGTCTAGCATAAAGCTAGGGATCCGTGGGACGCTCCTCTTTACACATGGGTATTTTTGGTTATGGGTCATGGGTCATGGGTTATGGGTTGATCCATGGGTCTCTTACTAGATACAATGTATCTTAGAATACAATGAACCTAGTAAAGTGGTTTTGGATAATACCATAGGTTATGGGTCAATACCATTTGTTATTTTTTACCCATTTTAGTATTACTTAGTTAAGTATATATTTACCCAAATATGTAAACACTAGTTGTTGTACATATGTATTACTAAATCATA
This sequence comes from Chrysanthemum seticuspe, assembly GCA_019973895.1. Classification (NCBI taxonomy): domain Eukaryota; kingdom Viridiplantae; phylum Streptophyta; class Magnoliopsida; order Asterales; family Asteraceae; genus Chrysanthemum; species Chrysanthemum seticuspe. Next base: position 94,104,513 of record BPTQ01000001.1, on the reverse strand, counting down.
AAATCACTTATACTTGTTTTAGTGTTTTATGTGAAATCATAAGTGTGTTAGAAAACTATTGGCTCAAACTATTTACGTATTTTATTTGTTTTGTTAAAATGATTTTACGTTTGTTATCGACAAAACATTAGAAGATCATACAATATAAATAAACGTTTTACGGCTTATTTGTATTAACAGGTTGTAATGTTAGGCTTATGGTAGGGAAACAAAGGGTTTGTTGGGATAGGCGATTTAGTGGTGGCAAGTCAAAAATCTTTATGTTACAAGCATGCGAAGAATGGCGTTGCTAAACCAAGACTAGACACTCTAAACTCTTGATAACTGAAACAAACAAACATAAATTTAAACATAGATGTAGGATGGTAGCTCGTATGTTTTTTTTTCAACACTCCATTTTTTTTTCTTTTTCTCTTTTTAAAAAAAAAAAAAAAAAAAAAAAAAAAAAAAAAAAAAAAAAAAAAAAAAACTTTTACTCTACCATCCTCTAAGATAACATCAAAATGATAGGGATTTATAGGCACATCCCTACACTTGAGTTTTTATTACTCTAACACTAATTTGACCCGAATTGAAAAGATCAAAACACTTGGAGTACATTATTACGCAAATAAAGGGAATTTGAATTTAACGTTCCCTTCCCGTCATTTCATAAAATTTAACTTTTCCCATGAGTCCCAAAACTGTGTACAAAGGATATGACTCGACTTAGCAACTTATGCAAGCAACTAGATAATTGAACTAAGGGTTTAGTGTGATAAGAATAATGCACTAAAAGTGAGTGCATACAAGGTAGGCTAAGGCGATTTGGGTGTATATTTGGAGGTGGATTGTAAACAATGCTCTTCATTGATATTCTGGAAAAACGAAACGTCACGAGAACCACGAAAAGGATAGGCTATGAGGGGTTAACTAGGGGTATCGTGTACAAAAGATGAGTACAACGCAAGGGTGTGGGGAAATTACTCAACCAATGTGGAAGAAGTAATTATATTACAGGTATCAAACAAGGGTTATCCTAATGCCTCTTATCATTTAGTTATTCCTAACTACACAAGTGTAGTCTTACTAGCGATCTCGGGATGCATCACAAAACAAGTTCTAGAATCTATTATACTACCGGTTCACACTCTAAGCATTAAAGATGAATGCTTTAATTCCTACAAATCTAAGGGCGATCCTCACATTTTTGGGTGGAATTTAAGTGGTAAAGGGTTTTTGTGCTAGTCATATAATTTCCTATCCGTGAGACGCTTTGTTAAGACTAATGGCCCACTCCTATATGTCATGAAAAATTTTAAATTTGGTGCCAAAATTACCCTAACCGACATTTTCTCATGGTTTATTACACAATCACAATTGGACAAAGCAAATAGTCAAGGATAAGCATAGTTTCAAAGTTCCCGTTTTATTTTCCCTCCCTACACTTAAACTGAACATTGTCCCCAATGTTCCCCGAAAGTATCAAAGTTATGATAAAAGAAGGTAATTAAAAACGAAAGAAACTAATACTCCCCTGATTAGCTCAGTAGGATCCGTGTGAAGTGGTGGTTACATCTTTCTTCAAGAAGAATGTTTGCGTGAAAAGCTCCTTCTCATCTTATGTATTTTCTTCTTGATAAATTAAACCTGCACACTTGAAGAAAACAAATGAAACCTTCGCGTAAAATCGACGGTAACAATATATATATGAATCTACTAAACTAGGATATAATGCTTGTGGAATGGATGTTTACAGATTTTCTGGAAAATTAAGACCTGGAAAATTCCAAAAATTTATAAGTAGCACAGAAAACGAGAAAAATTAGTAAGCTGTTTCTGCTCCTCCTGACGCCGTCAAGTTGCGATCAGGACGCCGTCAGGTTATCTTGACAGAAACTGGTCTGCGATTTTCTAGAAAAAATTCTAGAAAACTTGTATCTTTAAAATCTGGAAAAATTTCCTGCAAAACATCCATTATGACTCGATACAAGCATTTAACTCGAACAAACACACATGTATATCTTTTAAATAATTGTAATTCTCATGTTTACGTTTCTTTTGAAAACGTGTGTAATCCTCCCTACACTTATCCCTTATGTAAAATACCTTTATATGTAATTAAGACGAGGTTAATGACAAAATAAAGCATTTTTACAAATTTAAACATGAGAATAAACAATTAATAAAATATACACGACACACAAACAAGCAAACAATTAAGCATGGTTTCCTCCCATGAAGCGCTTTTCTTTATTTATGAGTCTTGTAGCTAGACTCGAAGTCGTGCCCCTACGTGACTTCATTACCGTCACCTTCTTCCTCATGACGGTCTCTATTGGGGGATTCCATGTTGTAGAAGTGCCCTATGATGCACCTTTCTAATAGGTCGTCCTCTCTCCACTCGGTCCTATATTCCGGTCCTAAGTTCAAGCAATCCTTATAGAACCCGAAAATCTTATTCATCACATAATCAACTCCCTTCTCCTTATCTTCCTCATTCCTATAGTAGACCGATAGCTTAAGTTCTTTTTCATCATTGGATAGTGATGAAAATTTTTCAATCTTAAAGGGCATTTGGTAGGCTACATCATCGATCTCATCCTTGAATCTCACTATTCCCAACGACAGATCATAAGTCATCCCGATGTTTTCTATGAAAGGCTTTCCTAGAATTACGTGGGACAAGCTAGGATCTATGGCCGTACTAATATCGTTCACAACTATGAAATATGTAGGAAACGTGAAACTACCTACATACACAGGCAATCCCTTAACTCTACCAAGAAAATTGCAACTAACCCTAGGATTATCGGGATCTTGCCTAGCTGGGATATGCTTCTTCATTACCCAATTATAGTAGGTGCTAGTCATGATATTTATCGAGGACTTGCGATCAATGTAGGCCTTTGCCATGAAAAGGTGTCCTATGCAACATGGTATGTTAAGATTCCAAGGGTTCCCAAACTTGATCCTAGGGCTTCTCCTAACATACATGTGACGGAGGTCACGTACTAAGTGTGGGTTGCGAGAGAGTTCTTCTTCCGTAGGAAACTTATTGAAATAGTCACTGCCTACTTCATCTACTTCCTCGGTTGTTTCATTCCTAGGTGTTTCACTAACCTCAAGTATCGTTTCATGGTTCGCTTCGTCATTTTTTCTATTAGGTTTCACTAAGATGATGGTATTGACAAATTGAACGTGCTTAGCTAACTTACTTGGGTCTTTAATCTCTACACCAGAAGCTTCGGGAGTTGTGATAACATTAACCTTCCTATCACTATTGGTCATGGCTTTCAAAAGGTTATCTATCTTCCTATCCATCTCGGCTTGTTGTTGGTTAAAACGGTCTGAGAGCTTAGCTATTTGAGCTTCTTGGGATGTGACTAGGTGTTACAACATCCCTTCTATGTTTTGTTGGTTAGGGCCATGAGATGGGGGCCATGAGAAATCATTATATGTGAATTCTTTGGTTTGTCCCCAATAAAAGTCGGGCTTGCCCTTCCATGCATCTCGGGCATCATTAAAATTCCTAGGTCAGGGTGTTGTATTGAATATTCATCCCGTTCCATTGGTACGCGAGGATGCGTAGTCAAGTACAAGCGCGAGTGTTATGAGGACCACTACATGGCTCACACAAGGAAGAAACTTTGTTTACTTGGCGTGAAGACTTAGGATTTTCGTAGGAGCTCTTTAGGAATTTAACTTGATCTTCAAGCTTGAGCATCCTACGGTCGGAAGATTGAGAGTCAATGGGAGGCAAGGAGATTGCCTTTACGGTTTTGGGCAACTCACGGGGGTCATTCCAACTTTCGTTGTCATAGAGAGCAAGGTCCTCTATTATACCCCACGATTCTTCCGCGGTGAGATCACTAAGTTTTCCACCGGCCGCTTGGTCAATGGATCGCTTAGTGGGGAAGTTGACATGATCGTAGAAAAGTTGGACTTGAAGCCAAAGATCAATGCCATGATGAGGGACTCTGTGGAGTAAGTCCTTGAATCGAGTACATGCCTCGTAGAGAGATTCACCTTAACGTTGTTGGAACATCAAGATATCTTTCCTAAGCTTAGTAGTTCTCCCCGGTGGGAAAAATTGAGCAAGGAAACGAGAGGTGAGATCATCCCAATTTGAGATGGAGCCGGCGGGAAGTCGCTCCAGCCAATTACTAGCTTGGTCCCGTAGAGAGAATTGGAAGAGACGCAGACGCGTGGTCTCCCGAGTAGTAGCATCGAGGTCGATGGAATCGACAATCTTAAGGAAATCCTTAAGATGTTGATTAGGATCTTCGGAATGAAGTCCATGGAATGCACATCCGTTTTGCACCAACCGGATGGTGTCGGATCGCAGGGCCATAGTTTGGGCTTGGTCAGGAAGCTCAATGGTGTTCCTATAGCCTAGGTGGCTTGGTCTCGAGTATTCACCAAGAGTACGGCCTCTTGGCGGGTCATTTGTGTTGGAATCACTCCTAAACTAGATTACAAGTGTTAGTAATTAATATGTAATAGTTAGCTTAATTAGGCCTTTATGTTAGTTATTATGCTAAGGCTTATGTAGAAGGCCCATAAGCCTTGGCCCAAGCCTAATAAGGAAAGGAAGGGACTAGAAGTGTTGCCCTAGCTCCCTCTCCTATAAATAGGATTGTAAACCTTTATTTGAAGGTTGGTTGTTCACTTTTCTATTTCACTCTAAGCATAATCTTTCATATTCATTCGTGTGTTTTGGTTAAGAGTTCCACCGATCCTTTCTCTTCTCTATTTCTTTATATTGATGCTTGTGTTACATAAATAGGAACCTAACTAGTTGGTGGTGGGTTGATGAGTGGTGGTTGATTATCACCTTCCATGATGAAAAGTGATGGGATTACGAACAAAGGTCACGAAGAAGGGGATAGACTACGAGGAAGCTAAAAATGGGAAAAAAATCTTACTTGATAGGAATCAAGCAAGGAAACATAAACGAGGTGGACTCCTAACTAGCTATTCTATTCCCCGGCAGCGGCGCCAAAAACTTGAAACGCTTACACAGCGCGTTCGGGGTCAAAGGAACTTCCTTTTCGTCGAGCAAGTTTTTCAACACCCTAGGCAGTGAACCTAATCGTTGTAGTGTAGTATTAGGGTAAGCCTCGGGAATTGATATCGTTCTCTAGGGGAATAGGAATGTTAGTGAGAAGTTACTACGCTAAGGTTGGGGTTGAGGAAGATTATTTTTTTTATCTTTTTTATATTTTTTAGAAAATGGAAAGGTACGAATCTCGGGGTTTGGATTTGGGGGTTGGTATTTCTACCGATTACTTCTACTATCTATTCTAATTATCTAAGCTAAGGTGAGTGTAGTCTATGTCTATTGTTGTGTGCTCGTATGATGTTTAAAAATGTATTTACTTAGGCATTATTATTCCCTAGTTATCTCCTATTGATGGTTGAATTGTCACGTCCTTATTCTTAACGCGTTGTGTTTCTAAGGTCGTAGGGTATGCGTTTATCCCTAACTCTTTGAAGGTACCAAAGGTTAATGACTACAAAATCTCTAGGATTCATAAACTTAACACTAAGGTATTCTTTGGATGTTTAGCGTACAGTTACTCTAGGTGATTATAAACTAAGGTTCAACAAAGATTAATCAAGCATTAATAACACAACGAATGACCTATCGCAATACTAGGTCAATCACAATTAAGATAAGAGACAACCAATCAATATTCAATAACTAAGTTTCATATTACCTAAGCAAACACACAAGTAAATTAGCCGGACATGGAGAACATGCAAGCATACACACAATCAATTGAAGACATAATGGAATTAATGAAGCAAAACACTTATCTTGATGTGAAATAGGATATGGAACCCTAAAATACTGTACAAGACAGCCTTGGTTCGGTTTTGGTTTTTCTCCACAAAACTCCCTCTCTAAAACTCAAAAATTCGTATTCTATATATAGTGTTACAAACTGCGCCGGCGTCACTCTTTAATTGTGACGCCGTCGGGTCGCCGTCATTATGTTTTCGTCTTGGCCACGTTATCATTGTGACGGCGTCACCTTATGCCTGTGACGCCGTCGCCTTCAGTCTCTGACGCCGTCTGGATGAAATCTAGGCTGTCTGAGCTGCGACGCCATACTCTTTTAAAACCTGGTGCCGTCATTTGAAAATAAGCAATTTGGCTATTGAGTCGTCACAAGATGTGTCGCGACGGCGTCACAAATAGAACCTGACGCCGTCCTCTTCAGTTTCAGCAGCTTGAGTGTCTCGATTCTTGACTTTGGCCATTTTCTTCATATATTCGCGCCTTTTTGTCCGAATAAGTGTCATTCCAGCAATTTGCCTCCAAGAGACCTAAGAAGTGAAAAGGAACGAAATTAAGTAATAACGGATACAAAAGTGATCAATTAAGGGCTTACCCTCAAAAAGGTACCTTTTAAATCCTTATCAACCACATATGGAGACAACCCGATACGACCAACTTGAAAAGGAAGTAAACATCCCAACTTTGTGACTTACTGCTTGTTCTATATTCTTAAAAAATCCACAACTCCGTGTGATACTAAGTATTATAACTTCCTTAAAGTGATAGCTATACACTGTGAGCACTACAACGTAACTCCTTACATCAGTTATAACAAGATTGTCAAATTCATAATCGCTTATGAAAAATGCCTAGAAAAGTTATCTTGAGACATGCAACCAACCAACCAACGTCTCAACGATAAAGAAGATCACCCTTGAAATGTCACTTAAATTTCGTGTAAGCAATACCGTACAAAAACTCCGTATTCATTTTTTTCAAATTTTTTCTCAAGCCGTGAATTGTGTATCCTCCGTGAAAATTTTCATACCAAAAATACCACTTGTAACTGATAATTATCAAAAACTTTATACCCAAAATACTTAAATTCGTATGATGTTTTGATAAATCATGTAGTAGCCCATGTATTTTTTCAATTCATCCCATCATGTCTAGTTTAACATAATCATTATATGGCAGCCCAAGCCAATATAATCAAACAATGAAGCCCAAATCCATATTCAAAAGCTTAACTCATCCAATCACACCTAAAGGCCCAAGCCTAGTCCAAACATAAATAGAACCAGTTATAAAGGAAGACTTAAACTCAGGTGGTGTTTGTTTTTCATAAAGAGGCTCTTAACAGCCTCTTAATCTGAACCGTTCAGACGCGGTCAGACATTTTGGTCGTTCAAACCGTTTGTTTTTTTTTTCCCATTCAGATGTGTTCAGAGGCAGTGAGATCTTAATGGTCTAGACTTGAGAGGGGTGTCTGAATGCCTCTTGTTGCCTCTTGCTGACACAAAAAAAACCAAAAAAAAAAACTAGTGCGAGCAAGCAAATGTGCGATTCAAACATGAGTTTTTTTTCCCGTTCAGATGCGGTGGTCAGATTCACACATTTACGCCTCAGATTCAGATTCAGATGTACGGTTCAGTTTTAGATTCAGAGCCTCTTAAAAACCAAACACCACCTCAGTTTTAACCTAAACCTAAAAATCACCTCTTGTAAAAATCGCCTCCCACAAAGAATTTTTTCTCTTACTCCCAAATATGCTCTCGACTCTAAGAACAAAACTCATCACATCAATCTAATTAGTCATCAATCCGAATCTAATCTTCATTTCATGAAAAATCGATCTAATATCAAATCTCACGAACACATCTCAACCATACCGTTACCTTGTTTATATATTACAGTTTTAGTCTGAATCAAGAAAGTTCAAGTGCTTCAAGATCCTTTGAAGGGGGTCTCGGGTAAGGTTAATGAGTTGTGTTTTCCATTTTAATTAGAACGAACGAAAGAAATAAAAGTAACATACTTGTTATATTTTATTTCTTGATGATTCGAATACAATTGAAGCTTCGTTTCAAAAAGTGATCAATGATGAGAATGATTCAGTTGAAATAATTTTCAAAAGATTACAAAAAAATTGAATCAAATTTGAGATAGATTGTCTTTGTTTTGATTTAGTTCGAGTCTAGGTTTAGATTGATATGAGAATGGAGTAGTAAGTGTAGGATAAGTTATGATGGGTTGGGATTTTTTTGTTTCGGATCTAATGAGACTACTTCGATTCTTCTCGTTTTTTGTTGAACAAATAATATGGACCAATGATGCTTTAAAACCGAGGTCTTGATTGAGTCATTTGTATATTAGATGATGTGGTCGTGTCCTTTTTTACGCGTAACTTCTTTGTATTCCTTTCTTATTTGTAAACTAATTTAGGCGTAAACCATGTTATACGTAAACAATGTTATGCGCAAAACAAAGTTAGTCGAAAGGTCCTTACGAATTTCTTATCCAAGAAATTCCTAAATAGTGGATGAGTTATGCGTAAGTTTTTAGGCGTAAAAATTAGTTGATACGCGTAAAAAACGACCTTAGGCGTAAAAAATACCCCTTAGGCGTAAGAAAAGGGTTTTGAACCTTTGACTTTTTGCTAAAGCGAGTTTTCCGACCAATTTTTCCGATCATCTTCAAGAAACTCATAAAACAGCATATAAACTCCATGTTTGACCCTTTTTTACCACAAGAAAGACCACATAATCTGACTTCACGGATTGGTACAAAAATCATTAAAAGTGATACTTTATCACATGAATCTGTTTTGGACAAGCTTGATGACAAAAACAAATGTATCAAATAAAAAGGCCACAAGACTTTTCAACCAAAAGATACACAAACTGTTAAAAACTGTTTTACCACAATAATAGGAAAAAAAAACATTTTTCGACCAAGAAAAATGGTACTAAAACAGCCTAAAACAAGATTCGAAACCACAATAAATCATCAAAACACAACCTTGGCTCGTTATACCACTTGTTAGGATCGAAAATCTACAAGATTTATGTGGTTTTGGGAGGTCTTAGTTGGTGGAAGAAGATGAAGAGATTCATCTTTCTAGAGAGAGAAAGTAGAGAGAGTGAGGAGAAACAAAGATGAGTTTATTGATAAGATGAATCAATGAACAAACCTAATGCTTAACCACACCCCTCATAGAGAGTCATGAGGGGTATTTATAGGCTCTAAACACTACAACTTTGCCACGTTTACATAAGTAATCCTTACGTATGCAACATACTACATATCTAGTCCAATTCACGTTAGTGACGTTATCTTTATAAAAGAGCGAGGCTAACAGTTTCAGTTACTAGTGTTTTAGCTTCGTTAAATCTTCATTAGTAGTAAAGTTTTGATTTTTATAGATTTTAAAGACTTTCTCTCTCTAAAATATTTTTCTAGTGTACGACTTTATGAAGATTAGTCATTTACTTGTTTAATCTTATAAACTTGTGTTAGAAAAACATACTAGATATTAAGGAATCGTTTTTTTTATCATTCTATACAAATACTTTATGAATTTAGTGAAGATTTAATTGTGCTTAAAAACGTGGTTATCAAGTTTGAAAAAAGTGTACATTTATTCGTAAAAATAGGGTTTTATTTTTGTTCGCAAGATTTTGCTCACTAAATTTTGTTAGCAAGATTAAGGTTTTGTTGTGACAGCTGGCATAGAATAGGTTGCGAACAGTGTTTTTGGTTGCGATAACTCTTTGTGAAGTCTATTTGCTTTTGAAAGTTAGGTTGTGATAGCCTTTGTCTTTTGTTTTCGAGAGTTGTTCTTGCGATACTAGCTTTGCGAAGCTTTTTGTTACCCACATTTTACGAAAGAAAACTGTGGCCATTTCACAAGAAATTGTTGCGAGAGCTTCAGTTGCACTTGTGATAGAAGAAGCTTGCGACACCCCCTTTGCGAGACAACCTGTTACCCACTGTTCATGAAAGAAAACTCTGCCCGTTTCACAAGAGATTTTGCGAGAGTTACTGTTTGCAAGACTTTGTGTTGCGAGACCTTGGTTACAAGTTTTGACCCACAATTTTTACCACACTCACTTAGAACCTTTAAGACTTGGTTTGCAAAACTTTGATTACTATTCACAATATTTGACTTTCCATTTCAATTGGACTTTAATTTATTTCAAATTTGTAAGTCTGAAAATTGTTAAGCGACTTTAATTAACTCAATATCACAACATCTAACAACAAATTCTCAAAAATCTCTAAACCAACAAGCTAAAACACAACCTCCAAGCAAAACAACATCTCATATCAAAGATCCACCATCACAATGTCTACTACTCAAGATGCATTGACCGCAGGGAGTGATGCACGACCTCCCATGCTGTATCAAGGAAACTATGTTCAATGCTCCTCAAGGTTTATGAATGTTCTAATGGACTACAAGGAAAGAAAACTGTTAATTAACTCTATAAAAAATGGTCCATATGTAATGAAAGAGATTGATGCTGCTGCTAATCCTGGACAAAATAAACTTCAAGAAGAAGTTGATCTAAGTTCCAATGAACTTGCACAATTTGAAGCAAATATTTGGGCTAAGAATCTAATTTTGTTTAGGTTGAGCAATGAGATCTACAATGCCATTGATAGTAATCTAACTGCTCATGATCTAAATATTGATGCAAGGTGCTGATGTTGGTACACAAACTCAACAAACATCAGCTTTGTGGAATTATCAGTCTTTCAAGGAACTCCCTAAGAAAACCTAGAGGATTCATACATTCGTTTCAACAAGCTTCTCAGTGAAATGAATCGTCGCAACCCTAAAAGAACCAACATTGAAAAAACACTATGTTTCTCACCAACTTACAACTAGAATGGCGACGTTTCACCATTGCAATCAGACATAATCAAGACCTCACAAAGAAAGACATCAACAATTTGTTTCATCTATTGAAACACAATTAGGTTGAGTTCAATGGCATTAAAGAACACAAAAGAAAAGGACTCATCAACTTAACAATCAATGCATGATCCTCTTGCCTTAGTCTCAATATTGCCCGGTTGACGAGGTTAGTGAGTCTGATGCTTACCCTATTGAAGAGCTTAGCAACTCTCAAGATCACCATAGTTCATGCACCAATATTGGTCAACGAAGAGTGACCCGTTGCTACATGGTAAACCAAGCGAGAAAGTTGAACTCTGAGAAAGTCCACAACTACTTAGAGTGAGCTAATTTATTTCTTCAAACTGAATACTTTGTTTTTTGTTTTCATTTATCAATAATTTAAATTGTGCAGGAAGTTATGGCTCAACTTTCCAGAAGATAAAAAGAGTTCATTCACACATATCGATCCATTATGGTATAATTTGGCATATGTATAAATTTTGTTGGCGTATGGTGATAAAATATGTTGTTTTTGGCAGGGGTCATTATAGTGTCTTGATATTGCGAAACTCAAGAGTCATCAATGTGGGTGAAATGAGACTAATGTTGTTATTCTTTGATTGCATGTTACCATGGTTATCGGTAACGCGTAGATTGTAACAGTGCACATTGTATCGGAACACTGTAGAAAATGTGGAAGTTGTGGAAACATAATCACAACATGTGTTCAAAGGATTAAAATAATTAACATAATATGTGTCTCTTCACAATATGAGGAGGATATTTTTTTACTATTTGACATTGACCTCATATGAGTTAGTTTCTTTGCCATTATATATGAGTGAAATCACATGATACACGAATATATAATCGGAATCTAAAAGCCCGTGGCTCTGCTTGTAAAAGAATAAATCAAGTTGCAAAACACATAATGAAGATCACATGTTTCTTGAAACATATTGAATAATTGTTTAATCTCAGTTTACCACCTATGTTAGCCTCTCAATGAGAGTTTAATTGCTACATGTAAAGAGGAACCGCTTAAAGAGTATGATCAAGTTATGGATGAAATTTATGGATTAGACGTAGCTTCACAAACAAATCAATGCCAAATATTGCAGTCATTGCAGTTTTCGATTTTTTGTTGAATTTTCTGGTGGATCACGCCGTTTCCTAGCCACACAATTTAAATTAAAATAAGTACCAAAATCTTAACTACATATAAATTATAAATGGTCAAAGTGAAAAATGTTGAATGTTGAAAGTCGAAATGTTGAAAAACTATCTAAGGAAAGTATTGAATCTGTTTCAATGAAATCGTTATCTAAGGAAAGTATTGAATCTGTTTCAATCATATCGTTCTACAATAGAAAACTTCTTCGGTACGACTAATAAACCTAATCAGTTACAATACACGTTATACAAATCATATCTCTTTTTCTATAACATGTTCTTAAAGTCAGTGGCGATTCCACCAATTCAATGGTTTACAATAGTTCCAATCGATCTATGTCGGTGGGAGGTTTGCTTTATGAATCTAATAATTGGTAATAATCGCACATATTGTCAATTTAATTTTGTGATGTGTTTTTTTAGGGTTTAGATTTGAATTACATGTTGTGTGTGTATTTTTAGTTCATTTGTTAATTTGTGCAACAGATTATAAATGGCGTTGATTATTAGCATGACAAATTTCTTTTTTGATTATGCAGGTTTAATTTAATCACCGCATTTAAACATGTTTGTAAACAGTTAATTATGTACACATTTTATGATTAATATATTCTCATTTGTTACTTCTCATTATTAATATGTTTGTAGTTTTCAGGAATTGGCGGGCGTATCCGAAAATGGACCAAAGTGGAACTATGCAGGAGGTTGGGTATACCATTGTCCCCCTATTTGTTTGGAAAATTTAGAATTGCCTGTTCATAACATGTTTACTCATAACATGTTTATTTATGTTCAGGAAATTGTGGCTTTGAAGAAAGGGATTTATATTTTAACGTATGGTCCAAGAGGGAAGCCTAAACTCTGTCCATTCAGGCTACTCTTGGTATGTGTTTACAGAAAACAAACAAACAATACATCTGAATATTTCTGTTATCTTTTATTATGAGGTTGTCGTTTAATGTGGTTGCTACGTACATGCTGTAATTCGATGGTCGCCTTCACAAGTTGTTAGTTTTCTCGATAATCACAAAACTGGAACTGCTCAGGTACTTTAGATCTACAAGAAGAGGCGGAGCCAGTAAGGTGGCTAGCAGGTGCTCAGCCACCCTCAACTGGCCCATCTAACCTACCTTCTACTAGCTTGATTTCCCGCCGCGCTTCACAAAGTCTTCAATTTTGGCCATGGGCGAAACGAGCAACGACCCAAGGCAGTAAATTAGGTTGTGTTTAAGATGGATAATATCCGCTTTATAGGATAATGAGCTTATTATTTAATGCTAGAAAAACAAAAATAGAGTGTGTTTACTTGTGAGCTTATTCTTTAATGGAGAAGATGACCAACAACCTGGCACGTGTTTACTTGTGGGCCAAAGAAAAAGATTTTGTATGACCCTATCTAGATGTATATTTTAGTCTATGCCCCTTCACATTTAATAATTAACTATTTTAGCCCCACTCTTAAACATGGAGTTAAAAAATTTTGGTTAAAGATACAAGTGCAACGACACATGTTATTAAAAATGAGAACTCAAAAAACTATACACAATTATTTGAAGTACAATTTAGAATCTTGGGGTTATCTTTAAAACATTGAAGAAAGAAATACTAAATACCTCTTAGTGACATTGTTAGATATGCATAGCTTGGACTCTAGGAATTTTGTCTAAATAATTTTTAAACAAAAAGGCTTATTTGATGAAAATAGAAGAATAGTAAGACATTTAAAAATCAATGCACATGTTGTTATTTCTATTGTAACCTATAATCAAATGAAACTAGCCCTTTTTATAAAAGAGTTTGTGCGAACTATTAATTGTATGTTACTATTATATAACAAGTAATTACGGCCCCCGTCAACTCAAATTTCTGGCTTCGCCCCTGATCTGACCATGTACGTATGACATCAAGAGGTGGTTCTTTATTGAGCATGTAGAGAATTGGTTCAACTTCTTTATCAGGGAATTTCTCCACCTAATTGAACGCAAGAAGACGGTTATAAGACAAATCAATGTAATTAATTTAGCTCAAAGTTACTCAACTTTATAACACAATGCAATGCACGTTAGCTTCAGTTACGTATGCCAATGACACCCTAAGTCAACTTCTTTTCTTGTCACATGTGAGTTGTGGCCACACACGACTCATTCAAGGTTAGATGATGGAATGGATTATGGGTGCATTTGGTATGAGGTCTTTTTTCTTTTTTTTTTAAACCATGATTCCGACCTTCTAGCCAAGTAATCCACGGGATTTGAACCCACCGTCACACAGACTCAAACCAGGTAAAACCCTCCTTTTTTAGGAGGTTGGCGTGGCCACTTAAAGTTGTTTGCACCTAGTAGGAATTGAACTTGAGACCTTACAACTTTTATAGTGATAGTCACAAGCCATTTTCTAGGCCACCCTTAAGTGGTTCGTTTGCAATAAGGTTGTAGTAATCGGGGAATGAATTCATTTCCATTAGAAGTTGTTTGGTACCTAAATATTAAATGGAGTTTATAAATCAATCTTAAAAACTAAATCAAGGCATGCATGACACTTTAATCCATCCATTATCTCTCTTCTTGTCTAATCACATGTGGCCCACCTCCCAAGATAAATAATTTGACGTGACAATTTGTAAAATTATGAAGAGGATGCCAAATATAAATGGACCTACTTTGGTTGACCCGCTGCACAAGAATGTCTGAATACACAAATCCATACTTTAAAACTAACAAGTTTATAAATGTAGGATATTAGTTTTCACATACACATCAAACCATAACAACAAGGTGGCGTATAAGTGGAATTCTAGAGAGAGAAAGTTAGAGGTTTAGGGAACTTAGTGAGAGAAAGTGAAAGATATTATTATAAGCTCCAACTCTCTACCTTGGGAGGTAGAGAGTATTTATAGTCTTACATAAATCGCCACACATCGGGCTGTGGATCAGGCATACAGTGGGTAAAGACCCGTCCGTCCTCCACGGTGTTACAAAACTAAATACTACATAACTTAAAAGAACTACGACTACGAGCTTTCTAACGATTACATATACTTGAGGTGACCGACTCTTTAATACCTGGAATTTCTAATTCCTAACAATCTCCCCCTAAGGGAGGTCACCTCAATCATGTACCAAACTTACATTGAATACAAATAGATATTACATTAACAATTGATCTTGCATTCTTGATGTAGTCCTTTGCTCCTAAGCTCGTAGTCATTGATTCTTCACATTGCATGTTTGGTTACTTCAAGTGGAGGTCTTTTACTGATCCACGTGATAATAATTTTGAGCCATCTTTTGAGATCATCAGCTATCAACAATCTCTGACACATCCTTTGTGGTGTTGGTATTATGTGATGTTGTGACTTTAGGACCGACATGCTCACATTCTGGATCATGATATCTTCTCATCAGAGTAGCGGAAGCATTTGTTGAATCAAGATATTGGCAGCAGCGTAGCAGAAGCTTGGAGTGAAAATATCAGAGTCATTGATGCACTAATCATGATTTCTTTGAGTTGAATGTGTTAAGTGAGCATGCGGCTGTGGATTGACTGCTTCATTCTTATCAGCTGCAAACGTCGGGTGTACCTGCATACAACAGTTAGCAATAAATCGCACGAAAGTGTCTTTGATCACTTTCGTTGAATTGAGGTACACGGCCCACGGTTCCCCGTTGATCAGTACATGTACTGCCTGTGATCAGGTATAATTCCGAAGAATTTCCTTGACAGGGTTTCGCAGCTGCTCTAGCTGTTCTCAAACCGGAACATCTCAAAGAAGACAACACGGAGTGAGTGAACCAGCGAATTTTAAGTCCACTGATTGATGAAAAGAGATTTGAAAAACAATCGTGTATTGCTCAATAGAAAATTGTTTTTGCAATACAACGAAGGTTTTATTGAAAATCAATTATCAATCATAAAAACACCTTTTGGTTTGAAAAATGAGTACACGGTCGATGTGCTGAATAAAAGAGTTGTTAAGCACAAAGACCGGTTTTTCAAAGGTATCCGTCAATCCATAACCTGAACCAGGATTGATTCAAGAGATTGAATTGCCCCATTGTTTATGTTCAGTTGTCACATGGTTGATCTATATAATAGATCTCACATGCCTCCTACCAGGAGCTTGTTTGATGTTGGCTCCAGAAGGCTTTCCATCTTCATTGTGAATATGTATACACATCACTCAGATGTTCTGGCAATACCACAAGGATAATGCGTAGGACTCAAGATATAATCTCTCTTTCCACATTGTGTGAAACAGAGAGTCTTCATTGAAAGTGTCCTAATGAGATTTATTGATGATCTCGTGGCTCTAGACTCAATTTGTGCATATTTGGATCCTGTGCTGGAGACTAGGGAGAGGGTCTCCTTCTTCAATATCAACAATCTCTAAGAGAAAGTCGATAGATAATGTCGGTTCCCCGTGAGAATGAAACAAGTCCTTTTAAGAGGAACTTGAGTGGTTTGGAAAGTTGAAGTGCAGTGTGTCACTGGGTCCATGACGTCTTGTCTTCAATACCGATGTTACCATCAGTAGCATGTGAATTGAACCCGGTTTCTGCCCTAAGGTTGAATAAATGGAGGGCTATTTGATTTCACCCTTTTCTCATTCAATTCTTTTTAATTCTTCAACCCCTTCAGTGCTTACCGAGACTTCATAGCAAGAACCTTGTTGGGTTTGTTCTAGTACTTGCTCTGTCTCAGTCCGCACTTTTCCCATATCTCACTTTTCTCCTTTTATCATCATACCTAAGGACTTCTATACTAACTAGTGGATAGTCCCTGGGTAGATCCCTCCGGTTCTGGCGGATCATGGGAACCAATACCTAACCTTATCATCCTTATATCACCGTACATAAAGTAAAGTTGGTCGGTCTATTTGGTATTTGTTCATCTGCCGTTGGAGCCAATTGAAAACCATTTGAAAATCAATTCAGATACTTATGATATATTATCAAAGCATTTTGTACCTGACATTGTTTTTGATATTTTTAGAAAAAGTGCTCCCCCTCAACATGTGCATCAAATGTTTGAAATCGTTTTGCACACGGAGGCAAGAGGAAGAAATTACTTCTTTGATTACCATTTTCTAAAAAAATATCACCATCACTTCCTTGATCAAATCAAGTAGATAAAGCATTTCCAGGAAGGATGAGGTTTCCATAAATTTGCTCCCCCTCAATATGTGCCTTGAGGTTTGAAAAGAGTTTTGCACATACTAGAGGGAACCTGCACATTGAGATAAATGATCACGTTTCAAATCATAGGTTTAACATAGATGCTCCCCCTCAACATGTGCATTGAAAATTTGAAATCGTTTGTCACATGTGGGAAGGACAGCATGTACATTCTTGTAGAGCCATTTACCGAATTATCAGTTTAAATCCAATTTAAATAACACATTCTCCCCCGATCACAATTATCAAGTCATTTGAGATTTGTGATCTCTTATAGATTTAAATTGATTTTGAAAGCTTTTAAGGGGAATTGTGACTTGATTATGAAACCGTTTTAACTGATAACGATCGGATTTTAAGACTTAAAAACTCCATTGGAAAAACATGCATGAATATCTTTTGAAAACAATTTAATGCCAAATAACTTTTTAATTTAACTGAAATCATTCTCCCCCTCAATCAATGACATAGGTTGTTGATTGAGAGATAGAGATTTTGACAAATAAGTCCTGATGATTATAAAAAAATAGAGACCGAGTTATTTTTCAAAGCATTTAGTTTTCAGCAGATGAAAGTTAATAGAATCAGAGCATGGAATTTTGAAAGCATGATAAAACATGGCTCTGTTCTTTCTTTTAAAACCGGGTTATTGCCTGAAAATGACAATAAACCATTGTTTCTCTTTCTCCCAATTTTTTTTTTTTTTTTTTTTTTTTTTTTTTTTTTTTTATATACAAAAATTCGAACAACATCTAAAGTCCCGTGTCATTCTTTGAATGACACCATCAAGACCGTAGATATTATCGAATCGAGAGAAACATGACAAAATGACAATATTTTTTGAAGATTTTTCGAATTTTTCAAATTTTTATGGATTTTGAAAGTTTTATAATTTTGTATTTTGTTTTTCGAATAGATATATACAAGAGATAGAAGAAGAAAGACCTTTACTCCTCGTCTTCCTCCTGAAGACGTTTGAGTGTTTCTGGTTGAAGGCTTTTCAAGCCAAGACGTGGAAGAATAAACTCAAAACGTTCTCTTGGAAGAGCTTTGGTGAAGATGTCTGCTAACTGATATTCAGACCTAACAAAATATAGTTCCACCACACCTTTTTCCACTTGTTCCCTGATGAAATGATGTCGAATGTCGATATGCTTTGCTCTTGAGTGTTGAACGTTGTTGCATGAGAGAGCAATAGCACTTTTATTATCACAGTACAGAGGGATTTTGTTGAATTCAAAGCCATAGTCAGATAATTGAGATCTCATCCATAAGATTTGAGCACAACAAGATGACATGGCTATGTATTCAGCCTCTGTAGAGGAAATAGAAGTACTCATTTGCTTCTTTGAAGACCAGCTCACAAGCTTATCACCCAAAAACTGAGCACCTCCAGATGTACTTCGACGTGTATCTTGACAACCTGCATGATCAGCATCTGCATAGGCCGTTAGTGACATACCTGTGTCCTTCGGGTACCATAGTCCCATATTGATGGTTCCTTGGAGATACCGAAAGACCCGTTTAACTGCTTCAAGGTGCTTTTTGGTAGGCTTAGCCTGGTATCTAGCACACATGCAAACAGCGAACAAGATGTCTGGTCTACTAGGTGTGAGGTACATCAGGGATCCAATCATACTACGATATTTCGTTTGGTCAATCATGATCCCTGAGTGGTCCTCATCTAGTTTGGTTCGATCAATCATGGGGGTGTCAACAGGGTCACTTGAATCAAATCCAAATTTCTTTAAGATCTCAGTTGCATATTTAGATTGATTTATGAAAATGCCTCCGGGACTTTGTGAAATATGTAATCCCAAGAAAAATGACATTTGTCCCATCATTGACATTTGAAATTTTGAACTCATTTCATTAGAAAAACGGTCACATTCCATTGGGTCTGTCGAGGCAAAAATAATATCATCAACATAAATTTGAACATGAGTTAAATGTTTGCCTGACTTCCTGGTGAACAATGTAGGATCAACTGCTCCTTTGTTGAATCCGGTTGATAGAAGAAACTTTGACAGTGTATCATACCATGCCCTTGGAGCTTGCTTTAAACCGTAAAGAGCCTTCTTCAGACGATAAACGTGAGTAGGATGCTCTTGATTCACAAATCCTTCAGGTTGGCTGACGTAGATGACTTCTTTAAGATCTCCATTCAGAAATGCCGTCTTCACATCCATCTGATAGACTACCATGTTCTTACTAGCAGCATTAGCCAAAAAGATTCTGATTGCTTCGATTCGAGCAACAGGAGCAAAAGATTCTTCAAAGTCAATACCCTCCTCTTGACGGTATCCTTTAGCAACTAATCGAGCCTTGTTCTTCAACACATCACCATGCTCATCAAGTTTTACTTTGAAGATCCATTTGAGAGCTATAATCATAGCACAGTCTGGAGCAGGTACTAACTCCCATACATCAAGACGATCAAACTCATGAATTTCATCTTGCATGGCATTGAACCAGCTATCTTCATTCATGGCAGTTTTAACATCTTTTGGTTCGATCTTAGATCGTACGGAGTTGAAGAAGCACCATAAGGCATCGGTTGCGAGTTGTTTCCGGGTTGATACAGGACGAGAGGGATTTCCAATGATGTTGTCTAATGGATGATCGTGAGTCCATTTTCTGAGGTGTTCATGTGGCAGTTGTTGAGGAACTGAGGTAGCTGAGTCGATGTCTCCTGAAGAAGATGGTTCTGATGATGATTCAGGAGTAGCAAATATGTTTTCAAATGGAGCATCTTCAGGAGTCGCAAAGGGATTAACTTCATCATTGATGCCAGAAACATTTCCATGATGTACATTTGAAGAATGATGATTTGTTGATGAGACTGAAGGATCAGCAGCAGGTGCTTCTTGACTTAAAGATATCGAGACTGAGGGATTGACTTCATTCACTGGAATATGAGCATCCTCTGTTGTAGGGATCAACACCTCATTAGTAATTGAATCATACAGTTCATCAAACATAGGATCAAACAATTTCTTTACATCATCTTCAGATGGAGGTACATATGGAGTTTCTTGAGAGGAGTTTGGAACAAGGGATGAACCAATGGGACTGTTTTGAAGTGCGGGTCCTGAGCTGGAGTGTCCAAGAGCCATTTGACCGGTCAGCTCATCAAACGTAACGTGAATTGTTTCCATGATATTTCGGGTTCTTTTGTTGTAGATTCGGTATCCCTTTTTGTTTGATGCATATCCTACAAATACTCCAACGTCAGCTTTAGCCCTAAGTTTGCCTAAGTCTTGACCCTCATTAGTTGGATAGCACAATGCACCAAACACACGAAGGAAAGATAGATTAGGTTTTCTGTTGTGGACAAGTTCATATGGAGTTTTTCCATGAACAGTGTGAATCAGGGAACGATATTGTGTGTAGCATGCAGTGGCAATTGCTTCAGCCCAGAGAAACATTGGAACCTTTGAGTAGATCAGCATTGTTCTAGCGGCTTCAACAAGAGTACGATTTCGTTTTTCAACTACACCGTTCTGTTGAGGGGTTCGTGGAACACTTCTTTGATGGCTGATTCCAACGCTTTCATAGATTCACTAAGTTGTTTGTTGACAAACTCAGTTCCATTGTCTGTTCTGATAATTCTGACAGTTTTGTTTAGTCGAACCTGCAGCTGTTTGATGAGTTTGATGATGATATCAGGAGTTTCATCCTTTGTCCTTAAGAACTTGACCCAGGTGAATCTAGAGTAATCATCAACCACAACTAACACATATTTCTTCCCAAAGATATTTTGCACCCTCATTGGTCCACATAAATCCATATGAATCATATGAAGAACTTCTGTGACAGAGTTAGTAGGTTTAGGTTTATGGGCATACTTCTTGCTTTTTCCCAATTGACATGCTGAACAAAGATGATCCTTTTCATACTTTAGTCTAGGTAAATCTACAACTAAGTCCTTTCTGGAAAGATCGTTGATGGTGCCGAAATTTAAGTGATTGAGACGACGATGCCATAACCATGACTTTGTTTTTGAAGCCTTTGATAACAAGCAGATTGGAGAGGCCCTCATCATGTCATCGATAGAGATGGTGTAAAGATTTGAGCCACGAGTTCCTTTTAACAGTTCCTTACCATTAAGATCTCTAACAAAGCAGGTATGTTTTCTGAAGGCTACTTCTAGATCAGAATCACAGAATTGACCAACAGAGAACAGATTATGACCCAAACCTTCCACATAGTAAACTCTAGAGATGACACTATCACCAACAACATAATCTCCATAACCCATAATAGCACCGAAATGATCATTACCAAATCTAACAGTCCCGATGAATTTGCTCACGAAGTTCATGAGCCGCGCCTGGTCTCCAGTCATATGCTTGGAACAGCCTGAGTCCAGGTACCACAGAACGATTTGAACGATCTGCAGTTGAACACAGACAAGAATGGATAACTGGATAATTGGGATCCCCATGCAAGAATGGGTTCCATTTGGTTAGTTACAATGGTTGGAACACCCACATCAGAAATAGAAGCATTCATATCAGAAAGTGAGGCAATGGAATCATTGTGAATAGATGCAGTACTAGTGTCTGTATTAGCCCTGTTCACAGTGTGATCACTTCTTAAAGGAATAGTTCTACCAGTAGGCATCCATTTTCTAGTGGGCATTATCTGATTAGTCTTATGACCAACAGGTATCCAATAGAAGCCTATTTTACTGAATGTTCTTCCTGTGGGTTTCCACTGTTTTCTAACTTTCTTTCGTTTTTGCCTTTTAGCCTTCTTAGCATGAATTTTAGCATTAACAATATTAACTGGACAATTAACATCATTAGGCAGAACATTAACACCACATTCATGATTAGAAACAGAATTCAAGCAGACATCAGTGCAAGGTTTGCAAATAGTATCAGAATTCGAATTAATTACAGTACGCCTATGGCTACTACTAGAATCAACACGATTCGTTTTATTCGATTCAAACTTAAAGTTCCTAGATTGTTCTTC
Source organism: Chrysanthemum seticuspe (assembly GCA_019973895.1). Taxonomy (NCBI): domain Eukaryota; kingdom Viridiplantae; phylum Streptophyta; class Magnoliopsida; order Asterales; family Asteraceae; genus Chrysanthemum; species Chrysanthemum seticuspe. Next base: position 94,082,510 of record BPTQ01000001.1, on the reverse strand, counting down.
TACTCTTTTCCAGTGCACATTCTTAGCTTGCGAGGTCCTATCATTCCTTGTATTGTCTTGAGACTTTGACCTGCTCCCTTTAATGTCACTGATTACTCCTGTAGAGGGAATGGGAACATTAGTTGGTTTTACTACTCTTTGCATCACCTGTTTAGATGTGCTGGGATCTTAACTACATGCAGGTGCACTAAGGTTCACTTTCTTAAAACTAGAGGTACTGAGATTTGTACTCCTAGAAGGCACACTTGAGTTCTCTTTCGTAGCATTGACAGATCTAGAATCTGAACTACTCAAGGGCACACTACGGTTCACATTCAAAACATTGGGAATCGAGTGCATATCATATTTGGCATTAGGCATCGAGCATGGAATCAAAGGGTTAACTCTCTCACCTAATGTCTTTGGGCATATTGTGATCAAGCATTCTAAGATTTCTTGAGATCGTTTGGCATATAAGCATGCATGTCCAATTGCATTATCATGAGGTTTCTCTAGCTTATCCTCTTCAACAATCTCACGCAGGCATTCTAAGCAATCCTTAAGAGATGAGAAATATGTTTGAATAGCTAGTTTGTTGTTTCTTAGATGAGGAGGGACATATGTCACAGACAAAGCATATTTATTACAAGAGTGAACCTTTGATACACCATTCTCCCCATTGGTCATTGGCATTTTCCCTTTTACCTGACTCTTCAGATTCTCAATTTCCTTTTGCAATGAAGCTATTTGTTCATTGTTTTTGTTACGAGTGACTTTAATTGATTCAAATAACTCATTGAAATGACGTTTAACCTTTTTATTTTCTTCTAGAAAACTTTCGTTTTCCTTTTGTAAAGCATTTACTAGGTTTTGAAGATGAAACGTTTGAGAATTCTGAGAATCTAAAGGAGGAGGCATTTGGGAGCCTGTCATATTGTTTGTTTGACCCTTTAATTGAGAGATTTGGGCTTTCAACTTTCTGATCGTGTTGCACTGAGCTTGAATCTGTTCATCACGTTTGTTAATTTGAAAAACTGCATCAAACTCTGGTGCATCTGAAGATGTCTTGACATTTGAAGTTTTGACATTTTCTTTAAGATGTTGATATTTTAGTTGTAAATTAAAATGCTCAACTTCTAGTTTAGAAAAATGTTTAACGAAATTGTCGTGATCATCCAGTTCAATTTTCTCGTTTAGTTTAGAATTAGTTTTTTCAAGCTCAATGACACGATCATGGGAGACTTTCAGGGACACAGATAGTTCATGAAATTTGGAAGCATTAATAGAGCAATTTGAAGCAGTGAAAAACACATCTTGAGCAACACATTCAGTAATAAGATTCTCATTTAATGTATGCAAGTTCTTTCTCTCTATCTCATTATATTTCAGTGCACGCTCATAGTCACTAACTTCAACAACCATTGCATCAAATTCCTTTTCCATTCCCTTAATATCAGTTTCTATCCCCTTTTTAAGACTCTCAAAGTGATCTTTTAGAAGTTTAAAGAAGGGCATGACCTCAGTTAAATAACATTCTTTCATTTGTTCAAAACCCCTTTCTCCTTCAGTTATACCAGTGGGTGTGATCCTTTTCTTGCAAGTTTTCTCAATATCAACAAATAGTTGAAATATAACGTATTGGCTAATTAATGTCTTGCTTTTAGTGGCAATTTGTGACAACCCGTACTTTCAGGTCATTTCTCGACACAATTCATGTCTCATTATTTCAACATTTATAGTAAACTTGGTTTACTTGTTTCAAATTCGCGTAACCTTGGAGGTTTAGCGGCGAATTCATGATCATGACATCACGTACATTTCATATGGACTATGATTAGTCTACATTTCATTGACATCATTTGCATTATATAAATTCATTCATGACATTTCATTTCACCTTTATACGCGTAATTTTTATATTTAATAATCTTTATCGCGTGAGTTATTATTTTAAATATTTAATCCATTACTTTCAAAAATGATCCCGATGTATTTTTAAACTTACATTTAGTTTATAAAAACTATATTTGAGTTTAACAAGTGTTTTAAATTTATTTGGTACGCAAATCGTTGAAGTTAAATTATTACGACGGTTTTCTTAAAAACTACTCGATAATTATTTTATCACCCAAATTTCACAAAGAATGTATTTTTACAATTCTTATGATCTCATTACATTCTATTTTGATCTATTAACAATTACTTTTACCCAAAAATTTCCATTTACCTTTACTTGTACTTTTTCCTACACATTTACTTACACTATCTTGCAAATTATACAAGTATATACAAATACATTATAAAAGAAAAAAAAATAATAATATCTTGGGATACAAGATCCATAAAAACCGGCCACTAAAGGGGGAGTAATTAATTGAGTATGGTTCATTTAATTCATGTTTCCTACACTTACTTAAAAGTCTACATAACTCATATTTCTCATTCATCTCAATTATTTCACATAGTTAAAAAGTTTTCTCTCTTCCTTTTTGGTTCTCATCAAACCGGTAACCACATCAAAGAGCAAAGGATCAAAAATTTTCATCAAGCACAAGTGTTTTTACAATCTAGTGTATACTCTATATAAGGTTTTGAAATAAAAACCAAGAGTATTTAGGATAATCCTTGTTACTTTCACCTCATCATTATCATTTGTAAGCAAGTTTCTTTCATTTTCATGTTTCCTCTTCATTTTCTTATGTTTCTTTTCATTTTTGGAGCTATTATGCATGATATGTGATTTATACCATTTATTTCATGATTTTTGAGTTATATATACATATTGGTCATCCTATAAATATTCCCATGGTATTCTTTGGTCTTGATGGTGATTAGGAACCCATGACACCCTAAGAAGGTGTATGGTAGGATTAGATTAGTTTTGGAGTTGATTTGAAGGGATTAGAATAGGTTTTGTCCGAGAAAAACTATTTTCAATACGTATTAAAAAGGTTCTGTCCTTGTTTCGAATTTCTGGAAAAACCTACTGTTGGTACGAAACCTTGGCCTTGATATTTAGAAAATATACTTTAAAACGAATCCGTGGCCTTTTGAACGGATAAAAACGGACTTATAACGAAGAAGTTATGGATTTTTAAAGTTTGACGACGAAACGTACATTTTTCAGAAAATTCAGCATGCAGTTTTTAGTTTGTTCGGGTCAAAAACAAGCCTTAAGCTTCACAAATTATTTCGACTTGTCAAAAATATATTAGTTTACTTCGATACGAAGCTAAGGACATATTTTACGTAGAAAACGGATTTAAAACGACAAAGATATGCACGTTTTTATAAAGTTGCCGTAACTACTATTTTCTGAAAATCTATATTATTTTTACGATACAAGTATTTTAGTAGCTGTAACGTCCATGTTTGCGGCAGTTTTTAACCATGATGTGAAACTTTTTGGAACGAAATGTCTTCTAGTAAAATCAAGTTCACCGGCCATATTTTTCAAAACAAAAAGCTGTTTGTCAAGCGGAGTCATAGTAAATTATTCACGGATGTTCAAACTTGGCCGAAACTCATTTTCTGCACACAATTAGCAAAAATCACTAACTTTAACCCTTGATATCTTTATGATCGAGACCTTTTGGACGAAAACTCCTGAACTGAAACTTCTAGATATCGATACAAACTTTCCAAAACAGTCGAGTTCGTTCTCTAACGATCGACGTACACCGTTTTACGGCTAGTTTTCCGAAGCCTTTTTTGTTGATTTAATGATTTTTCCGACGACATTGTTTTGCGGCGAAAAGTAGTAATTTCACCAAAAATTATTATAAAACCATTGTAGGATGACATTTTGACGTAAAAACATGTAAAGTCATTTTTGAAGGGTCAAGACGTCAAAAGAGTATTTTTCGACGACGAGTAATATTTTCAAAACCCGTAGATGGTATAAATAACATACGAAGTGCATGCATAACATTACATTGCAACTCATTACGTATCATATCCTTCACAATAGGTCAAGATTAACGTATCACATTACATCTCGGTGTACTCACTTTTGTCTTCGCATCATTCCACCAAGTGAGTTTCATAGCCCCTGCTTTTACTTGTTTTCATAAATGTTTTGGGGGAGATACATGCTCAATTATTTTCATAACTATCATGATTATTTGAAACTACATGTTGAACTGAACTGAATGCTTAGTCATGCGTAGTAACAGTTTTGCCACACTTAGAACTTCCATATCATATTCATTGGACTGATGGTCTTGGTATATTCATTGGACTGATGGTCTTGGTATATTCATTAGACTGATGGTCTTGGTATATTCATTGAACTGATGGTCTTGGTATAATCATTGCACTAATGGTCATGGAACAATTTGAAACCGTACGAATTATGTGTTATATTAAGTAACTAGGGATACATTAAGTGGTGCACTATTTTGTGAATTCATTTGACATCATGCACTTGATCATAAACTATATTACACTTTGGCAATGGGTTGTGAATACACAGGTTGCAAGTTTTGTATGGGCGGAACTTGGAACTGAGTGGATTTACGATGCCTTTGCTACATAAACGATTTTTGAAAGGCTTTACATTTCAAAACAAACTCTATGAACTCACTCAACCTTTGTGTTGACACTTTTAGCATGTTTTTATCTCAGGTTTCTAAGGCATTCACTTCATGGCATGTATTTGGATACATCATGGAGTCGCGATGACGACGCGTCTCACTTGGGTTTTACGTACTTTAAAACATCGTTTGAATTGTAACAAACTTATTTCCGCACAAGTTGATTTACATTTGGGACCTACTTTGTAAACTCTGATTATTTTATTAAATCAAACGATGTATTTTCCAAACGACACTTTAGGTCGTTCAATATAACTGTGATTGTGATGCTATGACAGTCAATCTCCAGGAATTCCATTCCGCTGCAAAACAGGTAATTCGGGGGTGTGACAGATTGGCATCAGAGCTTCAGTTATAGAGAACTAGGTTGCATCATTGACCCTAGACTATAACTACATTATCATAGCATCTCATCATTTCATCACAAGTGCATGTTCACTTTACATGCGGTTTTTACGAACATTTTCGAGTTATTTACTTTCATTTCATATCGATTGTCACATGGATGCCCTTAAATGCCCATCCCATTATCTTTTCCCCATACTCTAATGTGGAGAATTCCTTGTCAGTCCCTATCACAATTTCCACATCAATCGACTCATCACCGATAACGTCGAATGCCGAGATAAACTTTTAAATAGGGCGAAGTCGCTCTCACTCCCTTGTTTCACCACTAACATGTCGAGTTACACTTTATTCACACACTAAGTTACTAAACCATTATACATTCGAAACACTTACGACACATCATAACCCATTTCGTAGGAAACCGTCGATCATTTTGAAAAATAACCTCAAACTTATCATTCTTATCACATTTCTTTGGAGCGTTTATTATTAACATCGGATTTTGCTACGTCTCACATTTCCTCTTGTTTTGAAGAAGATATGGCACCGAAGAAAGCTACAGTTGAAATGACCCAAGCGGCTATTCAGAAGTTAGTGAATGATAGCATTGCTAATGCTCTAAGAGTTGAAAGGGAAACGATGGCTGCTGCTGCTGCCGAGGCCGCGACTGCTGCTGTAGCCGCAAGGCTTGCTGCTGCTACTGGAAATGCAGGAGGATCCGGAGTTAAGAGCTGTTCTTACAAGGATTTCAAAAGTGGAGATCCCACCAAGTTTAAAGGGACTGATGGAGCCACTGCCATGGTGCGATGGTTCGAGAAATTGGAGTCTGTGTTTTTGCTGTGTAACTGCCCGGATGATAGTAAGGTCAAATATGCTACAAGTACATTACTCGATGGAGCATTGTCGTGGTGGAATTCATATGCTCAACCGATTGGAATGGAGAATGCTTTCAAGCTTACTTGGGAGCAATTCAAGAGTTTGGTGACTAAGAAGTTTTGTCCTCGAACGGAAATCAAAAAGTTGGAGACGGAGTTCTATGAATTAGTAACCATTGGGTACGATATTGACACTTACATTCGGAGATTCCAAGAATTGGCTGTGTTATGCCCGTCCATGGTTTCTGATAATGAGAAGTTGCTAGAGGCTTTCATCGGGGGACTTCCCGAGGTGATTCAAGGAGATGTGACTTCGTTTGATCCGCAAACAATTGAGGAAGCTATTTGAGTGACTCAGAAGTTGATGGCACAGGTAGTGAAGAGAGGCAAGTACCCCAACACTAACCAAAACAACAACAACCCCAACCACTGCACCAACCACTACAATAACCAAAACAACAACAACAACGACGATAACCAAATTAACCACAACAAAAGAAAATGGGAAAACGACCAAGGAGATTATAACAACAACAACCAAAACCGCAACACTAACCATCATCAACAACAGAAAAGAGGGCAAGAAACTGCAATGGTATATGTTGCTGCACCAGTAGAAGGCAGAGGTTATGCTGGAACCTACCCACTATGTAATCGATGTAAGTATCATCACACGGGTCTTTGTCCTGCTAAGTGTTACAAGTGTCAACAACTGGGACACCTTGCCAGGAATTGTAGAGGCAAGGCCATGGTTACATGCTACAGATGCGGGGAGCAAGGACACTATCGGAATCAATGTCCTCAAAACCAAGGTCAACAAGTCGAAGGTGCTCATGGGAATGTATATATGTAAGAAGGAGGAGGAGGAGCTCGTCAAGGTATCAACGACGCGGAAGACTGAAGAAGTTCGGAAACTAACAGTCTTATTTCTCCTTATGTACTATGTCGTACCAAGTTTATGTCTAATCATCGTATCCGAAACTTTATAACTTAAAGATGAACTACTTTTGCTGAACCACTCGTTGTAAAATATTTTCATCTATCGTACTTTATTTTCTTTCCGATTTGTTATCATTTACGAGGATTTTAATTCTTTTTACTTTAACTATCATTTTATCGACACTTCTCCATGTCTTCTCTCCTCGATGTTCATCACAATTTTAACATCAGTTGACTCAACACCAAACAAACATATGAGTCGATTAGTCCAAGCATTGCATAATTACTCCTAAATTATACATAGCCTGATCACCTATGTCTAATTCAGGAAGAATCATGCAATGAAGGGAGTAGTAGTCTCATATGAGTAAGCAATTCCGTAATCGAGCCAAATTTTCAAAAGATTTTCTTCAAACCACTTGTTTCCAGTTTGATCCGCGTGACAGTTCTTGTTTGATGAGTTGCAAAGATCGAGCTAGAAACAAGTCGTTACCTAAACCGATTTAGCCTAATCTCATGACAGTTCTTGTTTGATGAGTTGTGAGATTAAGTAAAAATCGGTTACCAAAAAGTATTTTGAGGGTTTTGCTCGGGAATGGGAAAGTTTGCCACATCAAACCCTAAAACCGATAGACTAACGCGAACTGAATTCAGGGACTGATTTCCTTTTTGGATGGGCGAATGTGACAACCCGTACTTTCAGGTCATTTCTCGACACAATTCATGTCTCATTATTTCAACATTTATAGTAAACTTGGTTTACTTGTTTCAAATTCGCGTAACCTTGGAGGTTTAGCGGCGAATTCATGATCATGACATCACGTACATTTCATATGGACTATGATTAGTCTACATTTCATTGACATCATTTGCATTATATAAATTCATTCATGACATTTCATTTCACCTTTATACGCGTAATTTTTATATTTAATAATCTTTATCGCGTGAGTTATTATTTTAAATATTTAATCCATTACTTTCAAAAATGATCCCGATGTATTTTTAAACTTACATTTAGTTTATAAAAACTATATTTGAGTTTAACAAGTGTTTTAAATTTATTTGGTACGCAAATCGTTGAAGTTAAATTATTACGACGGTTTTCTTAAAAACTACTCGATAATTATTTTATCACCCAAATTTCACAAAGAATGTATTTTTACAATTCTTATGATCTCATTACATTCTATTTTGATCTATTAACAATTACTTTTACCCAAAAATTTCCATTTACCTTTACTTGTACTTTTTCCTACACATTTACTTACACTATCTTGCAAATTATACAAGTATATACAAATACATTATAAAAGAAAAAAAAAATAATATCTTGGGATACAAGATCCATAAAAACCGGCCACTAAAGGGGGAGTAATTAATTGAGTATGGTTCATTTAATTCATGTTTCCTACACTTACTTAAAAGTCTACATAACTCATATTTCTCATTCATCTCAATTATTTCACATAGTTAAAAAGTTTTCTCTCTTCCTTTTTGGTTCTCATCAAACCGGTCACCACATCAAAGAGCAAAGGATCAAAAATTTTCATCAAGCACAAGTGTTTTTACAATCTAGTGTATACTCTATATAAGGTTTTGAAATAAAAACCAAGAGTATTTAGGATAATCCTTGTTACTTTCACCTCATCATTATCATTTGTAAGCAAGTTTCTTTCATTTTCATGTTTCCTCTTCATTTTCATATGTTTCTTTTCATTTTTGGAGCTATTATGCATGATATGTGATTTATACCATTTATTTCATGATTTTTGAGTTATATATACATATTGGTCATCCTATAAATATTCCCATGGTATTCTTTGGTCTTGATGGTGATTAGGAACCCATGACACCCTAAGAAGGTGTATGGTAGGATTAGATTAGTTTTGGAGTTGATTTGAAGGGATTAGAATAGGTTTTGTCCGAGAAAAACTATTTTCAATACGTATTAAAAAGGTTCTGTCCTTGTTTCGAATTTCTGGAAAAACCTACTGTTGGTACGAAACCTTGGCCTTGATATTTAGAAAATATACTTTAAAACGAATCCGTGGCCTTTTGAACGGATAAAAACGGACTTATAACGAAGAAGTTATGGATTTTTAAAGTTTGACGACGAAACGTACATTTTTCAGAAAATTCAGCATGCAGTTTTTAGTTTGTTCGGGTCAAAAACAAGCCTTAAGCTTCACAAATTATTTCGACTTGTCAAAAATATATTAGTTTACTTCGATACGAAGCTAAGGACATATTTTACGTAGAAAACGGATTTAAAACGACAAAGATATGCACGTTTTTATAAAGTTGCCGTAACTACTATTTTCTGAAAATCTATATTATTTTTACGATACAAGTATTTTAGTAGCTGTAACGTCCATGTTAGCGGCAGTTTTTAACCATGATGTGAAACTTTTTGGAACGAAATGTCTTCTAGTAAAATCAAGTTCACCGGCCATATTTTTCAAAACAAAAAGCTGTTTGTCAAGCGGAGTCATAGTAAATTATTTACGGATGTTCAAACTTGGCCGAAACTCATTTTCTGCACACAATTAGCAAAAATCACTAACTTTAACCCTTGATATCTTTATGATCGAGACCTTTTGGACGAAAACTCCTGAACTGAAACTTCTAGATATCGATACAAACTTTCAAAAACAGTCGAGTTCGTTCTCTAACGATCGACGTACACCGTTTTACGGCTAGTTTTCCGAAGCCTTTTTTGTTGATTTAATGATTTTTCCGACGACATTGTTTTGCGGCGAAAAGTAGTAATTTCACCAAAAATTATTATAAAACCATTGTAGGATGACATTTTGACGTAAAAACATGTAAAGTCATTTTTGAAGGGTCAAGACGTCAAAAGAGTATTTTTCGACGACGAGTAATATTTTCAAAACCCGTAGATGGTATAAATAACATACGAAGTGCATGCATAACATTACATTGCAACTCATTACGTATCATATCCTTCACAATAGGTCAAGATTAACGTATCACATTACATCTCGGTGTACTCACTTTTGTCTTCGCATCATTCCACCAAGTGAGTTTCATAGCCCCTGCTTTTACTTGTTTTCATAAATGTTTTGGGGGAGATACATGCTCAATTATTTTCATAACTATCATGATTATTTGAAACTACATGTTGAACTGAACTGAATGCTTAGTCATGCGTAGTAACAGTTTTGCCACACTTAGAACTTCCATATCATATTCATTGGACTGATGGTCTTGGTATATTCATTGGACTGATGGTCTTGGTATATTCATTAGACTGATGGTCTTGGTATATTCATTGAACTGATGGTCTTGGTATAATCATTGCACTAATGGTCATGGAACAATTTGAAACCGTACGAATTATGTGTTATATTAAGTAACTAGGGATACATTAAGTGGTGCACTATTTTGTGAATTCATTTGACATCATGCACTTGATCATAAACTATATTACACTTTGGCAATGGGTTGTGAATACACAGGTTGCAAGTTTTGTATGGGCGGAACTTGGAACTGAGTGGATTTACGATGCCTTTGCTACATAAACGATTTTTGAAAGGCTTTACATTTCAAAACAAACTCTATGAACTCACTCAACCTTTGTGTTGACACTTTTAGCATGTTTTTATCTCAGGTTTCTAAGGCATTCACTTCATGGCATGTATTTGGATACATCATGGAGTCGCGATGACGACGCGTCTCACTTGGGTTTTACGTACTTTAAAACATCGTTTGAATTGTAACAAACTTATTTCCGCACAAGTTGATTTACATTTGGGACCTACTTTGTAAACTCTGATTATTTTATTAAATCAAACGATGTATTTTCCAAACGACACTTTAGGTCGTTCAATATAACTGTGATTGTGATGCTATGACAGTCAATCTCCAGGAATTCCATTCCGCTGCAAAACAGGTAATTCGGGGGTGTGACACAATTGTTCTAGGTACAAGATGCATTGGTGTATTAGGAGGATACACAGTCGCTCTAGGCATTTTCCAAAGGGGAGGGTTTGTTTCAACAATATTTTCCGCTTTCTGCTTATCTAAATCCTTTTTCCAGAAGACTTGTTCGGGAGTCAACAATGTCTGAGGCTTAAACTTGTTCAAGGAAATCCAGTTTTCCTTCTTGTAGTCATGAGGAGTGATAATTATTTTTTTCTCTTTGCATTTGGGATCATTTTGTTTCTTATTCATCTTTTCCCTAGTGATTTCATTTGATTTCTTATCTTCCTCAGTGCACTCAACGCAACTAGGTTTCTGCCTAGGCTTAAGGATTTCATTACCATCATAAAGCACCTTATGAGCATTTCTAGCCTTTTTAATTACCTCTGGATTTGGTTCCTCAACAAGGGGAATGCTATGCTTATCGCTTAAGACTCGATGTTTAGTGACCATGTGAGCAGTCTGAATGGTGTTTCCTTGTATGTACAACTTGTTTTTAAGTTTGTTTTTCAAAGTTTTCAGATTAGAAAAATCTCTCAAGAGTTTTGATTCCTTTGCATTAAATTCTTGCTTAAGCATTTTCACATTTTCTTGAAGTTCTTGTTTTTGCTTAGCTGTTTTAGAAAGTTTTTCTTGCAAGGAATTTAATTCTTGTTTCAATACTTCTTCTCTAAACTTACTTTTTCTAATTACTGTACTCACTTGGTCATCCATTTCCTGCTCACGAGTGGTCAACTCAAATTTAGCACGTTGTTCATAAATAGCAACACGTTCTTTATAGGCATTTAGTTCAGAAATTACAGAATCATCAGGGGCACATGCAGTGTATTCATCAAAAACATAGTCATTGTTGACTGCAGAAAATGCATCACTTGGTACAACTTCACTTTCACTTTGTTTCACATATTGATCATATGGGATAATATCGATATTACCCATATTTTCAATATTTGATTCAATAGTTTCAGTTGATTGTACTTTGTCATGCATCTGTTGCACATCAGCATCATCGTATAGTTTTAATACCTCTGAGATGAGCTTGTCATGGGATGGGCCAGCTAGTGGTGAAGAAGAGACCTTGGGAGAAACTGATAAGGTTTTAAAAGGTACCATTTTGAGGGGTCATTTAAGTCCTTATTTGATCACTTTTGTATCCGTTATTGCTTAATATCGTTCCTTTTCACTTTTTAGGTCTCGTGAAGGCAAAATGCTGGAATGGCACTTATTTGGACGAAAAGGCGCGAATATATGAAGAAAATGGCCAAAGTCGAAATCGAGACACTCACAGTCGCTGAATGTAGAAGGCGACGGCGTCAGGAGCTATTTGCGACGCCGTCGGAGAATTATTGTGACGGGTCAGAACTCAAAACTCGTGTTTTCAAGGGACGGCGTCTAGTTGTGAAAGAGTAGGCCGTCGCTACTCAGACGGCCTAGATGCGATCCAGACGACGTCAGAAGCTGAAGAGGACGGCGTCACGGACATAAGGTGACGCCGTCGCAAGGTTAACGTGGCCAAGACGAAACCCTAATGGCGGCGACACGATGGCGTCACTAAACATAAGGTGACGCCGTCGCAATTGTAATCTTATATATAGAATCCGAATTTTTCAGTCTTTGTGTGGAGAGTCTTTGGAGTAAAAACCTAAAACCGAACCTAAGGTGTCTTGTACAGTATTTTAGGGTTTTTAACCCTATCTTACACCAAGATAAGTCTTTGCTTCATTAATTCAATTATGTCTTTGATTATTTGTGTGTATGATTGCATGTTCTCCATGTCCGGCTAATTTATTTGTGTGTTTGCTTAGGAAGTATGAAACTTAATTATTGAATATTGATTGGTTGTTTCTTATCTTAGTTGATTAATGATCTAGTAATGCGATAGGTCATTCGTTGTGTACTTAATGCTTGATTCATCTTTGTGAACCTTAGAGTATGATTACCTGAGTGATTGTAGGCTAAACCATCCGAAGAGCGCCTTAGAGTAGGAGTCTATAATCTCTAAGTGGATTTGTAGACAAGACCCTTTGGTAAGTTCAAAGAGTTAGGGAGAAACGCATACCCTACAACTTTAGAAACACAACGCAACTAGGAATAAGACGTGACACTCAACCATCAATAGGAGATAATTAAGGAGTAATACAAACTAAGTAAACACATCTTTAAACTATCATACGAGCACACATTAATTAGACATAGACTCCCACAACCTTAGTTTAGATAATTAGATAATAGTAGAGTAATCGGTAGAAATACCAACCCCCCCAAATCCAATACCCGAGATTCGTACCTTTCCATTTTCATAAAATATAAAAAGATAAAAAATAATCTTCCTCAACCTTAACCTTAGCGTAGTAACTCCCTACTAGCATTCCTATTCCCCTAGAGAACGATATCAATACCCGTGGCTTACCCTAATTACTACACTACAACGATTAGGTTCACTGCCTAGGGTGTTATAAAACTTGCTCGAAGAAAAGGAAGTTCCTTTGACCCCGAACGACGCGTGTAGCGTTATCAAGTTTTTGGCGCCGCTGCCGGGGAATAGAATAGCTAGTTAGTAGTCCACCTCGTTTAGGTTTCTTTGCTTGATTCCTATCAAGTAAACTTTTTTTTCTCATTTTTAGATTTCTCTTAGTCTATCCCCCTTCTTCGTAACCTTTGTTAGTAATTCCATCACTTTTCCTCATGGAAGGTGATAACCCACTACCATTCATCAACATACCACCAAATGACCCGCCAAGAGCCCGTACTCTTGGTGAATACTCAAGACCAAGCCACCTAGGCTATAGGAACACCATTGAGCTTCCCGACCAAGCCCAAACTACGGCCCTGCGATCCGACACCATCCGGTTGGTGCAAAACGGATGTGCATTCCATGGACTTCGTTCCGAAGATCCAAATCAGCATCTGAGGGATTTCCTCAAAATCGTCGATTCCATCGACCTTGATGCTACTACTCGGGAGACCACGCGCCTGCGTCTCTTCCAATTCTCTCTACGGGACCAAGCTAGTAATTGGCTTGAGCGACTTCCCACCGGCTCCATCTCAAGTTGGGATGATCTTACTTCTCGCTTCCTTGCTCAATTTTTCCCACCGGGGAGAACCACTAAGCTTAGGAATGACATCTTGATGTTCCAACAACGTCAAGGTGAATCTCTCTACGAAGCATGGACTCGATTCAAGGACTTACTTCATAAAGTCCCTCATCACGGCATTGATCTTTGGCTCCAAGTCCAAATCTTTTATGATCATGTCAACTTTCCCACTAAGCGATCCATTGACCAAGCGGCTGGTGGAAAACTTAGTGATCTCACCGCAGAAGAATCATGAGAAATAATAGAGGACCTTGCCCTCTATGACAACGAAAGTTGGGATGACCCCCGTGAGCTGCCCAAAACCGTCAAGGCAATCTCCTTGCCTCCTCCCGACCGTAGGATGATCGAACTTGAAGATCAGGTTAAATTCCTCATGAGTTCCTACGAAAATCCTAAGTCTTCACACCATGTGAACAAAGATTCCTCTTCATGTGAGCCGTTTTGTGATCCTCATAACACGCGCAATAGCACCCGATCCCCCGAACACGCTTCTGTTGACTACGCATCCTCGCGTATTAATGGAACGGGAGGAAGATTCCCTACAACACCCGGACCTAGGAATTTCAATGAAACCCGAGAGGCATGGAAAGGCAAGCCCGATTTTTACTGGGGACAAACCAAAGAATTCACTTCTCATGATTTCTCATGGCCCCCACCTAACGGTCCTAACCAACAAAACATTGAAGGGATGTTGGAAAACCTAGCTGCATCCCAAGAAACCCAAATGGCTAAGCTCTCGGACCGCTTTAATAATCAACAAGCCGAGATGGATAGGAAAATAGACAACCTTTTGAAAGCCATAGCTAGTGATAAGAAGGTTAGTGCTATCTCAACTCCCGAACCTTCAGGCATAGAAATTAAGGATCCAAGCAAGCTAAAGTATGTCCAATTCGTCAATACCATCGCCTTAGTTGAACCTGATGAAACAAATGACGAAGATGACTATACACTTGTGGATGAGGAAATACCCGAGGAAGTAGATGAAGTAGACATTGACTATTTCAACAAATTTCCTACGGAAGAAGAACTATCTCGCCACCCTCACTTAGTGCGTGACCTCCGTCACATGTATGTTAGGAAAAGTCCTCGAATTAAGTTTGGGAACCCTTGGAATCTTAACATACCATGTGTCATAGGACACCTTTTTGTGGCAAAAGCTTACATTGATCGCAAGTCCCCAATCAACATAATGACTAGCACCTACTACAATTGGATATTGAAGAAGCCTATTCCAACTAGGCAAGACCCCAATGATCCTAATGTTAGTTGCAATTTTCTTGGTAGAGTTAAGGGATTGCCCGTTTATGTAGGTAGTTTCACGTTTCCTACGGATTTCATAATTGTGGATGATATTAGCACAGCCATAGACCCTAGCTTGTCCCATGTTATTCTAGGAAAACCTTTCATAGAAAGCACCGGAATGACCTATGACCCCACATTAGGAGTAGTGCGATTCAAGAATAAGACTGATGACATAGCTTACCAAATGCCGTTTAAGATTGAGAAGTTTTCGTCACTCTCTAATGATGAAAAGGAACTTAAACTATCGGTCTATTATAGGAATGATGAGGATAGGGAGAAAGGTGTTGATTATGTTATGGCTAAGATTTTCGGATTCTACAAGGATTGTTTGAGCCTAGGACCGGAATACAGGACCGAATGGGGAGAGGATGAACTCTTAGAGAAGCGCATTTTAGGACACTTCTACAACATGGAATCCCCCATTAGAGGCCGTCAAGAGAACGGTGGTGAGAATACGTAGGAGCACGACTATGAGTCTAGCTACAAGACTCTTAAATAAAGAAAAGCGCTTCGTGGGAGGCAACCCATGCTTAATTGTTTGCTTGTTAGTGTCATATATCTTTTATTAATTGTCTATCCTCATGTTTAAATTTGTAAAAATGCTTTATTTTGTTTTTAACTTCGTCTTAATTGCATATAAAGGTATTTTACATAAGGGATAAGTGTAGGGAGGATTACACACGTTTTCAAAAGAAACGTAAACATGAGAATAACAATTAACTAAAAGATATATATGTTTTTTTGTTCGAGTCAAATGCTTGTATCGAGTCATAATGGATGTTTTGCAGAAATTTTTCCAGAATTCTAAAGATGTAAATTTTCCAGAAATTTTTCCAGAAAATCGCAGACCAGTTTTTGTCAGGATAACCTGACGGCGTCAGGATTGCAACCTGACGGCGTCAGGAAGGAGTAAAAACATCAGATTACTTTTTTCTCGTTTTCTGAGCTACTTATAAATTTTTGGAATTTTCCAGGTCTTAATTTTCTTAGAAATTCTGTAAACATCCATTCCACAAGCATTATATCCTAGTTTAAATCGAGTCTTATATATTATTACCGCCGATTTTACGCGAAGGTTTCGTTTGTTTTCTTCAAGTGTGCAGGTTTAGTTTGTCAAGAAGAAGTTACATAAGATTGGAAGGAGCTTTTCACGCAATAATTCTTCTTGGAAAAGAATTTAACCACCACTTTACACGGATCCTACCGAGCTAATCAGGGGAGTATTAGTTTCTTTCGTTTTTAATTACCTTCTTTTATCATAACTTTGATACTTTCGGGGAACATTGGGGACAATGTTCAGTTTAAGTGTAGGGAGGGAAAATAAAACGGGAACTTTGAAACTATGCTTATCCTTGACTATTTGCTTTGTCCAATTGTGATTGTGTAATAAACCATGAGAAAATGTCGGTTAGGGTAATTTTGGCACCAAATTTAAAATTTTTCATGACATATAGGAGTGGGCCATTAGTCTTAACAAAAGCGTCTCATGGATAGGAAGTTATATGACTAGCACAAAAACCCTTACCACCCAAATTCCACCCAAAATGTGAGGATCGCCCTTAGATTAGTAGGAATTAAAGCATTCATCTTTAATGCTTAGAGTGTGAACCGGTAGTATATTAGATTCTAGAACTTGTTTTGTGATGCATTCCGAGATCGCAAGTGAGGCTACACTTGTGTAGTTAGGAATAACTAAATGATAAGAGGCATTAGGATAACCCTTGTTTGATACCTGTAATATAATTACTTCTTCCACTTCGGTTGAGTAATTCCCCCACACCCTTTGCGTTGTACTAATTTTTAGTACACGATACCCCTAGTTAACCCCTCAGAGCCTATCCTTTTCGCGGTTCTCGTGATGTTTCGGTTTTTCCGGAATATCAATGAAGAGCATTGTTTACACTCCACCCCCAAATATACACCCAAATCGCCTTAGCCTACCCCTTATGCACTCACTTTTAGTGCAAATGTTTGTTATCACCCTAAACCCTTAGTTCAATTATCTAGTTGCTTGCATAAGTTGCTAAGTCGAGTCATATCCTTTGTATACAGTTTTGGGATGATTGGGATTCATGGGAAAAGTTAAAGTTTATGAAATGACGGGAAGGGAACGTTAAATTCAAATTCCCTTTGTTTACGTAATAATGTACCCCAAGTGTTTTGATCTTTTCAAATCGGGTCAAATTAGTGTTAGAGTAATAAAAACTCAAGTGTAGGGATATGCTTATAAATCCCTAGTATTTTGATGTTATCTTAGAGGATGGTAGAGTAAAAGTGTATGAAAAAAAAAATAATAAAAAAATAACAAAAAAATCGAAAAAAATAGAAAAAAAAGAGAAAAGAAAAAAAAATGAGAGAAAAAAAAAAAAAAAAAAAAAAAAAAAAAAAAAAAAAAAAAACATACGGGCTACCATCCTACATCTATCTTTAAATTTATGTTTGTTTATTTCAGTTATCTAGAGTTTAGAAGTGTCGAGTCTTGGCTTAGCAACGCCATTCTTTATATGCATTTAACATAGAGATTTTTGACTTACCACCACTAAATAGCCTATCCCACCAAACCCTTATTTCCCTACCGTAAGCCTAACGTTACAACTCTTTAAAAGACCTCTTTGATAGTCTTTCCTAGGTGCTTATGCCAAAGCGATGGAGGTTTGATCTATTCTCAAGCCTATGGTAATCTATGTACTAGGACCGGTTAATGAGTGTTTATCTTCCATTTCCTATATTGTTATATTTCATTTATACACCTGAGAGAGATGTGAGTATCCAAACACCCCATGTGAGGTGCTAGTATGTAATTTCCGTGCTTGTTATGACTTTTGCGGGGCTTATATGTGTTGTGGACTGTTTTGAATTAATGTTGAATGACCCCTAACTTATAAATTAATTGGCTAAAAGCACATTTGCTTGAGGACAAGCAAATAACAAGTGTAGGGATATTTGATAAGGTTTTAAAAGGTACCATTTTGAGGGGTCATTTAAGTCCTTATTTGATCACTTTTGTATCCGTTATTGCTTAATATCGTTCCTTTTCACTTTTTAGGTCTCGTGAAGGCAAAATGCTGGAATGGCACTTATTTGGACGAAAAGGCGCGAATATATGAAGAAAATGGCCAAAGTCGAAATCGAGACACTCACAGTCGCTGAATGTAGAAGGCGACGGCGTCAGGAGCTATTTGCGACGCCGTCGGAGAATTATTGTGACGGGTCAGAACTCAAAACTCGTGTTTTCAAGGGACGGCGTCTAGTTGTGAAAGAGTAGGCCGTCGCTACTCAGACGGTCTAGATGCGATCCAGACGACGTCAGAAGCTGAAGAGGACGGCGTCACGAACATAAGGTGACGCCGTTGCAAGGTTAACGTGGCCAAGACGAAACCCTAATGGCGGCGACACGACGGCGTCACTAAACATAAGGTGACGCCGTCGCAATTGTAATCTTATATATAGAATCCGAATTTTTCAGTCTTTGTGTGGAGAGTCTTTGGAGTAAAAACCTAAAACCGAACCTAAGGTGTCTTGTACAGTATTTTAGGGTTTTTAACCCTATCTTACACCAAGATAAGTCTTTGCTTCATTAATTCAATTATGTCTTTGATTATTTGTGTGTATGCTTGCATGTTCTCCATGTCCGGCTAATTTATTTGTGTGTTTGCTTAGGAAGTATGAAACTTAATTATTGAATATTGATTGGTTGTTTCTTATCTAAGTTGATTAATGATCTAGTAATGCAATAGGTCATTCTTTGTGTACTTAATGCTTGATTCATCTTTGTGAACCTTAGAGTATGATTACCTGAGTGATTGTAGGCTAAACCATCCGAAGAGCGCCTTAGAGTAGGAGTCTATAATCTCTAAGTGGATTTGTAGACAAGACCCTTTGGTAAGTTCAAAGAGTTAGGGAGAAACGCATACCCTACAACTTTAGAAACACAACGCAACTAGGAATAAGACGTGACACTCAACCATCAATAGGAGATAATTAAGGAGTAATACAAACTAAGTAAACACATCTTTAAACTATCATACGAGCACACATTAATTAGACATAGACTCCCACAACCTTAGTTTAGATAATTAGATAATAGTAGAGTAATCGGTAGAAATACCAACCGCCCCAAATCCAATACCCGAGATTCGTACCTTTCCATTTTCATAAAATATAAAAAGATAAAAAATAATCTTCCTCAACCTTAACCTTAGCGTAGTAACTCCCTACTAGCATTCCTATTCCCCTAGAGAACGATATCAATACCCGTGGCTTACCCTAATTACTACACTACAACGATTAGGTTCACTGCCTAGGGTGTTATAAAACTTGCTCGAAGAAAAGGAAGTTCCTTTGACCCCGAACGACGCGTGTAGCGTTATCAGAAACCATTGGAGAAATGCTAGCCATAAAAATTGTGTGTGCTGTAGTTCCATCATCCACATCAGAGTCGTATGCATCACAGTCAGCGACTTGAAAGGCATTCTGATGATTGTGACCTATCTCCTGAATAGGCTGCTCATCCACATCTGCATCATAGGTCTTGGCATTGCCCTCAGCAAGAAACAGCAATTCCTCTTCATCCAAAGCAGAACCATTGTCCTGAGCTTGTGCCAGCAGCATCTTATCTCTGAAGTAATCAGC
The DNA here is from genome assembly GCA_019973895.1 of Chrysanthemum seticuspe. Taxonomy (NCBI): domain Eukaryota; kingdom Viridiplantae; phylum Streptophyta; class Magnoliopsida; order Asterales; family Asteraceae; genus Chrysanthemum; species Chrysanthemum seticuspe. Next base: position 94,062,800 of record BPTQ01000001.1, on the reverse strand, counting down.
ATTCTGTGGACGCTTTGGAGATGTGCAGTTCCTTGCAATGTGTCCCTCACCACCACAGTTATAACATTTGATTGGCTTAGCTTGACCTTGGTTACCATTTCTTCCTCGATTCTGGTTGCCAACATAACCTCTCCCAGCTCCACCTCTTCCCTGATCATACTGTCTTTCCTGAACTGGTTGCACCACGATCCTTCCATCTTTAACAGTGGCTTGATTGTGTGGGTTAGATGCTGTTCTGAGGTTGTTGTTGGTTTGTGGGAGAGAATTCATGTTTTGACTAATGAGAAGAGCTAGTTGATTAATGAAGTTACCCACGTGAGCATCAACATCAGCTTGTTTGAACATAGGATCAGGAATGAGTTTGTGATTACCATTACCCAAGGGTATGACTTGTGATGCTTTGGTTGTGATTCCGATGTTTGAGTAGAAAGTTGTTGAGTCATTAGACGAGCTTGTCTCTCCCTGGTTGGTTTTGAACTGATTGAGAATCAGTTTTTCAAACATAGCATGTCTCTCATTCTGAAGGAGGAAGGCATAGAGTTGCTCATAGTTTGTATTCTTCAATCCTTTAGTGAGCTTCACAGCGGTGACAAACTTGTGCCATTCGGGATTCATGTTGTTCACAAATTTTGAGTTCAGCTGAATGTTAGGCATAGTCATTCTGATGTTCCTCATGTCATTCACTAACTTATGAAATCTCACATAGTACTCATAGACATTCTCATCTGGTTTCATCTTGAAGTGCTCAAATTCGTCATAGAGTTGGGATTCTCTGTCTTCCATAGTTAATTCTGAACCTGAGAGAAGCATCTTAACATTATCCCAAACTGCCTTTGCATCAGTGTTATGATTGATCAGCTTGTAGATGTCTTTAGGAAGACCTTGAAGAACAATGTTTGAAGCCCTGATATCTGCATCGAATCTCTTTTTATCCTTATCATCAAGCTCATCATACATCTTAGGTCTGTCCATTCCGTAAACAGGAGTACCATCTTCATTAGTATCAAGTGTGTCTCTAGTCGTCTCAACTCGATATGGTCCTTCATCAATGGATTTGAGAATGTTGACACCATTTTCCTTTCCAAGGCAATACAATCTGATTCGTTGAGCCCAAGAATCGTAGTCAGTTCTGTCAAGCATGGGTGGACGAGTATCTGAGCCAGCTGCTTGAACATCCTCGGCAATAGTGGAGATGATAGTAGGAACGTTGGTAGACATGTTAACAGATTATACGGGATTTTATAACTCTATGATTAAACCGGGAAATAGATTCTTTCACGGGATTTTACTAAATCAAGAGAAAACCGTAAACAATCACTTAAGTCGCTAGAAGATAATGCACTAAGTCGCTAGAAGATAATGCACTAAGTCGCTAACACTTAATTCGCTACACCACTAAGTCGCTAGAGTCCCAAGTCGCTAGACAAATGCAAGTCGCTAAGTAGTAACTCGCTAAGCCTCAAGTCGCTAGCAAAATTTTGGCAGCAATTCGCTACTCAAGTCGCTAAAGATACAAGTCGCTAAAGAGCAACTCGCTACAGACCAAGTCGCTATCACCAAGTCGCTACCCGTAGTGGAGAGTCCACTACTTGTACTGTAAATCGCTAGATCTAAGTCGCTAGGTTTAGAACTGTAACTCGCTACAAATTTGTAAAGCAAGTCGCTACGAAGAAACTAATCCGTGAGTTAAGTCGCTAGCATGAAAAAACCACATAAACATCACTTTTCAATCCAAAAACAACCCAACCAAGATGATTTAAGCTTACCAAATGATAACCTACACACTTGTGATGATTCTAAACATAAAAGTACTAACAAAATCCAAACTTTAACCCGAGAAATCAACCAAATGATGCAAAAACCACTAAACTTTTTCAAACTCAAAAACCACCTAAAAACCACTAGAAATCCAAAGATGTGCAAGATATGTTCTAACCATGGCTCTTGATACCAATTGTAGGATATTAGTTTTCACATACACATCAAACCATAACAACAAGGTGGCGTATAAGTGGAATTCTATAGAGAGAAAGTTAGAGGTTTAGGGAACTTAGTGAGAGAAAGTGAAAGATATTATTATAAGCTTCAACTCTCTACCTTGGGAGGTAGAGAGTATTTATAGTCTTACATAAATCGCCACACATAGGGCTGTGGATCAGGCATACAGTGGGTAAAGACCCGTCCGTCCTCCACGGTGTTACAAAACTAAATACTACATAACTTAAAAGAACTACGACTACGAGCTTTCTAACGATTACATATACTTGAGGTGACCGACTCTTTAATACCTGGAATTTCTAATTCCTAACAATAAACATAGATACCATATGTTATATGCATTCTTAATCCACACTTTAATCAAACATGTACTAGTAGTAACTCTTAAAAACAAACCAAATACATCATAAAGAAACCTATACCCCTAAGCCCCAACACTTTTCAAGTCAAATCTTTCTTAACTTAATTGACCACAACTTTTTTTCTTAATACAAAGGAATATTTTGAACGTGTTTATTTAATCTTAATGATATCTCATCTATTTTTTGTAGGACGTGGTAAATTAGTACCTCTTCTATGGAGTGGAAGAGCTCCGTTACAAAACATTTCTAGATTACTTTTCAGAGTGTGTGCTTAAGGGTTATAAACGACAAACAAAGCATTATTGGTTGTTAGTCATTTGAGAACGGCATTGGGATACGAGAGGGGTGTGATACTTTTAGTTAGTATTTACGTATGAATTGTAAAGAGGGTATATATAGGGTGATGATGGTCGGATGTTTGGTTTCCCTTGATTGGTAAGAACTTGTGAGAAGAATGATCTTTCTAGAGCCGAGGTAATGCTTACATTGATCGTACCTTTGTCTCGTCTCTATGGATTGGATGATTAGAAAAGTTTGGTGTAATAGATGATAATAGAGGTAAGAGCCTATTGTTGGTTGGTGAGTGAGCCAAAGGAGACTACATATGTGAGGTGATAGATGAGACTATGCAAGCTTACCCTAATTCTATAATTCCCCTAGTATATATAGGGAGGGGATTAGGGTAAGAGATGGTGGGATGGGCTTTGTTTGGACCATTGGCTCATACTTTTGTTTAGTGTTCTTGTCCAGAGATATTTAAGCCCAGAGGACTTAATGTATATTTATAATATTACTAGAATAGTAAATACATACATGATCAAGCCCCCTTAAGTCTAGTATACTATGTTGTTTGGATTATAGTATGCTAGAATTTTAATTAATTCAATTTTTCCTCTTCCCTGATGACACATCCACCTATCCTTTATATGAATCAAGTATTGCAAGTGCACTAAAATCAAGATATTTGATGGAATGTCATGTCATTGTAAATGATCTCACAGCAATGCTTGGTTAAGACATGAACCGGAAGATTGCATTGTTTTTGGGGATAAGGAGATAATGATATCTTGAAGGTCTACTCAAATGTGTGTGTATTGTGTGCACTATGATTCGTGCATTATGTCACTACAAAGGTGTCTCATACCACAACGTGTAACACCCACAATTAATGGCCCAATAAACTTAAGTGTAAAATTCTCATTTTCAATACAGCGTGTAATGCCCACAACTATAAATGTAAAATCTAACAATGGACTTAAGGATTTGCTAATGGGTGCCCTTTGGGTACCTTTTAACATGAAAATGCATTTAACGTGTAGTTAATGCACCCAAACTTTTCTATTCAATCAAAAATACATTCAATAAATATTAGTTAATCTTATAATTTACTATAATTAAATGTGATTTTCAATTTATACGCTAAAATATATTTACTAGTCAAGTTGACCCGTGCGATGCACTTGATTATATATAGGTTGTCGTTGATAAATTTGGTGGCTTGTTATGTTACTGAGAATTTCGATTAAACTTTGCTTATTGAAATTTTAAAGAGTTTTAAGTCTTTAAAATTTATATATATAGATGAGAGTGCAGGATCTAGATTTGTAAGAAACACTTGACTTTGCTTATGCAAATTGTTGATATATATATATATATATATATATATATATATATATATATATATATATATATAAGCTTGATCTTATTTGATCTAGATTCTATATAGGGGAGAGTTAACATGAGATCAAACTTAAAGTTGTAAAAATAAGATCAAGTCTAAAAAACCATTAAAACATTTATAAATAACAATTTTAGCAATAATACACACAAAAATAATATTTTAATACAAATTAACATTTTAGCAACTAATAACCAAATGATACATGAGTTTGGATTAGTGATACACCTTATACACATTACACTAATAAATATTCCAAAATCTGATACACATACAAAAACCTGAAACACATTACACTTCTAATTAAAGTGTATCACTTAGCTTTCATAAATTTTAAAAAGAAATCAATCGAAACTTTAACAATTTTAGTTGTAGTTAATAAAAAATTTATTTTTGTTATAAGAAGAGTGTCGCTTGTCAAATTTTAGTTGGATCTCATTTTAACAACTTTAAGCTTGATCTTATTTGATCTAGATTCTATATATATATATATATATATATATATATATATATATATATATATATATATATATATATATATATATATATATATATATATATATATCGCATGAAACTCTAACTTTAAACAATTAAATAATAATAACAAATCACATTTGTTGCATGAGATTCAAACTTTTATTATGATATTTATATATTAATATGGTTTTATTACTATGGAAAGAGATCTAGTGGGAAGAAAAATAAAATGAGAACGGTAAGAAGTATTCTTAGCCACATATTTCAAATAAGAATGATAAATTTAAGGGGAGATGTATCTACTTTTGTAGGTGCATCTGAAATGTACGGTTGTAATTCTTCTCATCCTTCTTATTTCAGTTTTATTTCTCATTTGATCCCAACTCTTATTAGTATATGGTTTTTATTTACATGTAAAAAAACTTTATAATCATCAATATTTTGCATTAATGACATGGAACTCAATTATTAAAGATATAGTTAAACTTTGCTTATTGAAGTTTTAAAAGAGTTTTAAGTCTTTAAACATTTACACTCGTCACTAAAATATCGACTTGTTAAAATATTTAATAGTAATTTATAATGAAACTTCGTATCCTTGTTACTTACATTTATTGCATAAACCTAACATTTTCAAGTTATAAAATAGTTCAAAAGAATTTATATATATATTTGTCACATGAAACTAAAATTTTAACAAAATAAATAATAATGAGTAAATTGCATAAATCGTCCTTAATGTTTAGCGAATATGCATGTTTCATTCAAAACATTTCAAAACTGCAAAGACCGTCTTTGTGGCAAACCTTTGGGGCATATATCGTCCCTAGTTTGGGCATATACCATCCATGTGGCAAACCTTTGGAGCAGATATCGTCCCTGATTTGGGATGATACATGCCCCAATGGTTTGCCACAAGGACGGTCTTTGTAGTTTTGAAATCACTGGGAAAAACATACAAATTCGCCAAACTTTAGGAACGATTTATTCAATTTAATCAATAATAGTATGTAACAAAGATCTAAATCTTAAAAGTGACATTTTTTGCATGAAACTCAAACTTTATTTATTGTATTTATATATTAGCATAGTTTTATTACCATATTGTTTTTATTAACATGTAAAAAAACTTTATAATCATTAATACTTTGTATTAATGACATGAAAATTAATTGTCACACAAAACTCTAGTTTTATCAAATTAAATAATAGCATATAACAAAGATCTAAATTTTAAGAAGTCACATTTGTTGCATGAGACTTATACTTTCATTATTATATTATATATTAGTATAATTTTATTACTATATGGTTTTTATTTACATGTGAAAAAATACATTATAATCATTAATATTTTGCATCAATGACGTGAAACTCAATTGTCAACGAATACTAGGCATTCTGACCCGTGAGATATACGGATCTTGTTTACCATCATATGATCACACTTTTATTTATGTCAGTTATTCAATTTTGTATATGATACATGTATGTTTACGAGTGAAAATGTATACCATCGGTTTCTAATAAAACATTTTGAGTTAAGTTTACCCATTTGTTTTCTTTTGAAGGTTCAAGAAAAATGAGTTCGAGTCAAAATATTTACAGATGGGTTCAAATCAAAAGTGTGGAAGTTAAGTTGACCTAATGGTTTGTTTCAATATATAAAAGCACAATATATTTTTTTATCATTAAAATTATAAAATTAAGAGTAAAATACACCGTTCATCCCTAATCTTGTACACAAGCATCACATTGGGACAAACCTTGCCTTTTTCATCGTGGGGAGTCCAAAACAAGGTTTTTATAGTCTAAATCAGTCCCTTGACCCATTTTCCGTTAGTCAACGTCTGTTATCTTCTCCCATGTGCCTTGCACATGAGGGCAAAATGGTCATTTTATCCTTTTGGTTGATTATTTTGGTGGTACAACCTTAGGGATGAACGGTGCACTTAATAAAAAAGTTATACCATCACTACCACCACCCTCATGTCATCTCTTTTCCTGCTTCTCTCTCTAAATTTCTGCTTCTCTCTCTAAAATTAACAGCATCACCATAGAATGAAACAATGAACTTGTACACACCTTAACATCCTTAACTGGCTACTTATTTAATGAAATTTGTGGCCTGGTGTATTGAAGCTATGGTTTTGGTCTTGTGTATATGTGATCCTTCTCCTCTTCTTTTTGTGCTTTAATTTTACAGTTTTTTGCCCTGGTGAACAAAAGTCGGTTTGTAATGGGCTGTTCTATTTTTCTAAGGATAAAAAGGTACAAAACTAATGCACCCTGAACAGTTTCAATTTACTAATCCGGTTTGATTAGGGTTAGTAGTCTCTACCCTTTTTCATAAGAAATTGCCCATTTGTGTTAATAGTATGTCTTCGTCAGGTACCCTAAATGAATCAAGTGGAAGTTTTTTAACAGGTCAAAAGTTGTCAATAGTGTAATCAAATAATTACAACATCACAACCAAGTTATTAAAAAGAGCCCATTATGATACCTCTGTGATTCTTTAATTTGCCATTCTCAGAACATTGTGAAAGGTAATCTATCTTTAGAGCACAGAATCAAAGAAAACCCATCTAATCCAGTTCAATAATCAAAGCAACTAAGGCTGTAATTGTGTTCTATAGCTTTATGTTACTCTGTCGGAAATGTTTACTTCGTAACTATTTAGCATATTTAAAAGTCTGGTTAATCGAGTAATAATCTAAGGTGTTTTTTTATGTATGAGAAACAACATCATATCTACAATATAATATTAGAAAGATCCCTTCATAAACTAAACAACATAAATCAATGCAGATCCAAGGCAAAAGAGAAATCAAATAACAACATACATCGATGCGGATCCAAGTCAAAAGCGAAATCAAAAAACAACATACATCAATGCGAATCCAAGTCAAAAGCAAAATCAAACAATAACATGTATCAATTCACATCCAAGTCAAAAGGTAACAGGATTACCATTTTGATATTCCACTGAGGATACAAGCTAATTGTTCAGATACCATGGTATAGTTTTAATAAAACTTACCACAAAAGATGATATGATTTTGAACAAATCTACATTAACATATCACACCATCCTTTTTAGCTTTGAGATATGCAAATAGTGCCTCAAGTTTACTGATTCTCCCTTCGAGCTCCAATCCCAATGTTTCAATGTCATCACCACCCATACAATAATCTTCAGATCCTACCATATTTGATTCATCTTTGTCAAACTTTTCAGTCTGATTATTACCATCTAGGGACTGCAAACTACACTCGCCATAAGACTTATTCCACCACTCCATGTATTGAACAATGACACACGGATCAGGGTGTTGTGATGGTATATACAACTTAACATCCTTAACTGGTCTAGTGTAGAATCTCCAAGCAATTTCGTGAGTTATACTTGCTCGTGGCACGTCAACAGGAACATCTTGGTTCATCCCAAATTGCCTAGTCATTGAGGAAGTATATGGAAGCAAACAGAGATAATAGTTTAATATAATAGTTTATACCATGAACACAATAATTCTTTTTTATCACTAAAGTTATTAAATTACTTATATGTTAATTTGAAAATCACATTCTTTAATATAATTAGATAAAAGACAATAACTTTTTCACATATTTTATTTATTTAGTTTTTGTTGAATTAAGTGTTTGGTATCATAAATACTCATATTTATTTATTTATTTTTGTTGAATTAAATATTTAGTATAATAAATAATCACATTTATATCATGAACACAATTTTTTTTATCATTAAAGTTATAAATTACTTATTTTGAAAATCAAAATTTTAATATACTTAGATAAAAGATAATAAAGTTTTTACATATTTTATTTATTTATTTATTCTTTGTTTGTTCAGTTAAGTGTTTGGTATCATAAGTACTCATATTTATGTATTTATTTTTGTTAAATTATGTTTATTAATAATTTTTTATCACTAAAGTTATTAAATTACTTATATTTTAATTTGAATATCACATTTTTTTTAATATATTTAGATAAAAAACAATAAATTTTTCACATATATATTTTTTGAATTAAGTGTTTGATATCATAAATACGCATATTATTTATTTATTTTTATTGAATTAAATATTTAGTATAATAAATACTCACATTTATATCATGAGTCTCAAAAGTTATAGATATAGTATAATAAAGGGATTAAGTCGTAGAATAGCAATGTACTTTTCAAAGTGTCCCATTTTGGTACGTGTACTTTTTTTATGTTGTAGAATAGCAGTGTACTTTTTCAATGTGTTTCAATTTGGTACGTGTACTTCTTTTAACTTTGTAAAAGTTGTAGAATAGCGATGTACTTTTCATAAGTGTTCCAATTTGGTACGTGGATCACATACCAAATTGGAACACTTATAGAAAGTACATTGCTATTCTAAAACTTAAACAAAGCTACAAAATGTACACGTACCAAAACAGGACACTTATGGAAAGTACATTGCTATTCTACAACTTAAAAAAGTACACGTACTAAAATGGGATACTTTGAAAAGTACATTGCTATTTTACGACTTAATCTCTATAATAAATACTCACATTTATATCATGAACACAATATATTTTATCATTAAAGTTATAAATTACTTATACGTTAACATGAAAATCACATTTTTAATATACTTACATAAAAGCTAATAAAGTTTTCACATATTTTATTTATTTATTTATTCTTTTTTTGTTGAATTAAGCGTTTGGTATCATAAGTACTCATATGTATGTATATATTTTTGTTGAATTAAATGTTTAGTATAATAAATAATCACATTTATACCATGAACACAATAGTTTTTTTATCACTAAAGTTGTAAAACTACTTATATGTTAATTTGAAAATCACATTTATTAATATACTTAGATAAAAGTCAATAAATTTTCATATGTTTTATTTATTTATTTATTTATTTATTTATTGTTGAATTAAGTGTTTGGTACCATAAATACTCATATTCATTTATTTATTTTTTTTGAATTAAACTTTTAGTATAATAAATACTCACATTTATATCATGAAACTCAGAAATTATAGATATATAAAAGATATAGATTTAGATCTTAAAAATACCAAGGGGGTTTATGTTTGCCATTTAATATCTACCCCATAGAGTTATATTTATATTCTAATAACAAGATTTATTTTTTTGTTTTTGTTACTTATAAATAATATTTTCATTATTAGATTAAATTGATTATAATACCCAAAATATGTGTGTGCATGGGATCAATTGTAATACCCAAAATCTGTATATGCACGATATTATTAATAATGTCGTCTTTATTAGATTGTATTTTTTAAATATTCCTTTGTATTTTTATTTTTTATTTTTGTCATTCATTTAATTAAAATGTTAAGAAAAATAGAAAAATGTACGATGTCATGTTATGCACTAATATAGTTATAACAAATAAACCAAAAACATGAAAATGTTGCTTTTAAAGGGGTAAATTTTTTTTGTAACACCATTATTTTAAATATCTAATTTCATAAAATTAAAAAAAAAAAAAAAAACAATTGTTAAATAAACAGATTACCTGATACATATTGGACTGTGAAGTTGACAGAACCCCGGGTCAGTAAACTCCGTCTGTACAAGGAAACAACATATGTAAGATTACTTATGAAAAAAACAAGTTTTTTCTTAGTAAAATATATTTCATCTGGATTAAATTAAATATACTAACAATCGAAATACTATGAACAATGATCGTGATGAAACAAGATGTTTCATCTTGAATTGATTTTTGTTTATTGAAATGAGGATCGAAAAAGGTATGTATTCTTATCGCCGTTCTCTTTTTCATTTTTGTGTTTGCGAAATTGTGTTTGCCCTTATCAACCTTTTATAGTAAGAAGATATCTCAATTTAAATGATCAGGTTGATCCAACGACCATAATTTATTTTAGGGTTTAGGAAAAGTCATCTTAAACATATCTAGATCGTATGTTCGTGGGCCTCAGCCCAAATACTTTGTCGACATATATAACATCCCGTAAATTTTATAATATGTCAATATGGTAATAGACAAGTTGTTAAATTTAATAGTAGAAACATTAGACATAAATAAATATTATTTATTATATTTATCAATGTATTTAAAAATGATGAGTGTCTAAATACTCATCATTTTTGTACCAATTAAACTGCAAAAACATCTGAAAGCACTCAGAAATGCATCAAAATGATAAAAATATCACAAATAAGTGTTTTATGTGTTTTAAATGCAAAAATATCAAAATCTGGTGAAAAACGTATCAAGTTTACATAATTGGCAGTTTTAGTCCCCCAAGTTTCAAAAGTTATCAAAAACAGTCCCTGGTAAAACCAAATAAAGAAAAATATCATTTCAAGTCTCTAGGGATTCCTAAGTTGTCAAAATTGGTCCTTGAGATTTAAAATTGCAAATTTACAACTTAGGTCCCTAAACTTTCAAAAAATGTCAAGTTTGGTCCCTGGAAATTTGAAAATGTCAAAACTAGTCCTTGTACTATTGGAACTTGTCAGTTTTGGTCCTTGTGACAACTTTGGAAAATGGGCAGCTTTGGTCCTTGGTCTTTCAGAAATTACAAGTTTAGTCCTTGTATTATAAACCTTCCAAGCCTTGTCAAAATAGAATTGGACCCCTGCCATTACCCCTTTTGACCCCCTGTCATTTCCCTGTTTTGAACCCCTGGTCAAACTAAGTCAAACCCCGCCCACTTTATCCCATTCCTCCCACCACTTGACTGCAACCCTGCAACCCTCTCCAGTCACCTCAAACCTTTCCCTCCCCCCTCATCATCACCTCTACCCACCTTTCCCACCACAATAAATGCCACCCCCCCTAGTTGCAAAAATCAGAGCCTACAGTCAAAATAGCCTTTTCCCGCCAAAATGATCAAACGGCCAAAATGAATTCTAGACATCCAATGGCCATGATTAAAGCTGGGATTCACTCAGAGGAGAGAGAGGAACAGTATTGGTGTATAAAAGAAGAAAGGGAAGCAAGATACAAGGAGTGGTTAGTTTTTTAAATTCAATGTATGTCGTTTTTAAATCCATATGTCTTAAATAAATTCTTAGTTATAATTTCAAGCTTATATGTATCAAACTAAGTTGTCTCAGTGTATTACATCCATTTTCAAGTATTAATTCAAGTTTTTGTTCACATTTCAAGTTTTATGCTTACTGTTTACAAACTCAGTTTCAAACTCCTGTATCAAAGCTTCCAAGTAGCTTTATTTTAGCTCAAATAAGCTTATTTAAGCTTAATATAGCTTTTAGTAAGCTTATGAAATAGATTCAATCAATATTGGTTCCTGGTCAACAAAAGTCAAACTTGGTGGAATTTTGGTTCAAACAGGCATGGAAATGGTTACAGGTTGATGCAGTGCTTGATTTGGATTGGGTTTGGTTAGAATAGTTTAGTTTGGGTTCTGGTTTAAGCTGCAATCATAGCTGGGACACTTGTGAGTTTTGTTTACCTCATTTTCATTTTTAGTTCAATTTGCAGTTTGTGCTTGTATTTGTATTTGTGGACATTAAATGGTTTAAACCTGTTCAGTATTTGTAACTAGGATAATTAGATTAAACTTCAGTTTTTGCTTAAGTTAAATCAGTGATTGGCTTAGATTAAAAGTTCAAAACAGTTTCTACAAGAGTGTTTGGATCAGTTGTCTATATTGAGCTTAAGCTCTTGTTATTGCTTGATACCTGTCTACTTAGTCTTAATATTGTCCACTTGAACCATTTTAGTCATCAAATTGTGTCTGCAAACCTCAAAAGTCAAAATCCATTTTAAACTGTCTCAATTTCAAGTCTGCTAAGAGTTTGAGATATCAAAAACTTGTTCTGTGTTTAGATTACATAGAAATAGCTTGCATCAGGTTTAATTCACCATATAACATCATATTCAGTCATCAAATCAAGATTAAAGTTCATAAAAGTCAAAGTTATCAAATCTGTCAAAAAGTCAAAACTTGCAATTCTCAGTTTGCACCCAACTAGAGAGATTTTTCACAGGTTCATTATTGGTCCAAATCAAGTCAAACTTTGGGATTAATAACTTTAACTGGTCTAGTTTCTTATTAGGATTTTTGTAGATTTTTAGAAATTTTTCTTAAGCTCCAAATAAGCTTGTCAAAAAGGGCTTATATGCCCTGTTCACAAAACTCAGTGAATGCTGAGTTTTCTCAGCTTATTGCAGGGCTTGTCAAAAGCTCCTCAGAGTTTTTCTTGGTCTAGTTTTTGGTTTATAGGTTCCTAGCCAGGTCTACTTTAGACCCCAACATCTGGTTTTGAGTTTGGCTTATTTGAGCAGCTTATTCTTAGGCTGCAAGGTGATACCCAAAACCTGTTTTTAGCACTTAATCTAAAAAAGCCAAAACTGTGTAGTTTGCATTTCAGTGGTCTAAGCTTGTTGTAATTTGTTGCTTTTGAGTAGTAATAGCTTATTATAGCTTCTGTGAAGGTTTGGTGCTCAGTTGGTGCCTTGTGCTTATTTCAAGTGCTTATTTCTAAGCACTTTACATTGCAGTTCCATATTCTTGTGCACAAGCTGCTGTTTTTCTATTTTTCTTAGATTCAGTATATTAAATTAGACTTTTCTTGAATTTTTCATATTTTTCTAGTACTGTTTGCTATTTTTCCCTATTTAAATCAGTTTTTAAGCATTTTTAAATAGCTTTTAATACAATTAATTCAGAAAAGTTTCAAAAAAATAAGTTTTCATTTTTATTAGGTTAAGATAAATATAAAAAGTCAAAAAATTATTTTTCCAGATTTTTCTTAGTTAAATTTGTATTTTTAAGCAATTTAAGTAGTTTTAAATAGTTTTTAATTCATAGAAAATAGAAAAATAATCAGAAAAATATAAAAATAGTTTTGAAAATTCTTTTTAGTTATTTTAGATTTTTCAAAGTCATAATTTCATTTTTCTAGCTTTATTTCATATTTTCTTGTATTTTAGGGTATTATTAAATAGTTAAAAATAGTTTTTAATTAATAATAATTAGATAAATAGTTTTAAAAAAATAATTTTCTTTTTCTTAAAATTTTCTTTTATCATTAGGTTTGTAAAAATGTCATTTTCATATTTTTAGGATTAATATTGCTTCAGTTTCACATTTTCTTTTGTACGTCACGTAGTTTTTAATTTAAGTTTTATAAAAGAAAAATCAAAAACATCATTTTTGCAAATAGTGATAGCGTTTATTTAATATAGTTTATCTTTTTAATTTCCTTTAATTTGCATTTAAGCCCCTGTAATTTATAAACTGTTTCCTTAGTTATAATCAATCATATCTCCTTATCCGTTCAAATCTTCTCGATCACTACACGTTTGACTATTCTCGCACAGCTCGTTGGGACATAACGACCTGGGGAAACACTATACTCTCCTGGACTTCATTGTATTTGTGTCTGAGCTGTTTTAAGTTTCTTACGGTTGGCCATTCACAAGTGGCCAGCTTGTGTGAGAAAACTTGACGGTTTGGCACAGATCAAAATTTTGGCGCCGCTGCCGGGGAGCTGTGCTAATTGTCTTACGCTTAGCAGATTAGTGATTTGGATATTCACTCCTTGTTCATACCATCTATATATATATATATATATATATATATATATATATTTTCTTATAAAAAATCCAAAAACCCAAAAACATCCAAAAACGTATAAAACACAAAAATATTTTCCTTTTGTTTCTATATATGTATCAAAGATAAAAATACAAAAAGATTTGTCGTTTTCTTTAATAATAGCAACATAAAAGATTACCACCGCAAACCAAGGCAGTGTACTACCTAACTGGGGGTACGACCATAATAAGTTCCCGAACCAAAGATTTAAAACTTGCCTTTGTGTCCTTGTGATTGGTGTACCTTTTTCAAAGAAGCCATTCATCTTGTGATTATTGGTTTAAGTTCACTGTTGTTTTGCCTCGATATTGTTTTAATTGGATTTGTTACTTGTCAGAACCAGAAAACCCAAAAAGATTCTTCTTACCCCATTTTCACCAATTTCATAATTCCCTTCCTTAACTCTGAGAATCCTTAGAGTTAACTCTAGTGCATGCGCACTCGTTCTTCTAGATCATTGAGTCCTTTTCGTGATCTAGCAGAAATTCCTAGACGACGTTCTCGTAGACGTGCTGCCCAAATAGTCGAACCCGAGATTCGTACTATTTCAAACAACAATATGGCAGACGAACGAACTATGGCGGAAATACTCCAAGCACCCAACGAGGGTTATGGAGATGCCATCGTTTTACCAGTAATCAATTCTGATCACTTCGAATTGAAGACACATTTGATCACACTTGTGTCTACAAATCAATTCCACGGGTTTGACCAAGAAGACCCGTATGCACACATCCGTTGGTTTAACAAGTTGACTTCAACTATCAATTTCAAGGATGTGCCACAAAAAGTAATCAAGTTGATGCTATTTCCATTCTCACTTGAGGGGACAGCCCGGATTTGGCTGGAAAAAGAACCCCCTCGATCCATCGAAACTTGGGAGGATCTTGTTCAAAAATTTGTCAATTATTTCTTTCCTCCATCGAAGACGACTAATTTAAAAAATGAAATTTCTGGATTTCGTCAAAATTTCGATGAAAACTTTGGAGAGGCATGGGAGAGATTCAAAGATCTCCTCAGGAAATGCCCCCATCATGAATTCACGGAGCTTCAACAAGTTAATATCTTTTATAATGGGTTGAACGGTAACGATCAAGATTCTTTGAATGCAGCCGCCGGTGGCAATATCTTGAATCGTAAGCCTAAAGATGTGATTGAGATTTGCGAGAAAAAGTCAAAAGTTCCTATTTCTCGCAACAAAGTCAATACTCCAAACACTCCTGCTTCTTCATCCAGTAACTCTTCTGAGTTAGCTGCTCCGATAGCCGCTCTAACGGACGTCATCCGTTGTATGATGAAAGATGTAAAGGAAATCAAAAGCGGAATTCATAAGCCGGAGCCAATCAAAGCCGTAAACAAGGTGTGTGAAACTTGTAGTGGTCCACATGCGTATTATGATTGTCAAGCAACCGATGCTCCCTTTTACCAAGCTCCCGTAGCTTCTGTAAACCACAATCAATACCGACCACAAGCTGATCCTCACTACCGTGCACCTAGCGGTATGACACCACCTGGTTTTCCTCCTGTGCAAAACCATGGCAATCAAAATCGCTTTGTTCCGGATCAAGGACAAAACTTCAATAACTCTCAAAATTTCAATCAAAACCGGAACAATTTCAACCAACCATATCAAGCTCCAAATCAGCAAAGTTATCAACAACCTTCTCAAGCTCCCCCACCAAATGACTTCATGAAAATTACTGAGTCAAGCATACGTTCAATGCAAACTCAGATCAATAACATGAGGGTTGAGCTAAAAAAGGAAATTGATACCACAATGTCTCGGCAGACAAATGAGTTGAAGAATAAGATGAGTAGTTTCATGAACATGAATATGAACCAAGCTTCATCATCTTCTGGAGGACTCCCAAGCAATACAATTCCTAATCGCAATGCCGAGTTAAAAGCCGTCACCACTCGTAGTGGTAAGACGCACAATGGACCTTCGACTCCAATGCCTCCTCCACCAGGAGCAGTGAGTCAAGTTACCAAGGATACAACGGACAAGGTGCATTTCTCAAGCCCACGAAGTACCGCACACGTCCCACCTTCGGTAGTCCAAGCTTTAAGTCCGGAACCCGAAGTTCCGAAGACAAATTCTGAGCCCGAAATGACTTCCATCCCGGCTCAAAGGTCTAGTCAGCTTCCTTACCCATCAAGAATGAATGATGAGAAGCTCAAAGACAAAAGCAAAGATCAAATGGAAAAAATTTTCCAAATCTTCAATGAACTACACTTTGACATAAGCTTCGTTGATGCTCTCGTTCTAATGCCTAAATTTGCATCCACGCTTAAAGGCTTACTGAAAAACAAAGATAAGCTATCTGAGATGGCTAAAACCCCTCTCAATGAGCAATGCTCAGCGGTCCTTCTCAAGAAGCTTCCCAAAAAGCTTGAAGACCCCGGTAGATTTTTAATCCCGTGTGATTTCTTGGGGATGGTTCAATGCTCCGCCTTGGCCGATCTTGGCGCTAGCATTAACCTCATGCCACTCTCAGTATGGAAGAAACTGTCTCTTCCTAAACTTTCATCCACTTATATGACACTCGAGCTAGCGGACCGTTCCATAACGCGTCCACTTGGGATAGCCGAGGATGTCGTGGTGAAAGTGGGAAAGTTTCACTTTCATACTGACTTTGTTGTAGTAGACTTTGATGCAGATCCTAGAGTTCCCCTCATCTTAGGAAGAGCTTTCTTGAGAACGAGTCGTGCTTTAATTGATGTATTTGCTGAAGAGTTGACCATACGGGTTGACAACGAAGAACTCACGTTGAATATCAACCAAGACTCCAAACCTCTATCCAAACAGAGTGTTGCCACAATTGATCAAAAATCTAAAAGAATCAATGCAACACTCTCAAATTTCACGGTTAAGAGGAGTCACCAAAAACGTGCTGAGCTAAAAGCTTTGAAAATCAACCCTGGTTCAAACAAATGGTTTGAAAGTTGTACCAGGAAAGTCAAGAGTGTTCTTGATGATGATGATCTTGAATCGGAGACTTTATCGGAAGTGGTGGAAATTGCTAGCTCTAAGAGCACACCACTTGTCCCACCTCCGGAATCAGTTTATCGTATCGAGTTTGTTAACTCTGTGGATGAAACCAAACTCTCTTCAGTTTCATCTGAATTGGATGATGATGTTTGTGATCCAATGGGAGACATTCTTCCCATTGAAGAATTGCTCAAAAATGATCCATCATCTCCTAGTCTTATTATTCCCGACTCTTCCATCCCTTCTCTCACTCCTGATGAGGAAGATGACAACTTTTAAAATGAAGTCGATGCCTTTCTAAGTGATGAGTCAATTCCAACAGGAATTGATAATACCTACTTTGATTCGGAGGGAGACATCCTTTTTCTAGAAAATCTGTTGATTGAAGAACCGTTTCCCACCCTCCCTCCCGGACATCTTATTGACAATCACCATATAAGCTTCAAGTTTAAGCTTAAAAATGTCAAAAATGGTGATTTGCTTCTTTCTGATGAGGAATGGACTTGCATTCTCATGCATATCTTTGTTCCATTCTTCACAGATGGTGTGGTTGCTCTTTCCCTTTTCTCTTTCGGGAATGAGGACACCATCTTTGACCCCGGTATCATCCCTTATAGTTTCTACTATTAACAATACCGCGGTTGTATCTCGTCGGTGTGGAACTTTTCGATGTTCATATGTTTGTTAACACTGTGAACGAAAGTCCGATTGAGATTGGTTTTCCACGTTACTTTCCCCATGAACAAATGAATCTGGGGTCGAGTCAAGCTAGCGACTCGGTAATCAAAAAAAGTAGCTAAACATGGGTTTTCACCCGTGTGTTCCACCCTAGTGTGGGGGAGTTGCCCCCCGCTGTTGTATATAACATTTCATGAAAAAAAAAAAAAAAAAAAAATCTTGCTAAATAATTGCCGTAGTATTTCCCTTTTACGTTCTATGTTTCGGCATAACAGCCGGTACTTTGAATATTGAGGGCAATATTCATTTCTAGTGTGGGGGGGAATTCTCACGAATTTTATCATGTAATTATACCGCCTAATTCCCCCATTTTTGGCCAAAATTTTTTTTTTTTTTTTTTTGGAGTAAGTGTTTTTCACTTACTCAGATTACGGTTATCAGTCCGCCATGTCTAATAAGCAAAAGGATTGGCTAATCCAGGAGCAAACGGCTCTTGGTAAAGATATCTCAAATCCGTTGACGGCTTGCAATTTGCCCAAAATTGTATGGTATTCAGCTCACCATATCCTTAAAAGTGAAGAGTTGGCTAGCCCGCAAGTTTATGGCTTGTGGTAAAGGCAGTGGAAAAACCATAATTGGTAATCAGCTCACCAAAGATAATATTGATAATTTATCTAAGAGTTGGCTAGTCCAGAAGCAAACGGCTTCTGGTAAAGACAAATCAAATCCGTTGAAAGCTTGTGATTTGCTCAAAATCATTTGGTTATCAGTGTACCAAGGTTCTTACTTGAACTGAAACAATTTGGCTACTCCAGAAGTAATGGCTTTTGGTAAAGAGATGAAATCCATTATTTTTTCTCAAAACATTGCTTGGGACTAGCAATATCTTAGTGTGGGGGATTGATGAGTGTCTAAATACTCATCATTTTTGTACCAATTAAACTGCAAAAACATCTGAAAGCACTCAGAAATGCATCAAAATGATAAAAATATCACAAATAAGTGTTTTATGTGTTTTAAATGCAAAAATATCAAAATCTGGTGAAAAACGTATCAAGTTTGCATAATTGGCAGTTTTAGTCCCCCAAGTTTCAAAAGTTATCAAAAACAGTCCCTGGTAAAACCAAATAAAGAAAAATATCATTTCAAGTCTCTAGGGATTCCTAAGTTGTCAAAATTGGTCCTTGAGATTTAAAATTGCAAATTTACAACTTAGGTCCCTAAACTTTCAAAAAATGTCAAGTTTGGTCCCTGGAAATTTGAAAATGTCAAAACTAGTCCTTGTACTATTGGAACTTGTCAGTTTTGGTCCTTGTGACAACTTTGGAAAATGGGCAGCTTTGGTCCTTGATCTTTCAGAAATTACAAGTTTTGTCCTTGTATTATAAACCTTCCAAGCCTTGTCAAAATAGAATTGGACCCCTGCCATTACCCCTTTTGACCCCCTGTCATTTCCCTGTTTTGAACCCCTGGTCAAACTAAGTCAAACCCCGCCCACTTTATCCCCTTCCTCCCACCACTTGACTGCAACCCTGCAACCCTCTCCAGTCACCTCAAACCTTTCCCTCTCCCCTCATCATCACCTCTACCCACCTTTCCCACCACAATAAATGCCACCCCCCCCCCTAGTTGCAAAAATCAGAGCCTACAGTCAAAATAGCCTTTTCCCGCCAAAATGATCAAACGGCCAAAATGAATTCTAGACATCCAATGGCCATGATTAAAGCTGGGATTCACTCAGAGGAGAGAGAGGAACAGTATTGGTGTATAAAAGAAGAAAGGGAAGCAAGATACAAGGAGTAGTTAGTTTTTTAAATTCAATGTATGTCGTTTTTAAATCCATATGTCTTAAATAAATTCTTAGTTATAATTTCAAGCTTATATGTATCAAACTAAGTTGTCTCAGTGTATTACATCCATTTTCAAGTATTAATTCAAGTTTTTGTTCACATTTCAAGTTTTATGCTTACTGTTTACAAACTCATTTTCAAACTCCTGTATCAAAGCTTCCAAGTAGCTTTATTTTAGCTCAAATAAGCTTATTTAAGCTTAATATAGCTTTTAGTAAGCTTATGAAATAGATTCAATCAATATTGGTTCCTGGTCAACAAAAGTCAAACTTGGTGGAATTTTGGTTCAAACAGGCATGGAAATGGTTACAGGTTGATGCAGTGCTTGATTTGGATTGGGTTTGGTTAGAATAGTTTAGTTTGGGTTCTGGTTTAAGCTGCAATCATAGCTGGGACACTTGTGAGTTTTGTTTACCTCATTTTCATTTTTAGTTCAATTTGCAGTTTGTGCTTGTATTTGTATTTGTGGACATTAAATGGTTTAAACCTGTTCAGTAGTTGTAACTAGGATAATTAGATTAAACTTCAGTTTTAGCTTAAGTTAAATTAGTGATTGGCTTAGATTAAAAGTTCAAAACAGTTTCTACAAGAGTGTTTGGATCAATTGTCTATATTGAGCTTAAGCTCTTGTTATTGCTTGATACCTGTCTACTTAGTCTTAATATTGTCCACTTGAACCATTTTAGTCATCAAATTGTGTCTGCAAACCTCAAAAGTCAAAATCCATTTTAAACTGTCTCAATTTCAAGTCTGCTAAGAGTTTGAGATATCAAAAACTTGTTCTGTGTTTAGATTACATAGAAATAGCTTGCATCAGGTTTAATTCACCATATAACATCATATTCAGTCATCAAATCAAGATTAAAGTTCATAAAAGTCAAAGTTATCAAATCTGTCAAAAAGTCAAAACTTGCAATTCTCAGTTTGCACCCAACTAGAGAGATTTTTCACAGGTTCATTATTGGTCCAAATCAAGTCAAACTTTGGGATTAATAACTTTAACTGGTCTAGTTTCTTATTAGGATTTTTGTAGATTTTTAGAAATTTTTCTTAAGCTCCAAATAAGCTTGTCAAAAAGGGCTTATATGCCCTGTTCACAAAACTCAGTGAATGCTGAGTTTTCTCAGCTTATTGCAGGGCTTGTCAAAAGCTCCTCAGAGTTTTTCTTGGTCTAGTTTTTGGTTTATAGGTTCCTAGCCAGGTCTACTTTAGACCCCAACATCTGGTTTTGAGTTTGGCTTATTTGAGCAGCTTATTCTTAGGCTGCAAGGTGATACCCAAAACCTGTTTTTAGCACTTAATCTAAAAAAGCCAAAACTGTGTAGTTTGCATTTCAGTGGTCTAAGCTTGTTGTAATTTGTTGCTTTTGAGTAGTAATAGCTTATTATAGCTTCTGTGAAGGTTTGGTGCTCAGTTGGTGCCTTGTGCTTATTTCAAGTGCTTATTTCTAAGCACTTTACATTGCAGTTCCATATTCTTGTGCACAAGCTACTGTTTTTATATTTTTCTTAGATTCAGTATATTAAATTAGACTTTTCTTGAATTTTTCATATTTTTCTAGTACTGTTTGCTATTTTTCCCTATTTAAATCAGTTTTTAAGCATTTTTAAATAGCTTTTAATACAATTAATTCAGAAAAGTTTCAAAAAAATAAGTTTTCATTTTTCTTAGGTTAAGATAAATATAAAAAGTCAAAAAATTATTTTTCCTGATTTTTCTTAGTTAAATTTGTATTTTTAAGCAATTTAAGTATTTTTAAATAGTTTTTAATTCATAGAAAATAGAAAAATAATCAGAAAAATATAAAAATAGTTTTGAAAATTCTTTTTAGTTATTTTAGATTTTTCCAAGTCATAATTTCATTTTTCTAGCTTTATTTCATATTTTCTTGTATTTTAGGGTATTATTAAATAGTTAAAAATAGTTTTTAATAAACAATAATTAGATAAATAGTTTTAAAAAAATAATTTTCTTTTTCTTAAAATTTTCTTTTATCATTAGGTTTGTAAAAATGTCATTTTCATATTTTTAGGATTAATATTGCTTTAGTTTCACATTTTCTTTTGTACGTCACGTAGTTTTTAATTTAAGTTTTATAAAAGAAAAATCAAAAACATCATTTTTGCAAATAGTGATAGCGTTTATTTAATATAGTTTATCTTTTTAATTTCCTTTAATTTTCATTTAAGCCCCTGTAATTTATAAACTGTTTCCTTAGTTATAATCAATCATATCTCTTTATCCGTTCAAATCTTCTCGATCACTACACGTTTGACTATTCTCGCACAGCTCGTTGGGACATAACGACCTGGGGAAACACTATACTCTCCTGGACTTCATTGTATTTGTGTCTGAGCTGTTTTAAGTTTCTTACGGTTGGCCATTCACAAGTGGCCAGCTTGTGTGAGAAAACTTGACGGTTTGGCACAGATCAAAAAACATTTAAAACTTTATAGATATGAGATTTATATACTAAACTTGTATGTGCGTATATTAACAAAATTTGTAAAAGCAACAAATTAGAAAACTATTGGACTAAAAAGTAAGTAGACAAAAATTCAGATTGAAATGTATGGATAAATATGGGAGACTAACATTGCACAAATAGTCACCAACTGAAGAAACAAAATTGTGAACTAAATGCTATAAAAGATAAATATAAATCATATGATTTGTCAAATCATGTGAAAGGACAAAGGATAATTAAATAAACAATTATTCGATATGAATAAGGATGGCAACGGGGCAGGGTATGTCAGTGACTGTATTTTTCATCCCCATCCCCGTTTTCCACTCTCCATCCTCATCCCCATCCCATCCCCATCATGGAATTGCTTTACATCCCCATCCCCAATGGGGATCAAGGATCCCTGCAAGGATTCGGGATTTTTCATCCTCATGAAATAACATAAAAATTTCCACCAACTCGTCAAAAATATAAAGAATTTTGACTCATAAAGTGTCTCAACTGTTGGAACACGAAAAAATGTAAATCATTAGTGCATGGACTTCTAATTTTCTTTTGTAATAGTTTAAGGTACGTTGTGTAGTTTTGTTATGATTTGCGAGACTTACTTACCCCCATCCCCAATGGGGATCAAGGATCCCTGCAAGGATTCGGGATTTTTCATCCTCATGAAATAACATAAAAATTTCCACCAACTTGTCAAAAATATAAAGAATTTTGACTCATAAAGTGTCTCAACTGTTGGAACACAAAAAAATGTAAATCATTAGTGCATGGACTTCTATTTTTCTTTTGTAATAGTTTAGGGTACGTTGTGTAGTTTTGTTACGATTTGCGAGACTTACTTACCCACACAAGTATAGTTGCGAGGGGAAGCTAACCTTATGCATGGGTATAAATACCCCCTACCACATGGGTTATGTGGTGTGTGTTATCTAAATGACTTGAGAGACTTTCT
Source organism: Chrysanthemum seticuspe (assembly GCA_019973895.1). NCBI lineage: Eukaryota > Viridiplantae > Streptophyta > Magnoliopsida > Asterales > Asteraceae > Chrysanthemum > Chrysanthemum seticuspe. Next base: position 94,039,699 of record BPTQ01000001.1, on the reverse strand, counting down.
TTCTTTCTCTCTCATTTCTCTCTCTAAGATAAAGTGTCCACACCCACTTTATCTCTCTTAGAATAATAAGTAGACGTAATATTTTGGAAACAACAATTGGTATTAAAAGCAAAATATGATTAATTGTTTCATTTATTAGTGTTTTAGCTTCGTTTAGATCTTCATTAGTAGTAAGGTTTTGATTTTTATAGATTTTAAAGACTTTCTCTCACTAAAATATTTTTCTAGTGTACGACTTTATAAAGATTAGTCGTTTACGTGTTTAATCTTATAAACTTGTGTTAGAAAAACATACTAGAGATTAAGGAAATGTTTTTTTTATCATTCTATACAAACACTTTATGAATTTGGTGAAGATTTGTGCTTAAAAATGTGGTTATCAAGTCTGGAAAAAGTTTACTTTTGTTCGTAAAAATAGGGTTTTATTTTTGTTCGCAAGATTTTGCTCACAAAATTTTGTTAGCAAGATTACGGTTTTGTTGCGACATCTGGCTTAGAATAGGTTGCAAACCTTGTTTTTGGTTGCGATAGCTCTTTGCGAAGTCTATTTTCTTGCGAAAGTTAGGTTGCGATAGCCTTGATCTTTTGTTTGCGAGAGTTATTCTTGCGATACTAGCTTTGCGAAGTTTTTTGTTACCCGCATTTTACGAAAGAAAATTGTGCCCATTTCCCAAGAAATTGTTGCGAGAGCTTCAACTATACTTGTGATAGAAGAAGCTTGCGACATGATGCATGGGTTCGGGGTCAAAAGACTTCCTTTTCCGCGAGCAAGCTTTACAACCCACTAGGCAGTGTACCTAATCGTTGCGGTGTAGTATGGGTAAGCCTAAGGGGTTGATCGTTCTCTAGGGAAATAGAGATCCTAGTAGAGATGTATGACGTGAAGGTGAGGTTGAGGATGATTCTTTTAGCTTTTATTATGTTTTTTTTTAAAACAAGTAAATATCTCGGGGTATAGGAGGGGGGTGGTACTTCTACCAATTTTAACTACTTACTAATAAAGATTAAAAACTAATTACTCCCTTCATCCTATATTATAAGTCCATATTGCTATTTATTGTTGTCCAAAATATTTGTCCATTTTATATCCCAACCAATCAAAAGAGACTTTAGTGGATAGAAATGATATTTGATTGGTTAGTAAAGTAGTTAGTGGGAATTTATTAAACTTTCTGCAAAATGAAAGTGGACTTATAATTTGGGACGGAGGGAGTAACTAAAAAAAAGGAAAAGGAAAGCTATGTATTGTATGGTGTATTCTTAAGATAATTAAAAGCGTGTTTACTTAGATGTTCTTACTCCCTAGTTATCTCTTATTAGTCGGTTGAATTGTCACATCCTCATCTTAATTGGTGCGTTGCATTCCGTGTTGGTCATAGGGGGTGCCTAATTCCCTAGTTCTATGAATTGTAACTCTCCTCTAGACTATCAGGGATCACCAAGTACCGTAGTATCTCCCCCGAATACTCTATTATCCTAAAGCTACAACTCACGCAATAAACACAATGATGGTTCAAGCGAACTCTCAAGCTTTGTGCTATTTAGGACGTTCAAGTTCGCAACAATTAAAGAAGAAGCCAGTTTTCCTTACTCTAGCGTCTACCAATTAAAACAAGATACAATCTAACAATAATTAACAACTAGGTTTCATAGATCTAAGCAAACACAATGTTAATTTAGCTACTCATGATAGGTAAGCATGCACACACACAAACAATTGAACATAGGCTAAACATGGTGATATAATGGATTAACAAACTTATCTTTAGGTGTAAAGAAGGGTTTGGAACCCTAAAATACTGCCTAAGTTGGACTATTAATGAACTAGGGTTTTCTCTCCAAAATACTACTCTCTAAATGCAGAAAAATTGAATTCTATATATAGATTTACAAATCCAACGGCGTCGCCTTTTGCTGGTGACGCTGTCTAGTCACCGTATGTACACCCCCAAAATTTGATAGCAACCCTTGCGATAACTCCTATCCATGAGAAGCTTTATTAAGACTAAAGTTTTTGCTCGTACATGTCATAAAAAAATTTAAATTTGGTGCTAAAATTGCCCAAACAAATATTTCTCATAGCTTATTACACAAACGAACTAGGACAAGACAAATATTCAAGGATAAGCATAGTTTCTAAGTTCCCGTTTTATTCTCCCTCCCTAAACTTAAACTAAACATTGTCCCCAATGTTCCCCGAAAGTATCAAAGTTATGATAAAGGAAGGTAAGTAAAAGAGAAAGAAACTAGTACTCCCCTGATTAGCTCATTAGGATCCGTGTGAAGTAGTGGTTAAATTATTTCCCAAGAATAATGTATATGTGATAAGCTCCATCCAATATTTAGTTTCTTCTTCTTGCCAAATATAACCTGCACACTTATAAGAAAACAGACGAAACCTTCGCGTAAAATCGTCGGTAAAACTATATATGACACAACTACACTAGGATATAATGCTTGTGGTATGGATGTTTGCAGATTTTCTGAAAAATTAAGACCTGAGAATTTCCAAAAATTTATACATAGCACAGAAAACGAGAAAATTTTATAAGCTGTTTCTGCTCGACCTGACGTCGTTAGGTTCTAATCATGATGCCGTCAGGTTGTCCTGACAGAAACTGGTCTACTGCGTTTTCCTGGAAAAATTACATCTTTAGAATCTGGAAAAATTCCTGCAAAACATCCATTATGACTCGATACAAGCATTTGACTCTAACAAACACACTTTTACATCAATTTCAATAATTGTAATTCTCATGTTCACGTTCTTTTAAAAAAGTGTGTAATCTTCCCTACACTTATCTTATTGTGAAATACCTTTATATGTAATTAAGACAAGGTTAAAGACAAATAAAGCATTTTCACAAATTCAAACATGAGAATAAACAACAATGAAAAAGATGTATGACAAACAAACAAGCAAAAAATTAAGCATGAGTTTCCTCCCACGATGCGCTTTTCTTTATTTATGAGTCTTGTAGCTAGACTCGAAGTCGTGCTCCTACTTTCCTTATATCTTATATGCCCATTCGATTTCCTTAACTCTTCTTTCATCACGAATATATTCAAGGCCTAACTCTAGACAAGCGGTGTAGTAAACCTTGTTCTCCCAATCTACTTCAAAATCCGGAATGTTGTCTACATCTAAATCATCAATACCTTTAAACTTTTTATTTTTGTAGGGCATTATATATTTAACACATTCGGTCCCATTTGAGAACTTGGCTATTCCTTCCTCTTGATCATTAACCATCATAGATTCCTCAATAAATGGTCTCCCAAGTATCACATCTCCTAAAAATACATCAATGATTCCTTTAACATCTTCCAAGATCATGAAATCACACCTATATGTGAAATTATCTACGAAGACATGCAATCCTCTAGCTCTCCCAACATAGTTACTTACTTTCCTAGGGTAAAAGGGATCTCTCATAGGTCCTAACTTTTCGCTCACGATCCAATTGTGATAGAGCCTAGACATTATGTTCATGGGTGCCTGATAGTCTAAGTAAGTGTGATCCCTATATAAGTACCTAATCAATCACGGTATCTTAATGTTTTTAGGGTCACCCCTTTTTATGCATGGCTCGAAAGGTGGTCACAGGTAGTTAACTATGTTAAAGTGATAGGCGGTTTCCTTTCCATTTGGGTATGACTCAAAATACTCCCTAAGTTCCTCTTCCTCACTACCTTCCATAATTTACAATACCTTATAATCCCCTTCTCCCATTTCATCCTCTGAATCATCGCTCGTGGTTGAATCACTATCTAAAGTACTAGTGGATTCCTTAAGGGCTTTCTCAAGTGCACTTTCAATTATGCTATTCAATTTCTTAAGTTCTCCAATTTCACTAACAATACGAGCTCGAAGTTGGTTAGCAAAAGTTAGATCGAGTGGTGGGTAGTTGTTTGATGGTGGGTTATCACCTTCCATGATGAAAAGTGATGGGATTACTAACAAAGTCACGAAGAAGGGGGATAGACTACAAGGAAGCTAAAAATTAGAAAAAATCTCACTTGATAGGAATCAAGCAAGGGAACCTAAACGAGACAGAAATCTAACTAGCTATTCTATTCCCCGGCAGCGGCGCCAAAAACTTGATGTGCGTACGAAGCGCGTTTGGGGTCAAAGGAACTTCCTTTTCGTCGAGCAAGTTTTTCAACACCCTAGGCAGTGAACCTAATCGTTGTAGTGTAGTATTAGGTAAGCCTCGGTATTGATATCGTTCTCTAGGGGAATAGGAATGCTAGTAAGAAGTGTACTACGCTAAGGTTGGGGTTGAGGATGATTCTTTTTTATCTTTTATATGTTTTTTAGAAAGCTAAGGGTAAAATCTCGAGGCAATGGATTTGGGGGTGGTACTTCTACCGATTACTTCTACTATCTATTATCTAATACTACGGGTAGCTATGTCTTTTTGATTGTGTGCTCGTATGATGATTAAAAATGTGTTTACCTAGATACTATTACTCCTTAGTTATCTTTTATTGTTGGTTGAATTGTCACGTCCTAATTCTAAATGCGTTGTGTTTTCTAAGGTCGTAGGGAATGCTTCTGCCCTAACTCTTTGAGAATACCTTTATGTTATTGTCTATGAAGTCCTCTAGATGATTCATAAACTAACTTTAAGGTTATCTTTGGATGTTTAGACTACGAATTCTGCTAAGTGTTTCATAAACTAATGTTCACAAAGATTACTCAAGCATTTAAATACAACGATAGCCTAGTGCACTCCTAAGCCATTTACAATTAAGATAAGAGACAACCAATCAATAATTAACAACTAGTTTTCATAGATCTAAGCAAACACACAAGAAATTTAGCCTGACATGTTAAACAAGCAAGCATACACACATTCAATGGAAGACATAATGATACTAATGGAATAAAACACTTATCTTGATGTGTAAAATAGGGTTTGGGACCCAAAGATACTGTCCAAGTCGGACTACAAATGTTTAGGGTTTTTACTCCACAAGTCTAGCTCTTTAAAATAATGAAAAATCGAATTCTATATATAGATTTACACTTGCGACGGCGTCGCCTTATAGGTGGGACGCCGTCAGATCGCCGTCATTAGGTTTTTCGTCTTGGCCAATTTGTCGATGGGACGGCATTACGTTGTAGTTGTGACGCCATCGGGCTTCAGCAGGGACGTCGTCTGATTCTGGATCTGGGTCGTCTGAGATGAAAAGTCTTAGTGACGCCCTTCCTCTTTAAAGCCTGACCCCGTCGGGTTTATTTGAGCAAAAAGTCTACTGAGCCGTCAGGTGCATCTATTATCAAATTTGTAGAGGAGGATGACGTCGCCCTTTAGTTGGGACGTCATCAGCTTCAATTTTAGCAGCTTGAGTGTCTTCAATCTTGACTTAGCCATTTTCTTCATGTATTCACTCCTTTTCGTCCAAATATGCATCATTCCAGCATTTTGCTTCCAAGAGACCTAAAAAGTGAAAAGGAACAAAATTAAGCAGTAACGGATATAAAAGTGATCGATTAAGGGCTTAAATGACCCCTTAAAAGTGTACGTTTTAAATCCTTATCAGACATGCAATCCTCTAGCTCTCCTAACAAAGTTACTCAATTTCTAAGGGTGAAAGGGATCCTTCCTAGGTCCTAGCTTCTCGCTCATGATCCAATTGTAATAGAGCCTAGACATGATGTTCATAGGAGCCTTATAGTCAATGTAAGTGTGATCCCTATATAAGTAGGCAATCATGCATGGTATCTTAATATTCCTAGGGTCGCCCTTTTTATGCACGGGTTGAAAGGTGGTCACGGGTTATTAACTATGTTATAATGATAGGCGATTTCTTATCCATTGGGGTATGACTTAAAGTATTCATTAAGTTCCTCTTCCCCATTACCCTCCATAATTTCTAACACCCTATAATCTCCTTCCTCAAGTTCTTCATCCGAGTCATCACTCATAGTAGAATCGCTATCTAATGTACTAGTTGTCTCCACAAGTGCTTTCTTGAGTGCGCTCTTAATTATCCTATTCAATTTCCTAAGTTCTCGAATTTCATTATAGATTCGAGCGCAGAGTTGGTTGGCATAGGTTCGATCAAGTGGTGGATTTTGTGGTAAGCAGTTTGGTAGTGGTAATGGATGATGTGGTGGTGGATTGTTGTTGGGTGGATTATCACCATCCATGACGAAAAGTGACAAGGCTACGAACAAAAACATAAAGAAAGGGGGTAGACTAAAAGAAATCTAATGAAAAAAGAAAAAAGGCTCACTTGATAGGAATCAAGCGAGTAGACCTAATTGATATAGAAAACTAACTAGCTATTCTACTCCCCGGCAGCGGCACCAAAAACTTTATGCGAGCAAGCTTTACAACCCACCAGACAGTGTACCTAATCGTTCTCCAGGGGAATAGAGATGCTAGTATAGATGTATAACGAGAGGGTGAGGTTGAGGATGATTCTTTTAGCTTTTTTTATATTTTTTGAAAACAAGTAAATATCTCGGGGTATAGGAGGGGGGGTGGTACTTCTACCAATTTTAACTACTTACTAATAAATATTAAAAACTAATTAACTAATAAATGGGGAAAAAGGTAAGGTATGTATTGTATGGTGTGTTCTTATGATAATTAAAAGCGTGTTAACTTAGATGTTCTTACTCCCTAGTTATCTCTTATTGGTCAGTTTAATTGTCACATCCTCATCTTAATTGGTGCATTATATTCCGTGTTGGTCATAGGGGTGCCTAATTCTCTAGTTCTATGAATTGTAACTCTCCTCTAGACTATCCGGGATCGCCAAGTACCATAGTATCTCCCCCGAATACTCTATTATCCTAAACCTACTACTTACGAAATAAACACAATGATGGCTCAAGTGCACTCTCAAGCTTTGTGCTATTTAGGACGTTCAAGCTCGCAACAATTAAAGAATAAGCCAGTTTTCCTTACTCTAGCGTCTACTAATTAATACAAGAGACAACCTAGCAATAATTAACAACTAGGTTTCATAGATCTAAGCAACACAATAGTAATTTAGCAACTCATGATTGATAAGCATGCACACACACAAAAAATTGAACATAGGATAAAAATGGTGATATAATGGATTAAGAAACGTATATTTAGGTGCAAAGAAGGGTTTGGAACCCTAGAAAACTGTCCAAGTCAGACTATTAACGAACTAGGGTTTGCTCTCCAAAATACTACTCTCTAAATGCAGAAAAATTGAATTTTATATATCGGGGTGTCGTCTTTTGCTGGTGACGCTTTCTGGTCGCCGTCTTTAGGGTATCGTTTAGACCAAGTCATCGTTAGGACGGCGTCAGTTGAGGAAGTGTGACGCCGTCTGGCTTCATAAGGGACGTCATCTTGGAATGGTTCTTGGACGTCTGGTGTAAAACAAAGGGTGACGCCTTCCAGAATTAAAGCGTGACGTCGTCATGTTGTAGAACCAAAATCACACCTGAGCCGTCGCTTGCAATTTAATTAGAAAACCTCCTTAGCGACAGCGTCGCCCTTTGGGTTGGGACGCCGTCAGGTACAGAATACAGCTTTGTTTCTTTACCTTGCCGTTTTCTTCATGTTTTCGCTCTTTTTTGTCCAAAAGTGCTTGATTCCAGTATTTTGGTTCCAAAAGACCTAAAATGTGAAAAGGAACGATTTTAAGTAGTAACGGATATAAAATGTATCGATTTAGGGCTTATATGACCCCCTAAAAACAAATTTTTTAAATCCTTATCACGACACCTCCTTTGCGAGACAACCTCTTAGCCACTGTTCACGAAATAAAAATCTGCCCGTTTCACAAGATATTTTGCGAGAGTTACTGTTTAAAAGACTTTGTGTTGTGAGACCTTGGTTACAAGAATTTTGACCCACAATTTTTACCACACTCACTTAGCACCTTTAAGACTTGGTTTGCAAAACTTTGATTACTACTCATAATATTTTACTTTCCATTTCAATTGGACTTTAATTTATTTCAACTTTGTAAATGTAAAAATTGTTAAGAGACTTTAGTCAACTCAATATCACAACATCTAATAACAAATTATAAAAAATCTCAAAACCAATAAGCTAAAACACAACCTTTAAACAAAACAGCAACTCATATCAAAGATCCACCATCACAATGTCTACTACTCAAGATGCATTGGCCGCAAGGAGTGATGCACGACCTCCCATGCTGTATCAGGGAAACAATGTTCAATGGTCCTCAGGGTTTATCAATGTTCTAATGGGCTATAAGGAAAGAAAGCTATTAACTTACTCTATAAAAATGGTCCATATGTGATGAAAGATATTGATGTTGTTGCTAATCCTGGACAAAAGAAACTTCAAGAAGAAGATGATCTAAGTTCCACTTAACTTGCACAATTCGAAGCTGATATCTGGGCTAAGAATCTAATTTTGTTTGGGTTGAGCATCGAGATCTACAATGCCATTGATAGTAATCTAACTTTTCATGATCTATGGCAAGCCTTCGAAAGATTGATGCAAGGTGTTGGTGTTGGTATACAAACTTAACAAACATTAGCTTTGTGGAATTATCAGTCTTTCAAGCAACAACCTAAGAAAAACCTAGACGATTCATACATCCGTTTCAATAAGCTTATCAATGAAATGAATCGTCACAACCCTAAAAGAACCAACATTGAACACAACACTATGTTTCTCACCAACTTGCAACCAGAATGGCAACGTTTCACCATTGCAATCAGAAATCAAAACCTCACAAAGAAAGACATCAACAATTTGTTTGATCTATTGAAACACAATCAAGTTGAGGTCAGTGACATCAAAGAACAGAAAAAGAAAAGAAAAATAAAAGGACTCATCAACTCAACAATCAATGCATGGTCCTCTTTCCGTAGTCTCATCATTTCAAACTAATCATTCACCATCCTAGAGCTCAAACAATGACATAAGTTACCCACCCTTGGAAGATGCAAATGACCTTACTTCACAAGACTCTGCAAACCTTGAACTAACAAAAATAGTTCAAAAATCTGGCATTACTTAGGAAACAAATTCAGAAATCTTTCTATATATGTCCAACCGATAATAATCTTCAAACCGCTTCTGCACCAACTGCAATTAACAAAAGACAAGGTGCTCTACCGAGAGGTGAACTGATTAGGTAGGGTGCACCGAGGGTTGAAAAGAATGATGTTGTTCAGGAAGTTCAAGAACCAAAATGCTTTGGATGCGGTCAAACAGGTACTTTTGCAAGAGCTTGTCCAATTGGCAAGGTGCGTAACAAAGCTTACTACAGACAAAAAATGTTTCTAGCTGATATGGATTAAAAGGGTTAGGCAATGACTGCTGATGAAAATGATTTTATGGTTGACACAAATGAAGAAGGAGAATTATTGGAAACAAACATGGTGTTTATGGCTTCTTTAGAGAAGGTGGATGTTTATGAAGCTCAAGATGGAGAAACAACTCCAAGCTATGACACTGATGCTGAAGAAGATGACAAGTTCATCAACAAGGTACACACATTTGATGCTTGTGAAATAATTGAACTTGAATTAATTGATGGCAACATTCTAACAAGTAGTAAGATAAATGAAATCAACACATGAAACTTAACATCTACAAGTAATGATATTCAATTATCCACTACAAGTGTCGAATGTAATCATGAATCAACAAATCAAGATCAAAATGACATGCTTCAAAACTATGCCACCATTCAATCTCAAATTCAAAATTATGCTAACTTAATAAACTGGAACACAATAAAAGTGCTTCCTTGGAAAAGAAAATCAAGGACATGTTACATGATAACCAGTCTGAACGACCTATAGTGCCAAAACGTCAAATTCTTGAGTTACAAAATGAGATTTTTCAATTAAAACAAAATATTTCGACTTTTGATAACATTAAAAAGAATTATGAAAACGAAGTTTCAAAACTTAACAAAGAAAAAGCTAATTGTATTCAACGATTAACAAAAGCTAAAACTAAACTTCGCACCACCGATCAGACTATTCAAACTATACACATGTTAATACCCAAACCACATTCAATCTTGGATCTAAAACAGAGTCTTGGTGGTCCTGAACCATCTTATCTTGACATGGTCAAACGTATTTAACCAAGTTTGTATAATGCTGATTACATGAGACGTGACACCTTCAAAGATTACTTGTTTGTTCCTAATGACATCACTAAAGAGAAAACTAAAAAACGCTTGAATGTTTCACATAAGAATACTAATTTTTCCTACTTTAGTGCAGATTATGGTTTGATAAAAAAAGAAAACATTATTTTAAGGAAACAAACATATGTGCAAAATCATGTGGAAAAGATTTTTGAAAACCCATATGATCCAAACAAATTTGAGGGTTTAGCTAGAAAAACTTTTTGTAATTTCAAAAATCAAATAAATTGTACACTATCTATTATTTGTGGAAAGCAAGAGTTTAAAATGACTGAACTTTTGAAATCCAATTCTTATGAAATGGAAATCTTAATGGAAGTCGAAAAGGTTTTGAAAACTTTTACCGATCTTTCCATGAATAAATTTAATGAACAATTTATAGCTTTTGAAAAAGCATTGATTTCTGAAATGCAAACTGATTTAACTTACGTCACATCTCTTGAAGATGAATATGACTTTCTCAGTCTAAACTCTGATGATGCGCGTGGAAGGCGCGTTCGGGGTGAAGGAAACTTTCTTTTCGTCGAGCAAGTTTTTCAACTTCCTAGGCAGTGAACCTAATCGTTGTAGTGTAGTATTGGGCAAGCCTCGGGGATTGATATCGTTCTATAGGGGAATATGAATGCTAGTAAAAAATGTATGACGAGAAGTTGGGGGTTGAGGATGATTCTTTTTTTTATCTTTCTACGGTTTTTTTTTAGAAAGCTAAGGTAAAATCTCGGGGCAATTGGTTTGGGGGTGGTACTTCTACCGATTACTCTACTTATCTAATTATATAATTATCTAATTAACTAGTTACTACGGGTAGCTTATGTCTAATTGAGGTGTGCTCGTATGATGATTAAAAATGTGTTTACCTAGATACTATTACTCTCTAGTTATCTTTTATTGGTCGGTTGAGTTGTCACGTCCTTATCTTAACGCATTGTATTCCTAAGGTCGTAGGGTATGCGTGCCCCCTAGTTCTTTGAGGTTATCTCTCGTATATGACCTACGAAGTCGGCAAGCCTAAGCTATTTCATCCATAGACCACATCATCATAAAGCATACTCAAGCATTAAATACAACGAATGATGCCTAGTTGCACTCCTAAGCCAATTTTCAATTAAGATAAGAAACAACCTAACAATAATCAATAACTAGGTTTCATAGATCTAAGCTGTTAGCCTTAATAGTTTTTATTAGAAGTGATGGTCATTCACGTTTAGGAACTTTGTAACGTGTGTTAGATATCGTGATAGAAAAGTCAACGGGCTCGTGGATTGGGCTAAGCTATATGGCTAGGCGTTATGATAAGCTTGCCTTATATCCAATCCAACCTTTGTCCAAGCCCATGAAGCCCATAGAAAGCCTTTTAGGGCATCATGTTACTTGTACTATATAAACCCCTCAAAGTCTCATTTGAGGGGTGTGCTTGAGTGTGTGTGTGTGTGTTTTTTCTTTGGAATATACAACTTATTGTTTTCATCTTTCTCTCACAACATACACGGTTTTTACATCAAGTCACCATCATCTTAATCTTTCCTTCTTTATTTACACATACGTTTGTGTTTGTGGTTAACGTGTTTCTACGCGTAACAGTGGTAACGTGTTAGGTTTGTGATAAGGTTGATAAAAGTAAGGTCCTACAATTGGTATCAATCGCCTAACAATGGTTTAGGAGTGTTTGTGTTTGTTTTGAAGTTTTGTGTTTGTGTTTGTGTTTGTTTTGAAGTTTTGGTACCATACGCCTAACAATGGTTTTGAACTTGCAGCTCCAGTCATTGGGAATTATGGAAATGTGAATCAGGGTAATCAGGTTAAGTGTTATAACTGTCAAGGATTGGGTCACATGGCAAGGAATTGTCCAACTAAGCCGAAAAAGAAGGATCTTGCGTATCTTCAGAAAGCTATTATGTTGGTACAAAAGGAACAATCTGGACTTCAATTGAGTGCTGAGGAACATGACTTCATGGCTATTATGGATGATTTGGAAGACCTCGAGGAACTCAATGCAAACTGCATCTTCATGGCAAATCTTCAGGAGACTAAGTACGACACTGATTCTGACGCACCTCCTGTCTATGACGCCAACGCAGTATCTGAGGTACCAATCACTGATCCATGCTATAACAATGTCATATTTGATGTGTTTACTCATGACAAACAGCATTCTGTGACATCAGCACCTACTTATGATACATACCTGGACAATCCGAGTTGTAGCAATACTAACTCTGAGACTCCAGATGTGGATCCTAGTGGAGACTGTGTGGCATAAAATACTGAGACTGATGAGGAAACACGTGCTTATTTTGAATCATTAATCAATAACTGTGACATTGAAATTGAGAAAGTTAGAACGGCCAATCGCGAAGTTAAGGCCGCGAATGCTAAATTGACCGATGAGCTTAAGAGTTACAAGGAGAATGCAAAAGCCTTTGAATTTCAGAAAAACAAAGAATCAGAATTAGAAATTGGTTATCGAAATTTGGTTTCTAAAGAACAACTTTTGCAAATCAAGTATAACACACTTGATGTGAATTTGAACTTAAAAATTAAATCTCTAAACAAGGAAATTTCTGATTTAAATAACCAACTTTCTAAACAAAAAGAAATGTTTTCTAATCTTGAAAAAGAGAAGAAGCAGTTGATTACTGATTTTTCAAAACGAGAAGACTCTCTTCTTGATGAAATTCTTGATAAAAATGAAAAAATCCAAACTTTGGAAAATTTGCTTCTTAAAACGGGTCATTCTGCTCAAACAATCAAGATGCTTTCTAATCAAGTAAATCCGCGTTTTCATACTAATAATAGAATGGCACTTGGTAACGACCCTTCTTCGTTCCTCAAGAAAGCTCAGAAACCCCATAATGTGTTAAACAATGGCAATGCTTTACATGAACCCATTATTGTTCGTGATTCTCTTGAAACGTTAGAACTATCTGAGGAGAGTAGATCAAAAATGAAACAAAAGAATCCGGAAATCAAACCTATTGATTATAACAAATGGAACAAAATTAACGGAATTACTGTTGTTAATCAAAAAGAAAAGTCAAAGTTTTCCATCACACCAAGTGTTTCAAACAAAGAGTCAACACCTGCTTCAAAATCTGTTTCAAAACCAGTTGTTGTCTCAAATTCTCTTTCGAACATTGAACAAAATGTCTTCAAACAATCCTTTTAACACAAGTGATGCGAGAAGTATTTTAGAAAATGTGAAAACTAGAATTGTGGATCTTCAAGACACTGTTAAAACTAAAACCAATATTACAACAAACATCTGGTTTAATAGTTTTGATAATGAAAATATAAAGTACTTTGAAACTCAAATTGCCCCTCAACTGAATGCCATCAGTTCAAGGGTAATTCATTTTGAACAAGCGTTTTTGAAAGAAACAGTTGACTTTGTCAAGGACCATAAATCCCTGGTAAAGCAAGCTAATGACTGTGTTGAACAAATCAAAGTTTTGGAAAATTTAAATAACTCTCTCTTCGAAGATGTTCTGACTACTGATATTATGTCCATCATTTTGCAAACATATTCTGTTGAAGATCATGAAAGACTCCAGTCTGAGACCTCCGAAATTGTTTCAAAATATGAAAAAGCTCTTGAAAAACTTGAAAAAGAAAATGTGTCATATTTTAAACAACTTGATCGAAAAACTGAGGAATGCAAATATGACAAATTGTCGTATGAGCGTGCCTACAATGACATGAAAGCGAAAAATGATCTTTTGAGGGCTTAGCCGGAATGTCAAAAAGGAAAGGCAGTGGATACTAAGATTTCAAAACCATTGACTGAGGAGAAAGCAAATGTTCCCAAACCGGTTTCAAAACCAAAAATGTCTGTTTCTATGCCTCCTCCAAAAGTCAATGAGAAAAATGTTTCATCAAAACCAGTCACTCCACCTGCCCTACCTAAACAAAATGTGTATAAAGGAAAAGCGGTTATCGAGAAACCAAAAGTTTTAGCACCTGGCCTTTTTAAGATGAGTACCACTAATGCGTCTGCCTCCACATCTAAAACATATGGAACAAACGACCTAAGTTTAGAAAAGCACTATAAAGAGACTAGGAAAGCTGAAACCATCTCCCTTGATAAAAATGTAAATCCTAATGCGTGTGCCTTACCTTCTACAGGACTAGAAAGCACCTCTAGGATCAGCAGACCAAAGCCTAAGAGCAATACAAGGAACAATAGAGTCTCGACTGCCTCTATGAGTAGTTGCTTGAATAAAGAGAAGAAAGTAGAAGAACACCTTAGGAATTTACCATTTTTGAAAAAGAAAGACATTTCATCTAAATGTACTGAACCTATGAAACTTGCTAAGTCTAATGAATGTGTTGAATCTCTTTGTTTAACTTGCAAGAAATCTTTAATTAATGTTCAAGATGATTGTATTTCTAAGCATGTAAATGATAAGCCTGTTAAGAAGAACGTTCCAAAAAGATCTTACGCTAAACGTGTAGGAAGACTAGTTGCAAAACTTAGACTTTACACTACTGACAGGAACTATAGTGTATACTTTAGGGATGATATTTGGAAACCCACAGGTAGAACTTTCACACTCCAGCATGGTAAAATGAGTGATAAACCAGAATTCCCTGTAGAAAACCTTCTTGAGTGTGATCAGGATTTTACCTCTAACCCAAAGGAACCAAAATCAAAACGGTTTCCACAATATTCTTTTTCTGTTACTGGCAGGTTATCGAAATTTGTCTTTGGATCGTCGACTCGGGTTGCTCCAAGCACATGACCGAGAATCTGAAGCTGTTGATCAATTTCGTCTGGAAATTCATGGGAACCGTACGTTTTGGAAATGATCATGTAGCAGCTATCATGGGTTATGGAGATCTACCTTTTGGAAATTATTTGATCACTCGGGTTTACTATGTCGAAGGGTTGGGACACAATTTGTTTTCAGTCGGGCAGTTCTGTGATGCAGATTTAGAGGTTGCTTTTAGGAAAAATACTTGCTTCGTTAGAAAGTTGGATGGCTCTGATCTCTTAACTGGGAATCGTGATACAAACCTGTATGCTATCAACATCAATCAAATGGCCTCTTCATCACCAATATGTCTTATGACACGAGCATCTGGAACACAGTCCTGGTTGTGGCATAGAAGGTTATCCCATCTCAATTTTGACACCATCAACAATCTTGCCAAAGACAACATTGTCAATGGACTTCCAAAGTTCAAATACACCAAGGATCACTTATGTCCATCATGCGAACAAGGAAAAAGCAAAAGAGCATCATATAAACCCAAACCCGTACCTAGTTCGGAAGCAAGGTTGCATATGTTGCACATGGACTTATGTGGCCCAATGAGAGTTGAAAGCATTAATGGGAAAAAGTATATTCTCGTTATCGTCGATGATTATTCGGGATATACATGGGTTAAGTTTCTGAGATCAAAAGACGAAGCACCAGGCATCATCATCACCTTTCTGAAACGTATTCAAGTACTTCTTCAAACTCTAGTAAGGTTGTAAGAACAGACAACGGCACAGAATTTACTAATCAGGAGTTAAGAACTTATTTTGAAGATGTTGGAATTACACATCAGACATCAGTTGTTAGAACTCCACAGCAGAATGGGGTAGTTGAAAGAAGAAATAGAACTCTTGTGGAAGCTGCTCGCACAATGCTAATCTATTCTAGTGCACCGTTATTTATATGGGCTGATGCTGTTGCCACTGCTTGTTTCACTCAGAACCGATCCCTCATCCATCCAAGATTCAATAAAACCCCATATGAGATAGTGAACAACAGAAAACCTGATATCTCTTACTTTAACGTGTTTGGCGCTTTGTGATATCCAACGAACGACAGAGAAGATCTAGGTAAATTGAAAGCTAAAGGTGATATTGGAATCTTCATTGGATATTCAGATAACTCGAGGGCATTCAGGGTGTATAACAGAAGAATTAGGAGGATCATGGAGACGATGAATGTGAAATTTGATGAACTTTCACATATGGCTTCTGAGAGACTCGCTCTAGAACCCGCACTAAACCAGAAGACTTCTGGACACATCAGTTCAGGACTCGTACCTCAAAGAGCTCAATAAACTTCGTTTGACAATCCTAAAGAACAAGAATGGGAGAATTTCTTGGAGTTAATGTTCGATGAATACTATGGTGGAACTTCGACAAATGCATCAAACCATCATTCTGTTGCACCCGCTCAAAATCATCCTCCACCACCAACAGAAGATGCATCTACAACGGTCGAAACCAATGCACCAACTCCATCAACATCATCTACATCTACTCCAGTTCTTGCACTCGTTCTACCAGCAGTTGATGAGCAAAACCAAAACCAAAACGATGCAACGTTAGATGAAGACTTATTTGAAAACCCGTTTGCTACGGAATCAGCTGAATCATCTTCATGCTTACGAGAACCATCTAACTCGCATACGTTTAACCAATGGTATCCTTCTACTCTAAAGTAGACAAAAGACCACCCAATTGAACAAGTTATTGGTGAACCTTCAAGGCCAATTCAGATGAGACGTCAACTTGCCACCGATTGCGACTTGTGCATTTACCTTTGCTCAATTAGCAATATCGAGCCAAAGAACATTCGCGAAGCAATGGCAGAACCCGCATGGATAGAAGCGATGCAGGAGGAACTTCTCCAATACCGTCTTCATGACTCTTGGGAAATGGTTCCAAGACCAATTGACGTTCGCGTCATCGATCTCAAATGGTTATAGAAGAACAAAAGGGATGAAGAGATGACTGTAATTCGCAACAAAGATCGTCTTGTGGCCAAAGGATACAGACAAGAGGAAGGGATAGACTTTGAAGAGTCATTCGCGCCGGTAGCCAGACTTGAAGCAGTCAGGATTTTCTTAGCCTATGCAGCTCACAAAAACATCACGGTTTATCATATGGACATTAAGACCGCGTTCTTGAATGGAACTCTGAAAGAAGAAGTGTACGTGAGTCAGCCAGAAGGCTTCATCGACTTGGAACATCCAGACTACGTCTACAAACTCAAAAAGGCAATCTATGGATTGAAACAAGCTCCGAGAGCGTGGTATGATGAACTGTCCTCTTTCCTTATCCAAAACAATTTCACCAAAGGAACAGTTGATCCTACCTTGTTTACTCAAAAATGCAAAAATGACATTTTGATTGTTCAGATTTATGTGGACGACATCATCTTTGGGTCAACTAATCCGAATCTTTCGAAACACTTTGAAAATCTCATGAAAAGCAAATTTGAAATGTCAATGATGGGGGTACTAAAATTCTTTCTTGGTTTACAAATACATCAGTCCCCTCGTGGAATTTTTATAAATCAAGCTAAATATACAACTGAGATTTTTGAAAAATCATGGTATGGATAATTGTGATTCGGTCGGAACACCAATGGTAACTTCACCAAAAATTGGAGCTGATTTGTTTGGGAAACCTATTGATCCGAAGAAATATCGGAGCATGATTGGTTCTCTCATGTACCTCACTGCTAGTCGACCAGATATTCATTTTGCTGTTTGCTTACTAGCACGGTTTCAGGCAAAGCCTACCGAACTACACCTCAAAGAGGTTAAACGGATCTTTCGGTACCTGAAGACATCCATTCACATGGGACTTTGGTATCCGAAGGAATCCGGATTTGATCTAATTGCCTTTTCAGATGTGGACCACGCAGGTGATCAAGTTACAGCAAAAAGAACATCCGGAGGAGCACAATTTTTGGGTGAAAAGTTAGTAAGCTGGTCATCAAAGAAACAAGATTGCACTGCACGTTCAACCGCTGAAGCTGAGTATGTGTCTCTATCTGCGTGTTGTGCTCAAGTTCTATGGATGAGAACACAACTCACAGATTATGGCTTTACTTTCGATAAAATACCTATGTGTTGTGACTCGAAAAGTGCCATAGCCATATCATGCAATCCTGTTCATCACTCAAAGACTAAGCATATCTGTGTCCGCTACCACTTCATCAAAGAGTACGTCGAAAATGGTACTGTTGAATTATTCTTCGTGAAGACTGATTACCAACTCGCCGATCTATTAACTAAAGCCCTTCCAAAAGAAAGGTTTGACTATTTAGTTCGACGAATTGGAATGCGAAGCCTAACCCCTGAGGAGTTAGAACGTCTTCTTGAATCTTCTTGAAAATGATTTTCCAAAAAGCTTCGCTGTAAATATTTTTGAAAAACAAAATACAAAATTTGAAAAACCAACAAAAGAAAAATATAAAAATATAAAACTTTAAAAAAATTCAAAAACAATAAAAAATCAAAAATCCAAAAATATTCTTCTCACGACATGTCTCTTGTATAATCGATATTCTGTATGTATCTAGAAATGTCATTCAACAATGATACGGGCATGTACAGATGCTTGAGCGAGAGTTCTTTAAATTTTTTCTAAAACATGTCGTTTCTCAAAATTTCTTCATAAAATGGCTTTCGTATACATCAGTACGAAACCCGGACAAAAATGATGACTTTTGATTATTTCAGATCAAAACTCGTGTTTTTAAAAAAAATCAAGTGTACACTTCAGTGCACTACATTTAAAAATGGTGAGAAATCATCATCATCTTGAGCACCTTTTCAAAATTGTTCAAAAAGATTTTTCAAAATCTTTCAAAATATTTTGTGCTCAAGATAACTCCCTCTAAAACCCTTTAATTGATTATGCTTTATTAAAGGGGGAGTATAAAACAAAATGTTCCAAATTCATGCTTAAATCATATCCGTTTGTCTCCCTAAAAGATTCTAAAAATGATTTTTAATCCGTGGATATCAAAAATATCAGGATTATGCTATTTTTGAGGGGGAGGAGACGTGATTAAAATGTGATCAAAAAGTTTAATGATCGTTGTTTGAATCTCAAAATGAGCTCGACTCAGACGGAACCAATGAATTGACGGGAATCAAAGTCAGAATAATGTACCATCTCGAGAAACTTTCTATGGACTTGACCAGGACGGGTAATAATTTCAAGCTAGTTCTCTAGTGATGTAAACGTGTCTCGAATCGGTCTTGTTCATTTAAAAGTCGATCAATTCAAAAAGTGCGAACTCTACCCTCTATGTGCAGATTTCTGTCAAAACTTATAAGCACATGTGAAGGGGGAGTGTTTCTAAAAATATAAAACTCTCGGAGTGTTCCAAACATGTTTTCTATCATAAACATTATGAGAGATTTTCATGAAAAATGGTTTTATGGCAAAAATAGGACAGTCATGGAGTTATAAGGTGACTAAGGATAGGTAAATCCGTCCTATGATCCACCAGAGCCGGAGGGATCTACCCAAGGACATCACAAATTGTTAGTATTAGAAGTCCTTAGGAATGATTGAAAAAAGGATTAATGTGATAAAGGAGAAAGAAGGGGTTGAAGAATTAAAAAGAAAAGTAAAGAAAGGGTGAAAAGAAATAGCCCTCCATATTCAACCTTAGGGCAAAAACTGGGTTCAACTCATCTGCTACTGGTTGTCACTAAGATGACACTGGTATTGAAGACAAAGATGTCATGGACCTAGTGACGCACTGCACTAAACCTTCTAGCCACTCAATTCCTCTCTAAAGGGATTTGTTTCATTCTCACTGGGAACCCTGCATAATCTATCGACTTTCTCTTAGAGATCGTTGGTATTGAATAAGGAGACCCTCTCCCTAGTCTCCGCTCAGGAAAACCAAAATGCACTATTGAGTCTAGAGCCACGAGATTCATCAAAAGATCTCATAGGAACACTTGACATGACATCGCTTGCTGGTCATCATTAAGGACACAAGTGATATATTATAGAGTCCTACGCAGATCTTAGCAATCTTCCAGAACATTTATGAGAGGTTTTACAATTGTGATCCTCAGTGATTGAATGGAAACTCCTGCCAGGGTCAACATCAAGCAGCCCTGACAGCAGGTCACTTCGGTAACTCCCCGTGGATTACGCTTAGTGTATCTCAAACGGTCTACAGTCGTGGGGTGATGCTTCGGTGTACCTCAGCGACCCATCTGAACTGTAGGTGTACCTCGGTACATCGCGTTATCTCACTTGTGGGACTCCAGTTCAGGAACGGACTCTGTGAGAATTAGAGACGTGTTTTCACACTATGCTATCAACACCCTCGAAATTCAAACTTGTAAGTGCCGGAATCCGCTTATTACTAACATGTTTGTATGTTTTCTTCTTATGGAAGCTCCGGAGTGGATTGATCGTGCAGACTCTCCACATGCTCATACCAACAACACATGAAAGTTCTCATCAAAATCAAAGGCTACTCAAAGTTAAAAATGATTCTTCGTCAATGTCAAAGAATCCTCAAAGTTTAAAGACTCGAGAACCACATCATTGGTAACCAAAAGACAAATAGAAGTGTGAGCATGGTGGAGAAAGACGTGGAGATACCTAACCAACGAAGTTGACAATGGCAGACAACCACATTATCTGATCACAAAGCATGAAGGAACAAAGATTAAAGACTATTCTATATCTACACACAAAGTTCAAGCTCGAGAAAAGTAAAGACCTAATCAAGTGGAGCATCATTTGAATGACCACCCCTTAGGGGGAGATTGTTAGCCTTAATAGTTTTTATTAGAAGTGATGGTCATTCACGTTTAGGAACTTTGTAACGTGTGTTAGATATCGTGATAGAAAAGTCAACGGGCTCGTTGATTGGGCTAAGCTATATGGCTAGGCGTTATGATAAGCTTGCCTTATATCCAATCCAACCCTTGTCCAAGCCCACGAAGCCCATAGAAAGCCTTTTAGGGCATCATGTTACTTGTACTATATAAACCCCTCAAAGTCTCATTTGAGGGGTGTGCTTGAGTGTGTGTGTGTGTGTGTTTTCTTTGGAATATACAACTTATTGTTTTCATCTTTCTCTCACAACATACACGGTTTTTACATCAAGTCACCATCATCTTAATCTTTCCTTCTTTATTTACGCATACGTTTGTGTTTGTGGTTAACGTGTTTCTACGCGTAACAATGGTAACGTGTTAGGTTTGTGATAAGGTTGATAAAAGTAAGGTCCTACATAAGCAAACACACAAGAAATTTAGCTAGACATAGTAAACAAGCAAGCATACACACAATCAATCGAATACGGGATAGACATAATGTTACTTTGGATTAAAAGACTTATCTCGATGTGCAAAATAGGGTATGGGACCTTAAGATACTGTCCAATTCGGAATACAAATGATTTAGGGTTTTTACTCCAAAAGTCTACCTCCTTAAATACAGAAAAATCAAATTCTATATATAGATTTACAAATGCGACGACGTCACCTTTTGCATGGGACGCCGTTAGCTCGCCGTCATTAGGGTTTCGTCTGGGCCAAGTCATTGATGGGACGATGTCACTTTAGAGTTGTGACGCCGTCAGTCTTCAGTTGGGTCGTCGTCTTGATTCTAGATCTGGGCCATCTGAGTTGAAAAATGTGAGTGACGCCCTCCAATATTAAAGCGTGACGCTGTCAGGTTATGTGACCAAAATTTCCATTGAGCCGTTGCGTGCATGTTTTGATCAAGTCTTCATAGAGGGATGGCATCGCCATTTAGTTGGGACACCGTCAAGTACTGTTGATCAGCTTTGAGTGGCTTCGATCTTGACTTTGCCATTTTCTTCATGTATTTGCTCCTTTTCGTCCAAATGTGCTTCATTCCAGCATTTTGCTTCCAAGAGACCTAAAAAGTGAAAAGGAACGAAATTAAGCAGTAATAGATATAAAAGTAGTCGATTTAGGGCTTAAATGACCCCTTAAAAGCGTACGTTTTAAATCCTTGTCATATATCTCTACACTTGGTATTTGCTTGTCCTCAATCAAATGTGCTTTTGGCCAATCAATTTATAAGTTAGGGGGCATGAAGAATTCGTTTAAAATAATTCACAACAAGTAAAAGCACCGTAATAGTCATAACAAGCACGGAAATTATACACTAGCACCTCACAAGTGGTGTTTGGATTCTCTCATCTCTCGGGTTTTTATGAAATAAAATAAATGGAAATGGAAGATAAATACTCATTACCTGGCATAGTACATAGATTACCATAAGCTTGAGACTAGATCAAACCTCCACCGCTTTGGTGTAAGCACCTAGGAACAACTATCTAAGAGGTCTTTACAAGGGTTGTAACGTTAGGCTTACGGTAGGGAAACAAAGGGTTTTGTTGGATAGGGATATTTCGTGGTGGCAAGTCAAAAATCTTATGTTACAAGCATGAAAAGCGTGGCGTTGCTAAGCCAAGACTCGACTCACTAAACTAGATAACTTGAAACAAAACAAACATAAATTTAAAAACATAAACATAAAGATAGATGTAGGATGGTAGCCGTATGTTTTTCTTCATTTTTTTTTGGCACTCTTTTTTTTTTTTTTTTCATAGGTTTTTACTCTACTATCCTCTACGATAACATCAAAATATAAGGGATTTATAGGAGCATCCCTACACTTGAGTTTTTATTTCTCTAACACTAATTGACCTGATTTAAAAAGATCAAAACACTTGGAGTATTTAATTATATAGACAAAGGAAATTTGAATTTATCGTTCTTTCCCATTACTCCATAAAATATTACTTTTACCCATGAGTCCCAATCGTCCCAAAACTGTGTACAAAAGATGTGACTCGACTTAGCAACCATGCAAGTAACTAGATATTTGAACTAAGGGTTTATTAATGATAACAATAATGCACTAAAGATGAGTGCATACAAGGTAGGCTAAGGTGATTTGGGTGTACATTTGGGGGTGGATTGCAAACAATGCTCTTCACTGATATTCCGGAAAATCGAAACATCATGAGAACCGCGAAAGGATAGGCTCTGAGGGGTTAACTAGGGGTATCGTGTACTAAAGATGAGTACATCGCAAGGGCGTGGGGTAATTACTTAACCGATGTGGAAGAAGTAATTATAATACAGGTTTCAAACAAGGGTTATCCTAATGCCTCTTTTCATTTAGTTATTCCTAACTACATAAGTGTAGTCTCACTAGCGATCTCGAAATGCATCACAAAAAAAGTTCTAGAATCTATTATACTACTGGTATACTCTCTAAGCATTAAAGGTGAATGCTTTTATTCCTAAAGATCTAGGGGCAAACCTCATATTTTTGGGGTGGAATTTGAGTGGTAAACAGTTTTTGTGCTAGTCATATAACTCCTATCCATGAGACGCTTTATTAAGACTAAAGTTTAGCTCGTAAATGTCATAAAAAATTTTAAATTTGGTGCTAAAATTTCCCTAACGAATATTTCTCATAGTTTATTACACAAATTACCGAGGACAAGACAAATATCAAGTGAGTGAATAGTTTCTAAGTTCCCATTCCCTCCCTACACTTAAATTGAACATTGTCCCCAATGTTCCCCGAAAGTATCAAAGTTATGATAAAGGAAGGTAAGTAAGGAAAATAAACTAGTACTCCCCGGATTAGCTCGGTAGGATCCGTGTGAAGTTTCGGTTAAATTCTTTTCCAAGAAGAATACATGAGCGATAAGCTTCATCCAATTAGTGTTTCTTCTTGCTAAATAAAACCTGCACACTTATAAGAAAACAAATGAAACCTTCCCGTAAAATCGGCGGTAAAACTATATATGACACAACTACACTAGAAAGAAAGTAAGATATAATGCTTCCAAAATTTTTTAAGTAGCACAGAAAATGAAAAAAAAATGATAAACTCTTTCTGCATAGCCTGATGTCGTCAGGCTTTAATCCTGACGCCGTCAGGTTGTCCCGACAGAAAGTAGTCTGCTGCGTTTTTCTGGAAAAATTACATCTTTAAAACCTGGAAAAATTCCTGCAAAACATCTATTATGACTTGATACAAGCATTTGACTCTAACAAACACACATATATATCAATTTCACTAATTGCTAATTCTCATGTTCATGTTCCCTAAAAACGTATGTGATCTTCCCTACACTTATTTTTTTTTTTTGTAAAATACCTTTATATGTAATTAAGACGAGGTTAAAGACAAAATAAAGCATTTTCACAAAATCAAACATGAGAATAAAAAACAATGAAAAAGATATAAGACACAAAACAAGCAAACAATTAAGCAAGGGTTGCCTCTCACGAAGCGCTTTTCTTTATTTATGAGTCTTGTAGCTAGACTCAAAATCGTGCTCCTATTTTCCGCATATCTTAGATGCCCATTCGATTTCCTTAACTCTTCTTTCATCACGAATATATTCAAGGCCAAAATCTAGACAAGCGGTGTAGTAAACTTTGTCCTCCCAATCAACTTCGAAAGCCAGAATGTTGTCCACATCTAGCTCATCAATGCCTTTAAACCTTTTATTTTTGTAGGGCATTACATACTTAACACATTCGGTCCCATTTGAGAACTTGAATATTCCTTCCTCTTGATCATAAATCATCATGGATTCCTCAATAAATGGTCTCCCAAGTATCACATCTCTTAAGAATCCATCAATGATGCCCTTAACATCTTCCAAGATCATGAAATCACACCTGTATGTAAAATAACCTGACATGCAATCCTCTAGCTCTCCCAACATAGTTACTTACTTTCCTAGGATAAAAGGGATCTCTCCTAGTTCCTAACTTTTTGCTCATGATCCAATTGTAATAGAGCCTAGACATTATGTTCATGGGTAGCTTATAGTCTATGTAAGTGTGATCCCTATACAAGTACCCAATCATGCATGGTATCTTAATGTTTCTAGGGTCACCCTTTTTTATGCATGGCTCAAAAGGTGGTTGCGAGTAGTTGACTACGTTGTAGTGATAGGCGATTTCCTTTCCATTTGGGTATGTCTTGAAATACTCTTTAAGTTCCTCTTCCTCACTACCCTCCATAATTTCTAAAACTTTATAATCTCCTTCCCCAATTTCATCATCCGAATCATCACTCGTTGTTGAATTGCTATCTAAAGTACTATTTGATTCCTTAAGGGATTTCTCAAGTGCACTTTCAATTATCCTATTCAATTTCTTAAGTTCTCCTATTTCACTAATGATACAAACGCGAAGTTGGTTGCCAAAAGTCGGATCAAGTGGTGGGTTTTGTGGGGATGGTTATTTGATGGGTGATTATTGTTTGGTGGGTTATCACCTTCCATGATGAAAAGTGACAAGGTTTACGAACAAAAATACGAAGAAGGGAGATAGACTACAAGGAAGCTAATAAAAAATGAGAAAAAATCTTACTTGATAGGAATCAAGCAAGGGAACCGAAATGAGATAGAGATCTAACTAGCTATTCTAGTCCCCGGCAGCGGCGCCAAAAACTTGACGCGCGCAGAAGGCGCGTTCGGGGTGAAGGAAACTTCCTTTTCGTCGAGCAAGTTTTTCAACCTCCTAGGCAGTGAACCTAATCGTTGTAGTGTAGTATTGGGTAAGCCTCGGGGATTGATATCGTTCTCTAGGGGAATAGGAATGCTAGTAAGAAATGTATGACGAGAAGGTGGGGGTTGAGGATGATTCTTTTTTTTATCTTTCTACGGTTTTTTTAGAAAGCTAAGGTACAATCTCGGGGTAATTGGCTTGGGGGTTGTACTTCTACCGATTACTCTACTTATCTAATTATCTAATTATCTAATTAACTAGTTACTACGGGTAGTTTATGTCTAATTGAGGTGTGCTCATATGATGATTAAAAATGTGTTTACCTAGATACTATTACTCTCTAGTTATCTTTTATTGGTCGGTTGAGTTGTCACGTCCTTATCTTAACGTGTTATATTCCTAAGGTCGTAGGGTATGCGTTCCCCCTAGTTCTTTGAGGTTATCTCTCATATATGACCTACGAAGTCTGCAATCCTAAGCTATTTCATCCATAGACCACATCATCATAAAGCATACTCAAGCATTAAATACAACGAATGATGTCTAGTTGCACCCCTAAGCCAATTTTCAATTAAGATAAGAAACAACCTAACAATAATCAATAACTAGGTTTGTTAGGACCCTTTAACAATCCATTTCACACAATAATATGGTATGGTGACTTGAGATAAATGATGTGTTTTTAGAGAAATAAAGGAAAGAACATGAAACTATATTTCATAAGGAAAAACATACACTTACACACTCAAGCACACCCCTCAAATGACACATTTGAGGGGTATTTATACTCTCATACAAAATGCCCTAATGGGCTTGGCATGGGCTTGGATTGGGTTGGATTGGATAATAACTTTCATAAGGCTAGCTTAACTTAACTACTAACCATTTAGCTTAGCCCAATCCATGAGCCCGTTGACTATTCTATTACGATATCCAACACACGTTACAAAGTTCCTAAACGTGAATGACCATCACTTCTATTAATTATTATTAAGGCTAACAATCTCACCCTAAAGGGTGGTCATTCAAAATATGCTCCACTTGATAAGGTCTTTAGATTTCTTGAGC
Source organism: Chrysanthemum seticuspe (assembly GCA_019973895.1). Lineage (NCBI taxonomy): Eukaryota > Viridiplantae > Streptophyta > Magnoliopsida > Asterales > Asteraceae > Chrysanthemum > Chrysanthemum seticuspe. Next base: position 94,013,191 of record BPTQ01000001.1, on the reverse strand, counting down.
TTGACCTTTGTGTGTTGGTATAGAATAGTCTTGATTCTTTGTTCCTTCATGCTTTGTGATCAGTTAATGGTGTTGTCTGCCTTTCGTCAGCTTCTTTGGAATAGGTGTCTCCACGTCTTTCTCCACCATGCTCACACTTCTTTTGACATTGAAATTGCAATGATGTGAAGTTCTCTAGTCTTAGAACTTTGTAGATTCTTTGACATTGAAGAAGAATCATCGTTAACTTTGTGTTGCTTTTGATTTTGATGAGAACTTTCATTTGAAGTTGGTATGAGCATGGGAAGATGGTGTGGTCTCTGCTCCAAAGGACTATCATCAGTACTTGCATAGATATGTTAGTTGAAAAACACCAATCGATAACGGTGGACTTTTCTAAAAGAATTGACCACTACGATTGTTTTACTAATGAATGTCTTGATTCCATTCACCTTGGTCTGGCACATCAGCCGTCCGAATCCCGTTGAGGGACAGTTATCATTACTATGAATAGATTCAAGTAATGACCCACGTCTTCAGGATTCAATTCGTGAAAGGAATCTCCTTAGTGGGAATTCCAGCACTTACAGGTTCGAATGTCGAGGGTGTTAACAACATAGTGTGAAAACACATATCTAATTCTTACAAAGGTTGTTCCTGAACTGGAAGCCCTCAAGAAGGCTAACACGACATACCGAAGTACATCTACAATTCAGGTGAGTCGCTGAAGTACACCGAAGCATCACTTCATGACTGTAGACCGTTTGAGATACACTAAGCGTAATCCATAAGAATTACCGAAGTGACCTGCTGTCATGGCTGTTTGATGTTGACCCTAGCAGGAATTTCCATTCAATCACTGAGGATCACAATTGTGAATCCTCTCATAAATGTTCTTGGTAGATTGCTAAGATCTGCGTAGGACTCTATAATGTATCACTTGTGTCTTTATTGTTGAACAACAAGCGATGAAATATTAAGTGTTCATAAGAGATCTTTTTATGAATCTCGTGGCTCTAGACTCGATTAGTGCATTTTGTTTTTCCTAAGCGAAGACTAGGGAGAGGGTCTCCTTCTTCAATACCAAAAATCTCTAAAAGAAAGTCGATAGATTATGTAGGGTTCCCAGTGAGAATGAAACAAATCCTTTTGAGAGGAATTGAGTGGCAAGAAGGTTAGGTGCAGTGCGTCACTGGGTCCATGACGTCTTTGTCTTCAATACCAGAGTCATCTAAGAGACAACCAGTAGCATATGAATTAAACCCGGTTTCCCCTAAGGTTGATTATGGAGTGCTATTTCTTTTTACCCTTTCTTTTACTTTTCTTTTTAATTCTTCAACCCCTTCTTTCTCCTTTCTCACATTACTCCTTTTTTTTCAATCATACCTAAGGACTTCTAATACTAACTATGGGTATTGTCTTTGGGTAGATCCCTCCAGCTCTGGCGGATCATAGGACGGATTTCCTATCCTTAGTCACCTTATAACTCCATGACTATTCCTATGTGGCCATGAAAACCTTTTTCTTGAAAATCTCTCAACGTGTTTATGATTATAAAACACATTTTGTTAACACCTTGAGAGTTTTGCATTTTCAGAAACACTCCCCCTTCACATGCGCTTATATTGTTTTAACTTAAATCTGCACATAGAGGGTAGAGTTCACACTTTTTGAATTGATCGGCTCATGATATACAATTCCCCACGAGACACGGTTACGTTGCTTAGTTAGAGAGTTTCATTGTCAGTTTTTAGGTGACAACTAGCTCTAATAACTAACTTGAAGTTGTAAACACTTCTTAAAAAGAAGGTTAGACCCATGAAAGTGCATGTCTATCACGAGTTTCTAGAAGTGGTACATTTACTAACTTTGATTTCTCGTCAATTCATTGGTTCCGACTAAGTCGAGCTCTTTTGAGATTCAAACAACGATCATTAAACCTTATTAATCACATTTTAATCACGTTTCTCCCCCTCAAAAATAGCATATCTATGATGTTTTTGAAACACACGTGATTAAAAGATATGTTTTTCGAAAAGCATTTGAGAGAAACTGATTTAGCATGAATTTTGGAACAATTTTAGCTTTACACTCCCCCTTAACGAAAGCATATATTGAAATTTTGATAAGGGAGATATCTTGGTACCAAATGAGAGATTTTGAAAAATCTTTTTGGAAAATTTCGAATCAATGGTACGCAAGATGATGAAGATTTTGAAAATCTTTTGAAGATATTTGGAAAGAAGAATTATCTTCATTTGTCTTAGGATAAGTGTTCGATATTTATGAAAATCGATTAAGCGTAGCACTTTCCTTTCTTTAAAGATCGAATTACAGTCTGAAGTAACTGTAAGCCATTATGTTTTTAGGAATAGTGCTTGAAAAATATTTAAAACCATTGTTTTGGTTAAGCACTTTCCTTTCTTTGAAGTGCGCGTCCTGAACTGATGTGTCCAGAAGCCATTATTTTCAAGTCTGGGTTTCGTACTAAAGTATACGAAAGCCATTATAAAAGAAGTTTTGGGAAAAGACATGTTTTAGAAAACATTTAGATAACTCCCGCTTAACCATCTGTACATGTCCGTATCATTGTTGAATGAGGTTTCTAGAAACGTACAGAATATCGATTATACGAGAGACATGTCGTAGAAGAATATTTTTGGATTTTTGAAATTTTCTAATGTTTTTGAATTTTTTAAAATTTTTTATTTTTGTATTTGGTTTTTTTGGTTTTTCAAATTTTATATTTTGTTTTTTTTGAAAAAATATTTACGAAGAAGATTTGAAGAAAGAAAAATTAAGACTTGACAAGTAAAAGTGGAGTTAAGAGTGGAATAAGAAAAGGATTTCCACATGCGATATTGGCATAAAGTTCTTCTTTACCACATTCGGTGCAGGAACCTTCAACACTTTTACAAGTACATGCATCCACAGAAGAAGAATTTTCACAAATAACAGTGTTAGAAGTACTTGTTTCCTCACTGTGAGGGTGATCACTATCAACGGTTGTAGTGGTTTTTACTTCCTTAACTTGATGAGTTTCACTATTATTTGTCTTGGAGAAAGTATCAAAAATCTTCCCTATGGGAATCCATCTAAGACCTACTTTGTTTAAAAATTTTCCCGTGGGAATCCACCTAAGACAAGATCTAGGAGTGGTTTTCTTTTCAGATATAGCGGAAGAAATACTACATCCTGTAGAGATCCACCTATTAGGTTTCTGTACCATGTTCATCTTGTCAACGGGTTTGTTTCTATTTGGTGTCTTAGTGGATTGTACCTTGGCATCATGATTAGCTGAAACAACACATTTTTGACATGTAGGACAGACAGATTCAACATTCTTGTTTAGAGCAGCTACCTTAACTTTGTCACTACAGTCATTTGGCAAATGATTCTTGTTCGACAAAGACTTAGAATTTCTAGTGTTGTTTTCAACGTTCATAGCATTTTCTTTTGTGTGACTAATTTTAGATGCAAGCCAATCCCTAGTCTTGTGTTGAGTGTTCCTAGGTAATGGTTTACAACTACTAGTATTGTCTTGAAATCTTGTAGAATTCATCACCCTAGATGTTGCACCTAAAATTCCGTCTTTTCAAGTTTGTGCCTTTTTCCTAGCTTCTTCTAGATAGTGATTGTTGACCATGTTGTTAGAACCAACAGATTCTTTAACTGGGTTTTTGGTCACATTCCGTGTACTAGTCTTAGAAATGCCAGATGTAATCACTTTTGGTGTTTCAGCAACTGCTTTTTCTTTTTTAAAACCTTTGATAATTCTCTTTTTAATAGGCAGGGACTGTGGAGTGACTGTTTTTGACAAATCATTTTTCTCATTGACTTTTGGAGGAAACTGAGAAATAGACATTTTTGGTTTGAAAACCGGTTTGGGAACATTTGTTTTCTCCTCAGTCAATGGTTTTGCAAACTTAGTATCCACAGTCTTTCCTTTTTGACATCCCAGCTGAGCTCTCAAAAGATCATTTTGCTCTTTCATGTCCTTGTAGGCACGCTCATACGACAATTTTTCATACTTGCATTCGTCGGTTTTTCGATCAAGTTGTTTAAAATAGGACACGTTTTCTTTTTCAAGTTTTTCAAGAGCTTTTTCATATTTTGAAACAATTGCGGAGGTCTCAGACTGGAGTCTTTCATGATCTTCAACATAATATGTTTGTAAGATAATGGACATGATATCGGTAGTCATAACATCTTCGAAGAGAGAATCATTTAGTTTTTCCAAAACTTTGATGTGTTCAAAACATTCATTAGCTTGCTTTACCAAGGATTTATGGTCCTTGACAAAGTCAGCTGTTTCTATTAAAAATGCCTGTTCAAAATGAATTACCCTCGCACTTACATGATTTAGCGGAGGGGCAATTTGAGTTTCAAAAAACTTTTTCATTTCATCATCAAAACTAGAAAACCAGATGTTAGTTGTAATATTGGTTTTAGATTTAACAGTCTCTTGAAGTCTCCCAATTCTAGTTTTAACATCATCTAAAATGCTTCTAGCATCACTTGTGTTAAAAGGATTGTTTGAAGGCATTTCAACCATGTTCGAAAATGATTTTGGGACAACTACTGGTTCTGAAACTGGTTTTGACACTTTGTTTGAAACACTTGGCGTTATGGAAAACTTTGACTTTTCTTTTTGAGGAACAAAAGTAACGCCACAAAGTTTGTTAAGTTTGTTGTAGTCAATTGGTTTTAAATCTGGGTTCTTTTGTTTCATTTTTGTTCTACTCTCTTCAATAAGCTCGATTGTATCATGAGAATCACGAACATTGACAGGTGCATGCTTATCTAACAAAACTTTTCCATTGTACAAAACATTCTGTTCATTCTGAGCTTTCTTGAGAGCACAAGGAGGTTTGTTACCAAGAGCCATTTTTGTGTTGTATGATAATACGGATTTGTTTGATTTGTTATCATATTGATTGTTTGAGGTGAATGACCCATTGTAACAAGAAAATTTTCCAATTTGTTGATTTTTTTCATCTTTCTCAAGAATTTCATCAAGAAGTGTATCTTCTCGTTTTGAAAAATCAGATTTCAACTGTTTCTTCTCTTTTTCAAGATCAGAACAAATTGTTTTTTGTTTAGAAAGTTGGTTTTTAAGATCAAAAATTTCCTCGTTTTAAGATTTTATTTTCAAGCACAGCTTAACATCAAGTGTGTCATACTTGATTTGCAATTGTTTTTCTCTTAAAACGGAGTTTCGATAACCAATTTCTAATTCCGACTCTTTGTTTTTGTGAAATTCAAAAGCTTTTTCATTTTCCTTGTACCTCGCAAGCTCAGCGGTCAATTTATCATTCGCGGCCTTAACTTCGCGATTGACCGTTTTAACTTTCTCAATCTCAATACCACAATTATTAATTAATGTTTCAAAGAGAGCACGTGTTTCCTCATCATTAGCACCATTTTGTTCACCTTGACGTCTATTAGGATCCAGATATGGAGTTTCAGAGTTAACATTGCTATTAAGTTACTCCCTCACATATGTGTCATAATAAGGTTCAGGAGACACAGAATGTGGCCTCTCATGAGTAAACGGATTAGCAACAGTACTTTAATTTGGTACCTCATTGAGTGAATCTGTGTTGTAGACAGGAGGTGTGTCAAAAGTACTGCTTGATGTTGTTTCCTGCTGGTAGACTGTAAGACTGGAGTTTGCATTTACGTTTGCTTTATCTGCCCATCCTGAATTCCTGAATGAGTATTCCTCAGCAGTCAACTCTATACCCGATTCTTCTTTCAGTGCTAACATCAACATGTACTTGACCCTTTCAACCTTCGTCATTGGTTTGACACTGCATGCTGAATCAAAATAACCTGAATCTTTGTTGTGATCGTCAGAGGTAGCTTGTTGAACCGAAGTCATAAAACAATTATTCTCAGTTGATTCTTTATCCTCTGTTTCACTATAATCACTATTTTTAATACCCTGCAGATATTCAGTTGCATCTGGCTTAGATTCAAATAATGCTTCAGCACTTCGTGCCTGTTCTATCAACAGCTTGTGCTTGATATACTCAACGAATGAAATTGGAAATCTTATGTCAAATGATTTTAAGTTATCTGGAAGCTCATTTTCTTCAACTTCTTGCTCATTATCAGTCAACGTATTCTCATTCTCAGTCAATTTTTCTTCAGTCTCAGTTGCCGTCTTCTCAGTCTTAGGATACGGGGCAAAGAATTGAACTAGAGGATCCATATCAGTTGATGAGAAGAAATTGTGAACATGTGAAATGAATTTACGGATCTTGTAGACGATAAAGAAGTTATTTTTGTTTTTGAACTTTCACGATATGACAATAACTAGCACGGTAGTTATTTTCAACGAACCCCCAAAAAAATTTAGTGCTCAATCTCGGATTATCAAAGCTCGAGTAAAACCGTGATCCAAAATCACTTTTCGATTATTGACGCTCGATTGAAAACCACGGTCCGAAAATTTTAACTAAAAAATCCAACTACTTTAGTAACCCACTTAAGTTCCAAAAGTATGCCTCTCTTTGTTCTTACAAACAATATGTCCGAACACAAGATTTTGTCTCTTGTTGTAATACACTGCTCGTCCCTTAAACTAACAACCCAATCCAATAACTTCGAGTAAGCCCAAAAGAAAAATACCAATCCAGTCCATGAAATTAGAATATGAAAGCCCCAATAAGTTAATACACTAACCTAATCTCTCACTATATAATACATCTATCCTAATTTTACTAAACCCTAATCACACTTAAAAAAAAACGCATACACCACAACTTTCAGTATACTTGTTATCTCAAACCAACTACAGTCATAAAATTCCCAGATCTAAAAAAATTCGACACCCTTTTTTATATATTTTTTTCTCAACTGAAAAGCAGCTTCAATTAATAAAAAAACTCTATCCCCTTTGTTTTTCTTGTATATCGACAATTACAATTCAAGCTTAGAGCGTCAAGATCTTGAAAGAAGTCAAAGGTAGGTGGTGTGGTTTGTTGTTAATTCGTTTTTGATTTGTTGTAACCGAATGAAAAGAAAGGATGAAGACTGAAGTTTTTGGAGGCACTTTATTTTGCATACTAAAAAATCCTTTCATACTAAGGGATAAATCATCACCTTTCATTTAATTTGATCTAATAGTTGTGATTAATATAAGATTTAATTGTCTAAACCTAAGTCCATGTTTTTTTCTTGTCTTTTTCTTTTCTTTTTATCTTTCTTATTTATTTTCTCATTATTTGTATTTTTTAATCACTTTTTTTAATTTCACGTTTTTTTCTTTTTTTTTTCGTTTTCGTCAGTTTTCATACGTTTTTGTCCGTTTTTCCGCTTTTTATACGTTTTCGTCTGTTTTCATACGTTTTCGTCCGTTTTCTTACGTTTTCGTCTGTTTTCTTACGTTTTCGTCCGTTTTCTTACGTTTTCGTCTGTTTTCTTACGTTTTCGTCCGTTTTCATACGTTTTCGTCCGTTTTGTTACGTTTTCGTCAGTCTTGTTACGTTTTCGTCTGTTTTCTTACGCTTTCGTCCGTTTTCTTACGTTTTTGTCCGTTTTCATACGTTTTCGTCCGTTTACATACGTTTTCGTCTGTTTTCTTACGTTTTCTTCCATTTTCATCCATTTTCATACGTTTTCGTCTGTCTGTTTTCATACATTTTTGTCTGTTTTCTTACGTTTTCGTTTGTTTTCTTACGTTTTCGTCTGTTTTCTTACCTTTTCTTCTGTTTTCTTACGTTTTTCTCCGTTTTCTTACGTTTTCGTCCGTTTTCATACGTTTTCGTCTGTTTTCTTATGTTTTTGTTCGTTTTCATACGTTTTCGTCCGTTTTCGCTTGTTTTCTTCCATTTTCGTCCGTTTCCCTTTGTTTTCGTTCGTTTTCTTACATTTTCTTACGTTTTAGTTTGTTTTCATACCGTTTCGTCTGTTTTCTAACGTTTTTGTCCGTTTTAATACGTTTTCGTCTGTTTTCTTACGTTTTTATCCGTTTTCTTACGTTTTCATCGGTTTTCATAGATTTATATACGCTTTCGTCCGTTTTTTTACGTTTTCGTCCATTCTTAGACGCTTTCGTCTGTTTTCAGACGTTTTCGTCCGTTTTCATACATTTTCGTCCATTTTCATCCGTTTTTATACGTTTTCGTCCATTTTCATACGCTTTTTTCCCGTTTTTATACGCTTTTCATTCATTTTATACGCTTTTGTCCGTTTTTATACGTTTTCGTCCGTTTTTTGCAGTTTTTATACGTTTTCGTCTATTTTCGTCCGTTTTTTGAAGTCACAAACTTATGTATTGATAGCATAAAATAATCTGATTATCTTTACATCTATTTCCCTGGTTTAAGCTCATAGTTATAGTGATTTCATATCAATATGAACTAAATAATGCTTATTGTTTCATAGGTGGAGTTATCTAGAGCAATGGAACGAAAAATGGAATAATCAATGAAATGGCATCAAAATTAAATTATGTTGTAACCTGGTCGTGGTACTTACGGCGTAAGCATGATGCAAGCATTACGCCATAGAATGGTTATTGGAAGAAGTATCATAAGTGACAAACGTGTTGACCAAGTGTTGAGGTTACAGCATAACTTCATAGACGCAACTACGCCGTAATCACTACGGTATTTTGAATAAGGTATAGTATAAATATTGTTACGGCATAACCACTCACTTTATGTTACGCCGTAACTTAGTCATACCCAGCTAGCCTGTAAATACTTGACAATTTTAGTCTTGGAGGGGCATAAAACCCAGCTAGGGTTTTGGGAGAACAATTCAAAATACAGGAGAAGAGTCAGAATGGAGAAGATAAAAAATCCTAATAGTTCAATTCCGTTTGATTTATAAACTTCTTCAAACTAGTCAAGATGCTAGTTTCGTTTGTTGTTTTAAATGTCATTCAAAACTTAATCATTATGATACCTTAGCTTTGATGTTTACTATTTGGTTTGATTACTTAATGTTTAGATTATTCTAATTGTTTTTTTGATGATCCTTAGGATCCCAATTGAAGTACGAATACATGGTTGAATATGTATAAGTAGTACGTGACCATCGTAACCCTATGTGCAGGTTGACTGTAGGATGACCATTCCTTAGCATTTGATTGACCTATGACCATTAGACATCCCCCCAGTATGATAACCTAGTTAGGAACCCAAGCCATGGCAATGGGTATTGCTTATTTACATTAGGTAGTCCCTCCTGAAACCTTACACTTAATAATGCAAGCTTTTGAATAAGTAGGAAGATCTAATGACTGTGAACTGAGTATCGGCTAATTCCCTTCACGGGTTCATTCCACTCTGAGATCATAGGTTAGGGTTTGAGGACCAGTCGAACCTATCGACTCTAGATTCCTCTAAACAATTTGGCAAGTAAAAATGGCACCAGAAGTAGTAACATTATAGTAAGGAAGCAACACCTCTTCTTCTGATTACTTTTCATTACTTTAATTCTTTAGTTTACAATTCAGTTTCAACAACAATCACTTTTAATGCTTAAAATGAATTAACACCATATTCACCAGACCTACAGCTCTTAGGAACGAAACTCGGATTTACCTAGGTTATACTACACACGATCGGGTACACTGCCCGTTAGAGTGTGTTAGTCCTTAGTGATTTTTAGTTTATAAATCTAAAAAAGGATACAACGCTTCAAGGTTTTGACGCCGTTGCCGGGGAGCAGTTTAAATTAGTGAATTTAGGATGTTATTTGTTTTTGGTATTCGTGTTTTTTTTTCCTAATCCGCATTTCTATGAATGGATTTATAGGAACTAGCTAGCATGGAAAGGGATCTTGAAATGGATTTGACGTAATGGGTAACCTCCATTGCAACGTTTGAAAGGTAATATGTCAGCCAATACTTGCATGTATTCCAAGGTATGTAAGTTACTCTCTATTGAGAGAATCGATTTTGTTCAAAGCCATTTATGGTGTAACCTTGTCGAGGGGGTTATGACCTAACTATTCAAAATTAAAAAAAAAAATAGCGCTTTTTAATTTGGGGTATGGTGTAACCGTACTTACCGGGTTACGCTGTAATATACTACATAGGTATGAAAATTTCCGGCGTAATCATCATTTTAACCCTAAAATATTAACCGCCGCCGCCTCTACAATAAAAACAATTTTTTTTTTACTTTCGATCATAAATCGTTCCTAAGCATCTCAACAAGGCAAGTAATCATTCCTATACCCTTTTTGATCATTAATTTGTGATTTCGTAATTTTACTTGAAGGGTTTTGATTCTCTGTTGGGATTTTCAATATATATTTAGGATGTTTTGATTCATTGATTGTATTGTTTAATTAAATTGCTGATTTATTCCCTACTTGTGCGATTACTAGATTTTAGTCCTTAATTATGGTATTTTTTATTATGGGGATTTACGTGAATTTTGGGATGATTTGTGAATATGATAAGTGTTGAGGTCGTAATTTTTACCTAATAATTGAAACGACTCATATTGGACAAATCGGCTTTAGGTAATTTCCTATCACTACGGCGTATAGTTTGCTGTTAATTATGGCGTAACTTTGATGAATGTTTGGTGTTTGGTGTCTCAGTAGGTACAACACTACTGAATTTTTCTTGTCTGTTTTTAAAAGCGTTAACTAATCATGACCTTCTTTTGCAGATAATCCTCGTGAGTGGTTCAAGTTCAACAACACTGATTACTCAAAGAACTCTAAAAAGAAGTTTAGGTACGAGTTTAAGGTCCTTCATAAGAAAGAAATTGAAGGGTCCGAAGCCCTAGATTTCACAGCTTTTGCTAATGTCAATTATGGCCAAGTATTACAAGATCTATAGGAGCTATGTGAAGTGACTTATGAAAGCGAAAATGGATCTTTTGTTTCTAATGCTTCGGTGAGGGTGTTCAAAATTAGTGAGCCGGTGATTCACGAATATGTTAGAGAGTTCTTGGCTATTGTAAAGTTCAAGGATCATGTTTCTGACCTGAATACGAATGATACATTTTCCTTTCAGCTTGGAGGGGTCAAGAGATCTATGACTATGAGGGAGTTTATCATTGCTATGGGGCTTTACACTGTTAGGGAGCTGAACTCGCCTATTTTTGCCTAGTTTTATGCTGCTTGTGGGAGGACCAAACCCCAAATTTATAATCCGAGGGGTTTACTTTGAAAGGATTTCCATAGTTGATGTTTATGACACGACCAACCCTGCTTCTTACACCACCATCATGAGCTCACTCCGTCAGTTGGTTCATCGACTTATTTTTGTTTCTATTGCAGCTAGGCATTCTGGGAGAGAGAATGTTACGGTTTCTAACATCTATATGTTGCATAGCATGGATGGTGGTCATATAGTTAATGTCCCTTGGCACTTGGTCAAGTTTATGTCTTATGGGGTAACGGGGTTCCAGAAGACAAGGAGCATGATTCAGGGGGGCCACTTCATTGGTAAGTTAGCTAGGAATTTAGGGTTGATGACCCCAGCTGCTTTGAGCTTGGTTACAAGAGGGCACAAAATGGAGCTGTTTAGTATTGAGAAGCTTGTTGACTTTGGGATTTGTAGTATTAATGGGGCTGGTTTGGCTGAGATGGAGCCCACCATTATTAGGAAGGTCGGGTTGCTGTGAGAGCTTCTCAGGAAGCTAGTGGTAGTCAGGGTAATGTTAGGGAAGTGCGTACTAGGCAACGCCCAATTAGGAGCAAATCTGATAGGCTCAGGGCCATGGATGATAGGCTTGGTAAGATAGAGGGTGATGTGTCACAGTTGGTAGAGAATATGGATGATATGACTACAGTTATGTCTGGTATGAATGATAACGCTACACGCGTCGTTCGGGGTCAAGGAAACTTCCTTTTCTTCGAGCAAGTTTTATAACACCCTAGGCAGTGAACCTAATCGTTGTAGTGTAGTAATTAGGGTAAGCCACGGGTATTGATATCGTTCTCTAGGGGAATAGGAATGCTAGTAAGGAGTTACTACGCTAAGGTTAAGGTTGAGGAAGATTATTTTTTATCTTTTTATGTTTTTTTTAGAAAATGGAAAGGTACGAATCTCGGGTATTGGATTTGGGGGGTTGGTATTTCTACCGATTAATCTACTATTATCTAATTATCTAAACTAAGGTTGTGGGAGTCTATGTCTAATTAATGTGTGCTCGTATGATAGTTTAAAGATGTGTTTACTTAGTTTGTATTACTCCTTAATTATCTCCTATTGATGGTTGAGTGTCACGTCTTATTCCTAGTTGCGTTGTGTGTCTAAAGTTGTAGGGTATGCATTTCTCCCTAACTCTTCGAACTTACCAAAGGGTCTCGTCTACAAACCCACTAGGGATGATAAACTCCTACTCTAAGGCGCTCTTTGGATGGTTTAGCCTACAACTACTCAGGTAATTATATTCTAAGGTTCACAAAGATGAATCAAGCATTAAGTACACAACGAATGACCTATCGCATTACTAGATCATTATTCAACTAAGATAAGAAACAACCAATCAATATTCAATAATTAAGTTTCATACTTCCTAAGCAAACACACAAATAAATTAGCCGGACATGGAAAACATGCAAGCATACACACAAATAATCAAAGACATAATTGAATTAATGAAGTAAAGACTTATCTTGATGTAAGATAGGGTTTAAAACCCTAAAATACTGTACAAGACACCTTAGGTTCGGTTTTAGGTTTTTACTCCAAAGACTCTCCACACAAGACTGAAAAATTCGGATTCTATATATAAGATTACAATTGCGACGGCGTCACCTTATGTTTAGTGACGCCGTCGTGTCGCCGCCATTAGGGTTTCGTCTTGGCCACGTTAACCTTGCGACGGCGTCACCTTATGTCCGTGACGCCGTCCTCTTCAGCTTCTGACGTCGTCTGGATTGCATCTAGGCCGTCTGAGTAGCGACGGCCTACTCTTTCACAACTAGACGTCGTCGCTTGTAAATACGAGTTTTGGGTTCTTGCCCGTCACAATAATTTTGGGACGGCGTCAGAATGTAGCACCCGACGCCGTCGCCTTCTACTTTTAGCAGCTGTGAGTGTCTCGATTTTGACTTTGGCCATTTTCTTCATATATTCGCGCATTTTCGTCCAAATAAGTGCCATTCCAGCATTTTGCCTTCAAGAGACCTAAAAAGTGAAAAGGAACGATATTAAGCAATAACGGATACAAAAGTGATCAAATAAGGACTTAAACGACCCCTCAAAATGGTACCTTTTAAAACCTTATCAATGAACCACCAGTACGATGGGTTTTATGATGATTTCAGACAGATGTGGCTACATCAGCAGTAGTACTATTCTTGGAATGCAGACCGCATGAGTCAGATGCTTGCCTGCTTTCCCACCAGCACCTTGATCATATTCGTTATGACGGGAATGTTCTTTATCTAGGTGTCCAGCAAGGGGTTACTTTCATGTCTGCTCAACAGTCATTTCTAGGAACTTTTTTAGCCACCACCACCGACACTTTTGGCATATTCCCGAGCCATGTAGCAAGTCTTCCACTTCTCACCATGATGGAATGTGATGGATGAGGAGTGATATCTCCTCTTTGTTGGTTTTATGAACAATATCTATGTGTACTCCTAAACAATTTGGTTCCTACATGTAATTTGAACTTCTAGGACATATATTTAATTCTGTAACTTTGGTTCTTTATGGGTATGATCATTCTCTTGTTTAGTTTTCAGAAGTTGGCACAAAAGCATTTTACGACGTAACTAGGTCATGAGACCTACGCCGTAACCAGTTCTAGACGTGTGAGAGTTGAGAGCTGGCAAGAATTACAGCGTAACTGGATCGATGGACCTGCGCCGTAATATTGTCCTTATTGGAATTGTTAGTCGAGCATTATCTTTTTGGACTCTCATTGCACGAGTTCATGAGGGGGGTAATTTTTTCCTTATTTCTATTCTTTCACTTTTAATTGTTTGTATTTGGTACAAATGGGACTTTGTATAACCTAAGTAGGGGGGGAGGAATAGAAATAATACCACTCGACTATTTTGCCCTCGTTTTTCTAGTTTGTTTTGAAAAATTATGCCATTTTTAAACTTTTGACATGCTTTTCTTAACCAAACTAGATTAGATCTTTTCCGAGCACAACAACCCCTTATTCCATTGATGAGATTTAGCCATATCCGTTTTCTTTGATTACACAATCCACCAAATATTGAGTGTGTCGGTAGTATTGTAGACTTTATAACTTGACCTTTATATCATTTTGAGACCATAGGCAGTATTACAACGAGTTTCTAGGTGCAATTAGGGTGATAGTTCGAGAAGAAAATATCTTAGGATTACCCCAAATCAGCCCATATCTGTTTAAATTGTGTATGTTTATCGACTTGTCACCTCGACTTGTCGACCTCCCATGATAAACCCTTTTGTTGCACTCAACTTTAGCGCAAGATACCCTTAGATATACCCTTTCAGATCCAATCTCTCGTTTCTTAACCCATATACACATTGTTCCATTTACACCATATCGCCTTAGCCTACCGTGTAGTCTTGAATCTAAGGTTGAGGAACTGCCGTCTGCCTAAGTCCTTAGTTCGAGTTGAAAGGTTCGGGAATCATACTTTCGTGGAAGACACATTTTTGAAGATCGTTGAAGACCCCCTTACTACTCATCTTTATTCTACATGACTCATCTCAAGTGAGGGGATGACCTTTTATTTTATTTTTCTGTATTTATGATTAAAAAAATGTAATTTGTTTATATTTCTTGAAGAATGGATTAGTACATCTCTAAGATTGAAACTATCAACACTAATCCATAATATTTTATGTTGAGCTTATACGACTAGAAACGAGGTAATACCTCGTTTACATACGATGGATGATACGAGTTGGTGACTATCTTGAACCAACTAGCTTTTTGAAGGTCAATTTAGTGTGTGCTAATCACCATTAGATGTCATCTAATTATACATCATAGCACACTAACTTGTTATTTGATTATCCGGTTTACGCGACTTGATGCTATGATCTTGGATGGACGGTGGGCAGTGACAACTTGACTATGGATTAAGACTATTTGTTTGCGTATTTTCATTTTTACACTTTTAAATGTGCATTTCATGTCTTTTCCTACCCATAGTTGCTCTTACTAAATTACTCAACCCTAGCCTTCATAATTATTCACCTATATTGCCTTTAAAATTTGTCTTGACCTTAGCTCTATTGGTGGAGATTTGTATAACCACCAAGCCTATGATAGAATACAAGCTATGACTCTGCTTATGAGTGATCACCCCGAAAATGAAACATGTTGATTAATGAGAGCATGAGTGTTTTGTTCCCCTTTTCGTGAGATATTCGGCTTTGACATTTCTAGAATAGGTAGTTTTTAAATTCATATCTTCCAAGCTAACTCGGGAGTTATCTTTTTAAGAATGATTCTAATAAGGTCTACTTGAGGGAAACTAGAGTTTAAGTGGGGGGATATTTGATAGCATCAAATAATCTGATTATCTTAACGTCTATATCCCTGGTTTAAGCTCATAGTTATGGTGATTTCATATCAATATGAACTAAATAATGCTTATTGTTTCATAGGTGGAATTATCAAGAACAATGGAACGAAAAGTTGAATAATCAATGAAATGGCATCAGAAGTAATTTACAACGCAACTTGGTCATGGTACTTACGGCGTAAGCATGATGCAAGCATTACGCCGTAGAATGGTTATTGGAAGAACCATCGTAAGTGACAAACGTGTTGACCAAGTGTGCAGGTTACGGCGTAACCTCATCGACCCAACTACACCGTAATCACTACGGTAATTTGAAGAAATTCTAGTATAAATATTGTTACGGCGTAACCACTCATTTTATGTTACGCAGTAACTTAGTTGTACCCAGCAAGCCCATATATACTTGATGATTTCAGTCTTGGAGGGGCATCTCCCCTTTCCCAAAACCCAACTAGGGTTTGGGGAGAACAGTTCAAAATACAGGAGAAGAGTCGGAATGGAGAAGATAAACAATCCTTATAGTTCAATTCCGATTGATTTATAAACTAGTCATGATGCTAGTTTCGTTTGTAGTTTTAAATGTGATTCATAACTTAATCATTATGACACCTTAGGTTTGATGTTTACTATTTGGTTTGCTTACTTCATATTCAGATTATTCTAATTGTATGTTTGATGATCCTTACGATCCAAGTTGATGTACAAAAATGAGGTTGAATGTGTATAGGTAGTATGTGACCATCATAACCCTATGTGCAGGATTGACTGTAGGCTGACATTCCTTAGTAGCTGATTGACCTATGACCATTAGGTGTCCCTCAGTAGGAGAACCCAGTTAGGTACCCAAGCCATGGCAATGAGTATTGCTTATTGACATGAGGTAGTCCCTCTTTAACCTTGCACTTAATAGTGCAAGCTATTGTGAAACCGGACCAAGGTGTACTTATAGGTGTTTGTGAGTCACAAATACATTATTGTTTAAGTAGTTCTTACTAGAATACATCGTTTGAATTAATAGGAGGATTTAATGATTGTGAACTGAGTACCGGTTAATTTCCTTCGCGGGTTCATTCCACTCAAGGATCATAAGTTAGGATTCGAAGACCAATCAAACCTATCGACTCTAGATTCCTATAAACAATTTGTCATGTGAACATTACACCAGAAGTAGTAACATTATAGTAAGGATGCAACACCCCTTCTTCTGATTACTTTTCATTACTTTAATTCTTTAGTTTACAATTCAATTTAAAAAAACAATCACTTTTAATGTTTAAAATGAATTAACACCATATTCACCATACCTACAGCTCTTGGGAACGACACTCGAATTTATCTATGTTATATTACACATGATCAGGTACACTGCCCGTTAGGGTGTGTTAGTCCTTAGTAATTCTTAGTTTATAAATTTAAAACATGATACAACACATCATGTACGATCAAATTGGGCAAAGGAAAAATGGGTGGGGTCTTTGAGTCCTCCCGGGTTTTTCATGGTGATGGGGACAAGGGGGAGAAAAGCTATCATGTTCCGTGGCTTTTGTGTTAAGCATTGGTGGGGAAGTATGGGAATTACAAGCTTGGAAAGCACTTGTTGGACTAACTACTTTTGAGGGCTGATTTTAAAGTGTAAAAGGGAAAGGGAAATTGATTTTTTGAAATATATGTGTATAATTATTAGTGTATAATTCAAAGGTGGTGAGTTTGGTTGGTTTTTGCATGCATGCATGAACTTAATGCAAGTCTTAGGTGATTTATGTAAAACTTGTAAAACCAAATGCATGTGACTTATAAAACATGCTCATGGGAGTATTAATGTACTTGTTAGATGTAGACTAAAATTAGTCTAGTGCCAGAATACGTTCAAAGTTGTTTCTCGTTATACGAGGAATACCCCTACGATTATATGTAAAGCCAAATAATCACGTGTTCAAAGTAAAATGTTCAAGTTTATGGTTAAGTATTAACCTGGAAACTTCGGTTGTTACATTTGTGAGTTATGCTACTGGTATTGGTTTTTGTCACAACATATATGATTCGTTCCTGTTCATTTATAATAGGGCTCCGGTGTTGCTTACTTATTTCTTTATGCGGATGATATTTTTTTGACTACTTCTTCTACAACATTTTTATAGCGGATTATTATGTCTTTACATCAGGAGTTCTCTTGCGGACCTTAGTCTACTGAAATATTTTATGGGCATCTTTGTCTCTCGCATCGATAAGGGGATGTTTCTTTGCCAAAACAAGTATCCACCGGAGGTTCTTAAGTGCATTGGTATGTGCCATTGTCACTCTTTCCGAACCCCAGTTGACACGGAGTCTAAGTAAGGGGTTGATGGTACCTCGGTATCAAATACGACTCTTTATCGAAGCCTCGTTGGGGCTCTGCGGTATCTCAACTTTACCGGGCCCTATTTGTCTTTTGTTGTTCAGTAAGTTTGGTTGTATATGCATGATCCTCGGGAGCCTCAACTTGCTGCTCTTAAGCGAATTTTATGCCATGTTCGTGGTACTTTGGATTATGGTCTTCAGCTGTATTCTTCATGAATTCCTCACTAGTTTCTTATTCAGATGTTGATTGGGCCGGTTGCCCAATCACTCATCATTCTTCTTTCAGATATTATGTTTCGCTTGGCAATAATTTATGTCCTTGTCTTCTAAGTGACAATACAATTTGTCTCTTCCTAATGTTAAGGTTGAGTATAATGGGGTTGTGGCTGCGACTTCTTTGTTAGGGAATCTTGTACGAGAGCTTCATTCTCATTTGCACCCTGCTATAGCTGTTTATTGTGGCAATGTCAGTGTTGTATATTTATCTTCTAAACTCGTGCAACATCAAACACCAAGCATTTCGAGATTAAGAAGCCCTTTGTTCGGGATCAGGTTGCTACTAGACAAGTTCGCGTTTTGCATGTTTCCTCACATTATCAGTATGTTGATATTTTCAAAAGGGTATTATGTCTACTTTCTTTGACGAGTTTTGCACTATTTTGAGCGTTCAACTTTCTCCTGCTCCAACTGCGAGGCGTTGTTAAAGGATTTTATTTAGTGTCTAGTCTTGTTGTATTGGGCCAACCCCATTTAATCATTATTCATTTATTTATATTGTTTGGGAACTTTGTTATTATTATGGGAATTATATAAGTTTACACTTCCTTCTGTGTAAGTTATGCATGTTTAATGTTTAGAATGAGGGTTTTATAATGCTCGTTCAATATGCGCTTTTGAAATATTTCATTTTTTGGAAATAGAGTGAGAGTAAGTTGTAAGTTATAAAAAATGGATGAATATATCTCAAATGAAGTAATCTCTTAAGGAAGGAAACTTTGTGAGATTATATTTTTAATAAAAATAGTAAAGCAAAACGAGGGGTGAAGAATAGAGGAGCGACAATTTTTTACCTCAAATAAAACAAAATACAAACAAGAAAAAATGAGTTGAGGATGCGCTAGACAAGATAGTGTTGTAATGGGTCAAAACGTCATAGGTTTCAATAAATATGTTAGGTTTGGATTGACATTCCCTAACTCATTTTTAACCCGCTCACCTACTTAAAAAAATGATTATCAAATTTAGTGATAGAAAATATGGTTTCAGCTTCATAATCTCAACTAATGTACGACCAATTATATCGATTTCTTACTTATAATTTGCATTTAAAGCATCATGTGGTTTCTTATACTTCGACTTTAGAAGTTATCTTGTGGCTTCATATTATTACGGTATGTTTGGCAAAACTGGTTGTAAAATGTTAACCATAAATTGTACTGAGAACTAGCTCTTGAATAATTTGAATGCCTCATATACTAGACTACTAGTGTCCTACTTTTGAGCTACTTGTTTAAAGTAAAAGCTTGTATCCTGTGTATCCAACCAAAGCTTTTTAATTTGAAGAAGCTTATGTTTAAACAAAAAAGTTACAACTCTAACCGGATGAATCAAGAATCATTAATTTTCAAACAAATAAACCGATAACTCAACTAAGCTAAGCATCATCACACACCCATCACCATCATCGGGCGACATGTCCAAGAAATGTTGTAGGTGTCTAGTAGATGAAATTTCGTTTATGTGTTAGATTCGGTGTGTGTGAGTGGTTAAAGACATAATAACCACAATAAAAACATGTATCCCTCCTTAAAGACATGTGCCACAGTTTTTACATACAATACGACTCCGTTTTGATAAAAAGTTTTTCTAAAACATAAACGGCGTTGTCCAATTACCCAAAAAAAAAAAAAAAAAAAAAAAAAAAATCTCAAGACGGCGTCGTTTTGAAGCCCTACTTTACGATGTTGTTTTCCACGATAAATGTATAATAGAGTAATAATTTCAGTAATGAACCATGAAATGATGGTTTCTTTTGGGTTAATATGCTATATCCGAAGGTTTGTAATTGGGCAAAGAAATTGCTATGTGTCATCAGGCCCAAAGTTAAATTAGAGTTAGCCCAAACCATCTCTTGGCCTAACACAACCCGAAACGACCTGACCCAACAGATATACAGTGAGCCTATTGCGTGTTTTGCTCTCATTTCGTGATGGACGAAGTGAGTAAAGGATCATCGTATGCTTCGATTTCTGAGGTAACCCTTATAAACTATTTTTTTAATGTATGGTGTTGATGACTGATTATTTAATATATAACACTTATTAGAAACACAATCATGTTTGTGCCAATACTAATTTTGTTAAACTACACAATTTGGAAACCTAAAAACCAATCAACAAAAATATTTCATTTTATTTGTTAGCAATAGTAGTGTTTTTAAGCTCATGTTGCCATACAATAATTCATACTTATCGTGTTAATGTTTAGATATGAAATTCATGGTTTATAAATAAATCGCTCGCTAGCAAAATCTGGAATGGTGTATAGTTGATAGGAGAAAGAACTAATTTACGCAGGATTGTTTGTCTTGTAAAGTATAATATGGGAAACGATATTACTTGTGAGTAATGCAATCAGTGGAGAGTTGTACATGTAGTGCAAATAGATGGAGGTTTACTTCCGTTTGGGTGTTTGAAGCCATACATGAGCTCAACCATGTCTAATATCTACTCGGTTACAAGCCAAATATATACTCGGTTACAAGCCAAATATATACATTATCCTTGTGAGAAAATAACATGTTCTTGTAAGATTAATGGTGTGTTCTCATTTTGTAGTTAACTTGTATTTCAGTCGATACATGTCTTTAAGTGAGTCAGTTAAGTTAAACGAAAACATATGTATTGTGAATTTATGATACAGGCTATACATATATTACCTTATAGGACTAAGTATCCTCTAACTTAACAACGTCAACCTGGAGAATTGTTTCAGATTGTATGTTAATTTGAATCAATACATGTAGTTTATTTGATGTACATATATAAAGAGGACTGATTCTTCAAATACCGTACAAACGCCCTTATATCTATTACCTTATAGAGGAAAGTGGATTCCATGCGCCAGCGACGTTGATCGTAGAATGATGGTTTATGTTTGCGAAACATTGTTCAACCAACTTTTGACCCCAAACTAACCCGTCCTTCATTTGTTGGCTTCTTTTATTATGAGGTTAATTACTTGAAAACATATCATACTTGCCACTTTTTGTTATTGTGTGTACCGATTTTTTTTCCCCCTTATTGTGTGTACTAAACTTTCAAATTTCGATTATTGTGTGTATTTTGCGACTATTCCGCTATGTAAAATGACCATTTTACACTTCTAAATTTGAAAAAAGTAAGGGTAAAATGGTCATAAAATACACACAATAGTCAAAAATTTGAAAGTTCAGTACACACAATAAGAAAAAGAAATTTTAGTACACACAATAACAAAAAGTGGCAAGTATCAATAAGAAAAAGAAAGTTTAGTACACACAATAACAAAAAGTGGCAAGTATCAATAAGAAAAAGAAAGTTTAGTATACACAATAACAAAAAGTGGCAAGTATGATACATTTTCCATTGTATATATCAACCTGGGAGATTAAAACAATCACCTAAATTGACTCATTTACTGTTATATGAGTCGGATTTTCCAGTTCTAATATGTGCATTTGTGTGTGTGTATTGCAAGATAAGAGCAATGGTAAGCTTAAAATTTTCATGTTCACAATAGCTACATATAGGTGACATTAAATGAAGGGAATAATTGGCTACACATTTGCAAAGAGGCATATATTTGTTATTATTTTTGTTATTAAATCAACCTATGTACATGTTAACTTAGTTTTTAAGTTTTTCATCGTTCATTCATGAGTATATCTTTAAACTTAGTATTGAAGGTATGTTTAAATTTTGTCAATCATTTATTCTGTAACGGGAGGCATTTACTAATGCTTTCATATATGGTACTCTATTTCTACACTAAAATCTTGTTACATATCCGATCCACTATATATCTTGTAACACGCTGATGCAATATGAACTTTAAATGTTTGTTTGGAGCGTTTGGACGTGTGCATTGTATCTGAATATTTAGATTGCTACTTGAAGTCATAATGATCAATCTTTAATATCTAGATAAACAAGTTCTTTTCTATTGTTTGTTTGATGATTGTCAGTAAGTTTTATTTCTATCATAGTGTTTTCTATCATATTGAGTGTAAATGATGTAATAATTGTCGTTCTAATTAATAAAGCCTTCACATATCTACCCAAAAAAAATAAGAATTCCCTTATATCTATTCCTAATATCCGTTTTTGATGCAGGTAATGCAGGTGATGCTTCCAATGTTCTTATTTAGAAGAACTCCACGTGATGAATATGCTGATTCTTCCTCATTCGGTCCTTTACCAGATGAAATTGTTCTCCAAATTTTAAGCAAATTAATCAATTTGAAAGACCTATGCCTTTGCAAACTTGTTTCGACTCGTTTCTACCGGATTGTCCAACAAGCCGACACCATCTCTATCAGGGCGCCTCCCATAGACCTTTCTAATTTCGATCATCGTGCTAATTTATTTCAATGCAGGTCCTATTTGTCTGTGATCAAGTCTTTAATGAGGTTCAGAGGACTGAAGTCTCTGTATCGAGCTTCCTCCTTCCCTTATAGATGTCAATACTCGTTCTTGTTTCGATGGGAAGATTAACTTCGGTAACATATTTGATTCGTTTTTGTTTCTGTCACCGGATTCAATTTACGATGAGAAGGGGGTATCTGTTAATGAAAATGTTCATGAAGAAGAAGAAGAACTTATGGACTTCACTGAGTTTGCGATGAGCTGTTTCACGGATGCAGTTTTGAGGTGTAGAATGTTGTTTGATTACATAAACCGTTTCCCTTTGTTGAAAAACGTTTCCGTTACCTCTACAAACAACAGGAGGAGGTTTTCTCTTAGTGGTGAAAAAATTGTTGAGGTAAGGAAGTGGCTACGTTCATTTCCAGAAACTATTGAAGAAAGGCTGATTACAGTTGGTCGTCACTATATGCTGAGTTTGTATCACGTCCCTTTGTTGGAATTACCAGTTTCCGGGTATGTGATGAAGAAGGTAACTTTAGTTTTAGTGGAGCTAAATGGCGACCCTGAAAAAAATCATAGTTTTATGAATGTTGATTGGGATGCTTCTGATGATAAGGAGGCTGCATATAGTGAAGCTGTGATGGAAATTTTCAAGAAACATAGGAAGGAGAAGCGAATTGTATTGTTCTAAGTTTTCAGTTTTAATGGGTGTCATGTACTATGGATGTTTACATTAAGTTTGGTAGTTTGTCATCATGTTTTGGAAGGGCCAACCGCCAATGCGTGACTAAGTGAAACTTTCAGAACACCCTATTCACATCAGTCAATCTAGTCTTCATGAATGTATGAATATTTGTGCAACAGAATTAAGTTTTAATATTAAAGTAAACGAAGTAGAAGCAACTTGATTGGAGCCTGTTAGGTAACTGTTGCTAGAACTTGTAAAAGGTAATGCAATCTGTTAATTATATGATTTATTTAATATATAGCTTATTGTATAGCACTTGCTGAATGATTATTTTGATAAATTTGCTTTTATTTTGGATCAGCTTATTTAAATGGTCAGATTATAGGTGGTGATAGTATTAGTCTATTACATGTGTTACCAGAAATTTCTTTTTTTGGTAAAATCATTTGAATTACTAAGGAGTGGTACTGAAGATTTGTTTTTGTGGCTCTCTGTTATGAAAATCTGGGTTTATATACCGAGTTTGGGTTTAGTTTTATTTGATTTGGGAGTTTTTTATGGCAAACCTCATGGAATTGTTTGGCTTCACATGTTAGGTTAATTTCCAAGTTCTTGGATGTTTGACTTTCTATTACTTTGACTTTATATTATGTGAGTGTGTAAACAAACTTCATAACCCAAACCTGCTAATAAATGGCGCTGGTAATTAGGGGTGTTTATTATTTGAATTAAAGGAATACCCAGTTACCCACTGATGATGTACCCTCCGAGTAGCTCGAAGGACACTCCTCCGAGACGTGTCGAAGCCTTTCTATTCGAAGGCCCAAGTTAGGATTCCAAAATATCCATAGGCGTCAAACCATTCGTTATCACGAAGGTTACCTCAGGAGAATTCGTCATTCGAAGCCCTAAGCCCTTCGGGGTATGGCTGACGAAGAAGCACTGGATAGGGGAACCTCCTGACTTGGTCAAACCCACGATCTCCCTCTCTCTCTTGGCTTCCCCATCAAGTCTGAGAACGTGGGTCACTAAACCCTAGCGGTTACCCACAATCATGGGACGCCCCCATGATCTCCGACATTCATGCAGAAGTGCTCTCAACCCTATTTCATCCACTATAAATAGGTTGGACGGGCAATGGATTATGGTATGCTCTTTTCACACTCATCTATTTACTTACACACACTTATACAACCATAACTCATACTTACTCTCACGTCGGAGGTGGTTCGCAGGGTCCTACCCCTGCGTAATCACTTAACGTAGTGTTTCGTATTTCTTACTCTGAGGTGAAAGGCAAGTCTTGGTTGGAACATACACCCCTCATACCTTTGATCGTCATCGAAGCCTGGTAGTGCAATCTATTGTACAATCAGTGGCGCCATCCGTGGGACCACTACTATTAGTCCCGTAATCACCCAGTCCTAAAACCTTAACCAACTACGCTACTTTTCCGGCATGGAACCAGGAAGAGAAGATACACCTCCACCAGGTTTCTCTACCCTGGTCCCTCTCAACACAACTAACACCGATAATCTCTCCCCCATAACGGCCTCAACTTTCACCACACGATCTCGTTTGGAAACCACTCCCGTACATCACGCCTCAACATCCGCTAAACCTATTCCAGATATTAGCCCCGCCTTCGTTGAGGCAAAATTTGAAGCTTTAGAATCTTTACTAAGGGCTCATAAGAGGCAGGTTCGCAACACTGAAATGCAAAGAGAGTTGGAATACTCCAGCGAGGAGTATGACGAAGAGATTGAAATAGAGGAGAGGCCTCGACCAGTTAGCAGGGGGCGCTCGGCCCTACGAAATGGTTCTCCTTCCATTAGAAGGCCAAATGGAAGGACTGTGGGTTTTGAAGAAGGCTCCGGAGGAGATCCGGGAAGAATGGAAAGAATGCAAGGTGAAAGAAGGAGCGAGAACTCTAACGGAGGAAGCAACCCGGTAGGGAACGGAGGGGTAAACCTACCCCCTCTTCTAGCTGCCCACTTAGGAAGAGAAGGGATGGGGGCTCCAGTACCCCCTTCGTATGTTTCGAGTGTCGGAGGCCCTACCTACCTACTCAAACCTATAACACCTACCCTCCGAATGGTTCTCTTCCCAACCAGAGTTACCAGCAAATGCCCTATGGGCACGTTCCTATGCAATCGATGGGTGTAAACCCTTCATACCAACCTTCTACTGTTTACCCTGCCTACACACAGCCATTTCCTAACCCATATAACCCCACACCTGTTTATCCACCTCCATACAACCCGTACTACACGGAAGCCTCTGGAGCTTGTACACCTTTCGTGAAGTGGATCGAAGACTACCCCTTACCTGACGGTGTAAAGATGGCTACTCACATAGGCACCTACGATGGAAAAGGCGATCCTGATAACTTCCTATACTTGTTCGAAGGCGCTATCAAGATGCAAAAGTGGGTCATGCCCGTAGCATGCCACATGTTCACTTACACGCTCCGAGACTCCGCGAGAATATGGTGGAATGGACAGAAGTTGGGAAGCATTGTAAGTCTAGACGACCTTAAGGCGAAGTTACGAGGTACACCAAGACCCATCTAGCCGTGCACACCATCAAGCAAAGGGACAACGAAATCACAAGGGCCTTCGTTACGAGGTACACCGATGAAACTTTGCAAATTCTGGGTTTGCATGAAGATCAGAGGATCTCAGGTTTTGTACATGGCCTTCGGACGCGAAGCTTGGTGGAATTCCTGTCCACCGATCTTCCCACCACTTACAAGGCACTGATGGAGAAGACTTACACTTGGATTGAGTCCAAAGAAGTAGCGGCAAACGGGGCTCTGATAGAGCAAAAAGGAAGCTTCTGACAAGTTCTCTCAAGGGTCCTCCTGGGAAGGATCCAAGAAGAAGAACAGAGACCGTTTCATTCCATACAACAAAGGTTCGAACCATGGACTCTTGGCGAACTTGGTCAAATCTCCCCGAGAGATTCTGGCTACTAAGAAAGCAGCAAAGTCCTTCGATCCACCGCCTCGGATGTCAGCACGAAGCAAAGCCAGGGACATGTCCAAGTACTGCCATTTCCATGAAGATCATGGACACGACACAAACAACTGCAGAGAGCTAAAGAAGCAGATCGAAGAGGCAGTACGATCGGGACAATTAGCACACCTAGTTAAAGGCATCAAGAAAGGAAAAGACAAGTTCTTCGATACCCAACTGGGTGAATGGAAGGGGAACAAGAAGGAGGTTACACCTACAGAGGCTCTGATACTAATAGTTCACAAGCACGATCCAACCTTGAAACGGAAAGAAGCATACGGGGAGCTAGGAAACGTAGGAGAAATAACCTTCCCTTCCATCTTGGGGCAGACACCTTCGACTGACCCCGTGGTCATCAAGGTACGAATCTCAAACAGGGAGGTAAATCGAGCGTATATGGATTGCGGAAGCTCCTGCGAGATCATTTATGAGCATTGTTTCCTAAAGCTCAAGTCATCCATACGCTCACGAAGGATGGACTCGAAAACACCACTGGTAGGGTTCTCCGGCGAACACTCATGGCCCCTGGGAGAAGTACCGTTGGAAATCACCATAGGCGAAGGCCCCTTATCCCGTACGGAAACACTCACCTTCGTTATAGTCAGGTCAGATTCTACTTATAATTTGTTAATAGGGAGAACAACTATGCAAAAGATGGGCATTGTTGTTTCCACCATACATGCTGCTATTAAGTTCCAAACCCCCTTCGGAGTAGGAACTGTTCATTCACATTATGGGGCGGATAAGGGTGTATATGGTGTCAAAAAGATCAAAGAAGACTCGGAGGAACCTCCGATAGCAATTCTAAGCTGCACAGATGCGGAGGAGCGAGTTGTAGTTAACCCTAGTTACCCTGAACAGACGGTGGTAATAGGAAAACAACTCCCGGCGAATTTCAAGGCGAAGCTCACGGAACTGTTGCGGACTAACCTTGATATTTTTGCTTGGAAATATTCTGACATGACAGGGGTACCAAGAACATTGCTGATAGACGGACAGTCCTTCGGAACGGAGCATAACTCAATGAGTACAAACACATTGAGCCAATAAAACAGAAAAGGAGGAGCCTAGCCCACGAAAGAAACGTTGCAGCCTGCAAAGAACTTGACGAACTCACACAAGCAGGCATCCTAAGGGAAGTTAAGTACCAAACTTGGGTAGCCAACCCAGTAATGGTCAAAAAGAGCGACGGAGGGTGGCGCATGTACGTTAACTTCACTGACATCAACAAAGCATGCCCGAAGGATTGCTACCCCCTACCAAAAATTGACTGGAAGGTAGAATCCTTGGCAGGCTTCCGGCTAAAATGCTTCTTAGATGCCTACAAAGGGTATCATCAGATCCATATGGCAAAGGAGGACGAAGAAAAGACAACCTTCTACACAAGCAAATGTGTCTACTGTTACAGAAAGATGCCCTTCGGATTAAAGAACGCAGGGGAAACTTACCAACGTCTCGTAGATAAAGCCTTCAACAAACAAATAGGCAGAAATCTCGAAGCATACGTTGACGACATGGTTATCAAAAGCAAGACGGAGGAGGACCTACTCCTCGATGTACAGGAAACATTTGACCAGCTTCGGGCGATTAACATGAAGTTGAACCCTAAGAAATGCTCCTTCGTTGTCGAAGAGGGGAAATTCCTAGGGCATTTGATTACTAAGCAGGGGATAAAGGCCAATCCCTCCAAGGTCAAGGCGATTACAGATCTCCAAGCCCTTAAGTGTCTAAAAGATGTGTAGAGCCTGAATGGGAAACTGGCAGCTTTAAGCCAATTTTTGTCGAAGGGGGCTGACAGGTCCCTACCATTCTTCAAAACACTCAAGGGATGCGTGGATAAGAAAACTTTTTCATGGAGTCCGGATGCAGAAGCTGCCTTTCAAAAGATGAAGGAGTTCATCAAAATCCTTCCAACACTTACAGCCCCAATCAAAGGCGAAGTGTTGTTCATGTACCTAGCATCCTCAATGGAAAGTATTAGCGTAGTCCTTATGGCAAAATGAGACAAGCGACAGATCCCCATTTACTTTGTCAGCAGGGTCCTGCAGGAGGCGGAGATCAACTATCCAACATTGGAGAAGTTAATACTAGCCCTAATCTACGCAGCAAGGAGGCTCCGACGCTATTTCCAGGCCCATCCAATCACAGTCTTAACCGACAAGCCACTCAAACAGATCTTGTCGAAACCTGAAAAGTCTGGGAGGGTGGCTAAATGAGCTATTGAACTTGGAGAGCACGAAATAGAGTTCAAGGGACGAAACTCTATTAAAGGACAAATTCTCGCAGACTTCTTGGCAGACACACCTTCCGAGCCTGACGTAGAAAAGGAAGAGCCCAAAACTAAACTCACTCAAGTACAGGATGACTGGAAACTTTATACAGACAGAGCATCCAGCTCTGATGGTTCTGGAGCAGGTCTAATGTTGGTCAGCCCTGACAGGAAGGAGCATACGTATGCTCTTCGTTTTGAGTTCGAAGCCACAAACAATGAAGCGGAGTACGAAGCGTTGCTAGCAGGCCTCTGATTGGCTAAAGATATGGAAGTCAAAGTGCTCGCTGTTTTCGTAGACTCTCAATTGGTAGCAAACCAAGTGACAGGCTCCTATGAAGCAAGGCAGCCCATCATCAAACAGTACTTGGAAAAAACAAAGGAGATGCTGGAGAACTTCGAATCCTACACCATCCAACATGTTCGTAGGAATCAGAACAAGAAGGCAGATGCACTAAGCAAGCTAGCCTCTATGGCCTTCGCTCATCTCACCAAAGAAGTACTTGTCGAAGTCTTACCTGAAAGATCCATCATTCGCAAGGAAGTTGCAGATGTGGTTCACGAGGAAGGAGAGACATGGATGACTCTCATCATGGAATATTTGATAAGCGGTCTTCTCCCTGAAAATCCCAAGCTAGCAAGGAAGATTCAGGTTAAGTCCCCACAGTACTGGCTAATAGGGGAAACCCTATATAGAAGGTCATTTTTATCACCTTGGTTAAGATGTGTGGGACCCAAGCAGGCTACGAGCATTATCGCTGAAGTCCACGAAGGATCCTGCGGCCTCCATGCAGGACCCCGCTCAGTTGTCTTAAAAATAATGAAGTTGGGCTATTATTGGCCTTCGATGCACAGGGATGCGGCAGAAATCATTCTCAAATGTGAAGCTTGTCAGATACACTCAAACGTTCCAAAGATGCCAAAGCTAGACATGACAAGTGTGACATCCGCATGGCCCTTCTCTCAGTGGGGCATTGATATCGTAGGACCTATGCCTATGGCTCCCGAAGGAGTCAAATTCTTGCTGGTGGTAATCGATTACTTTACTAAGTGGGTGGAGGCTAAACCCCTAGCCTCCGTCACGGGGAGACAGATCGAGAAGTTTGTGTGGGAGCACATTGTGTGCAGATTCGGAGTGCCCCACATAATCATATCTGACAACCGGAAGCAGTTCGCCGAAGGAGTCTTCTATGACTTCTGTCAAGGGCTCAACATAAAGCAGTCTTGGACATCCGTCTACCATCCACAAGGTAACGGACAGGTGGAGGTTACAAACAGAGACATCGTCAAAGGGATCGAAAAAAGGCTGGGACAAACTCACCATGGATGGGTAGATGAACTCCCTCATGTACTATGGGCCCATCGAACACACCCTAAGTCAAGCAATGGAGAAACCCCCTTCAGCCTAACATACGGAACAGAAGCGGTCATCCCTTCGGAATTAAGTGTACACACGGAGCGTGTGGCAACGTATGATGCCTCCCAAAATGATGAAAGGATCAGGGAGAACCTGGACCTACTAGAAGAAAGAAGAGAGATAGCCTCCATCCGAGAAGCAATGCACAAACATAAAATCGAAGGCTACTATAACAAAAGGGTCAGACCGTCCACTTTCAAGCCTGGGGAGTATGTGCTACGCCTCAACAGTGCAAGCAAAGCAGAATACCAGGGAAAGCTGGGACCAACTTGGGAAGGACCCAACGTGGTAGCTGAGGCCTACGGCAACGGAGCCTACAAACTGGCCACTCTTCTCGGAGAACCCATCGACAGGACATGGAATGGTACGAACCTTCGAAAGTTCTATGTTTAAGAAGTACTTTTACTTTTTCATTCTTGTAATTAGAAGCTTCTCAAGGGAAATCAAATATTATTGGTAGTTGTCTTAGTTTTCATTTCAAGAATGATGTAATCCTCTCTACCAATTCAATGATAAATAAGACATTTCCCACAAATATCTTGCTTCGTTTCTTAAACACAAAGGTTTGTTCAACCAAGTCATTTATGAGTTTCAATGTCGAATAAAAAGGCATACGATGGAGCAAACGCCTCATCATCTGTGCCTAATAAAACATTCACATTAACTCTCCTTGTAGTTCATGGCACTTGTGAAAAAAAAAACAAAGTCATACTACCTAAAGGGATTTAAGATAGAGTGGGTCGCGACCCTCTGTCAATGATCAAATTTGGTCATTATATTCTTGGTGTTGCGATTTACACACAATGAGGTTGTTTAACCTTAGGTTGTAAAACTTAAGCGTCGGAAAAATGGCGTACGAGAAGTTAACAAGACAAACATAAATAAATAAATAAGTGTGTAGAGGTACTCCCCCACACTTTATCATTCAAAATAAGGGCTAATGCCCTTGCACCTGCATAAGGGACCGAAGCCCCAATCACGTTGTCTTTGGCCCAAGGCCATACATTACAAATATTTAAATTGTTTAGACAAGCATTGTTAAATAACACAAATTGTTTTAAAGGGTACATGCCACCCTAGAAACCAAATTACTGCCGACATGGCAACCTTCATTCCTGCTTTTTTGGAGATGGAGTGGAGGATGGTTGAACTGAGACACGCTTGGTAGATATTGTCTTCTTGGTAGGAGTGGTAGGCTTCAGCTTGCGAGGCTTCTTGGAAAGGAGGTCTTCGAGGGGTGCCATAGGATCTTTGGTCGCTTCAGCAAGGAAGGAGTACTCTGCGGTTGCAAACGCATTTCCTGCCTCATCATATTCAGCCTTCGAAGTGGGACGGTAGCATTCAATCTTGGAAAGGTCCACGGGCTTACCTGTTTTGGCAGCCTCCTCCAATGCCAAGCACTGTCCATGAAAAATAGCTGATTTGATGACCTTCCACATCTGTGCTCCCAACTCATCACTATGGTAGAGTTCCATAGCTATGTACGACACTACCTTCGAAACGACCTTCGAAACGACCTCCGCACGATCTTTTTGCAGCATCTTGTACCTCATCTGCAAGCCATCCACTTCCTCCCTCAACTTAACTTCTACCTCTCCGAGCCTAGCCCTCTCACTTTCTAAACCAGCACACTTCGCGTCAAGAACAGCATTTTGACCAATGAGAGTTGCTACCCTACCCTCCTCTACCTTGAGTCTGACAATTTCAGTTGTCAACTCTGCAACCTTTTGACGAAGATCTTGAACGAGAGGATTCTTCTCAAGGTCCTTCTCAATCTCATCATACTTGGCCTCCAACTCTGCATATTCCTGATCCCTATGTTTTTCTCTTTCCAACATGACATCCATCTCCTGTCTAGCCTTGGTCACAGCCCTAAGCAACTCCCTGGTTCTGGTATTCAAGTGATTATCCAATACTGCCTGCCTCGCTACACTATTATCATGCATATCACAAACCCTTTCAATGGACATATTGTCCAACAAACCTTTCCATTGAGAGGGGGTGACATGATCCACAATTCGGTGACAGGCCAAAGCATTGGGGAGCTCCTTCATTTCTGGAAGGCCTGTAACCAATAAAATGAATAAGGGTTAAGTTAATTTTAACAATGATCACTTCACATGTTTCATAAGGAGAAGCTGCTTACCATGCACTTCCACCGATTCATCTGGCAACTCGAAGGAAGACTTGACAAATTTCTTGCCTTCAGTACTCTTTTGACGTACGGCCCTAGATCCGGAGGCAGGGAGGGTATTCTTCCTCTTGTTGGTAGACTTAATAGCCTTGGCAGCTGTTCCCTTTCTGCTTTTCAACCTGTCAGCTATCCCTGTTGAACCTACAACTTGGACATCCTCCTCTGCAGGATCGTCCGAGTCTGCCACGTTTTCAACAAGCTGGGAAGGACCCTCCAGCGCAGCCTGTGGGGGTGCCGATGCAACAGGCTCCGGATTCGGAGTATCTACCTCATTGTTGTTCACAGATGTAGAAGGAGAGCCAACACCATAAGACTCTTCGGCCTTCTCAGCAGGCATAAAGCTCAAGTCTTCATCTAAATCCTGGTACATAAAGTTCCTGAACGACATCTCTGCAAAAAGAAACAAGAAGAAATAAATATCAGTGCTACATTGGTCCTACTTAAATAGAAGTGGAAAAACATACTTTGTCCTTGGTATATGATAACAGGCTTCTTGGGAGACCCCTCCCAGCTCTGGGCAATCCCAGCCATGTATAAGATGGCTTCGGGGAACACTTGCACATCAACAGGGTATTTAGCCAAACGCTGATAGCAGGGATCCCTTCGCACCTCATATGGCAGGGGGTCATTGTACCATTTTGCATCAAACATATACTCCTTATTCAACAGCTCTGGATAGTTGGGGGGAACAATAGTGTTTTGCACATAGAAAAAGCTACCTTTCCAACCTGTTATATTGGTATACACCCTCCCAAACAGGTTTGGCACATCCGATTCAGGCCTTTTAGCTAAAGTTAACCAATTGCCCCCAGGATACAAGTTCAAGAAGCCTCTTAAAACCTTTAATGTTGGTTCATAGCCGTATGCTTTACACATCACTATGAATGTGGTCAGTTTGGCTAAACCAAAGGGGTTGAACCTAGAGATATGAACCTTGTAGTATTGCATAAACTCTAATATCAGTGGGTGCAGTGGAATCCTAAGGTTGGAATGGCTAAATGCATGCGTGTATAGCCCTACGGAACCTTCAGGAGCATCGAATATACCCTGATTCGACTTAGGCAACATGATTTTATACTCCAATGGGATCGGAAAATCAGCTAAGTGATCGTGTAAATCTTTTGCAGACAATGTACATTTTTGTTGTTTTATGATAAACTTGGAATCCATATTTTAACAAACAAAAACAAGCTACAAGTGAGAAGGAAGGTTTACCTTTTGATTTCGGAGTAGTGGCGATCAAATTTTACTGCGTGTAGAAAGAGACGGAGAGAGTAAAATGTGTTAGGGTTTCAACCACCCCCGTTTAAATACTCTTTGTCACTTCGCTTGAGCACCGCACACGTGTCTTGGATAATTACTCTTATCCGATTTACATTTTTTAAATTTTAAAAATAGTCTTTTGGTCTCTGGGTAAGATGGAGAATTGTGATTCCTGTAGCGGGCAGCCGAAAAGTCTAATTAGCATTAAATGCGCTGAGTTAGTTGCATAGTTATCTTCCAACTAATATGATTAGCAGCATGATGGTATTTTTTCGAAGCATGAAGTCGAAAGCAATGCCTCTTCGCTCATATACATCACTTTCGACTGGGGGGCTTGATGATGTACCCTCCGAGTAGCTCGAAGGACACTCCTCCGAGACGTGTCGAAGCCCTTCTATTCGAAGGCCCAAGTTAGAATTCCAAAATATCCATAGGCGTCAAACCATTCGTTATCACGAAGGTTACCTCAGGGGAATTCGCCATTCGAAGCCCTAAGCCCTTCGGGGTATGGCTGACGAAGAAGCACTTGATAGGGGAACCTCCTGACTTGGTCAAACCCACGATCTCCCTCTCTCTCTTGGCTTCCCCGTCAAGTCTGAGAACGTGGGTCACTAAACCCTAGCGGTTACCCACAATCATGGGACGCCCCCATGATCTCCGACATTCATGCAGAAGTGCTCTCAACCCTATTTCATCCACTATAAATAGGTTGGACGAGCAATGGATTATGGTATGCTCTTTTCACACTCATGTATTTACTTACACACACTTATACAACCATAACTCATACTTACTCTCACGCCGGAGGTGGTTCGCTGGGTCCTACCCCTGCGTAATCACTTAACGTAGTGTTTCGTATTTCTTACTCTGAGGTGAAAGGCAAGTCTTGGTTGGAACATACACCCCTCATACCTTTGATCGTCATCGAAGCCTGGTAGTGCAATCTATTGTACAATCACCCACCCATCCCCAAATTTCAACTAGCGAAGTTTTTTTCTTGACCAATTTAAGTCCATTTGTTATTGGGGTTTTTGGATCCATTTATTCAAAATTTTGGTTAGATTTTTTGGTGAAACTCTATCGGTATAATGGTTCATTTCGGATTCATGTTTTCTTGATTTCTTAACTGGCCCGCCGAAAATGCAAAAAAAGATATATCTTCAAATATATTGTTCATGATTTGGATTATATTTTTAATACAATTCGAATAACCAAATAGATATCCGATTATACAAATAATATAGTTTTAAGGGAGAATTTCATATCTCCATTACTCGCTTGATTAATTTTATATTGTATATACCTAATTTACAACCACTAAATGTATAATCTACAATGTGCTTAAAGCAGGTTTGAATAAGTTTAAAACTTTTAAATTTTAGTAAAGGACATATGAAATTGCCTCAATAGTTTTAATAATTAAAACGGTTTGATTTTTCGTTGAAACTGAATCGGTATAATGGTTCATTTTGGAATCATGTTTTCTAAATTGAGGCCCACCCAAAACGAGAAGAAAGATTTATCTGTAAATTTATTTTCCATGATCTAATTCAAATTAACTCACGTGTAAGTTGGATTATATTGTTAATAAAATTCGAAAAACCAAGAACATATCCAATTATACAAATAATATAGTTTTCAGGAAGAATTTCATATCTCGCTTACTCGCTTGATTAATTTTATACTACATATACCTAATTTACAACCACTGGATGCATAATGTATAATATTTTTAAACCATGTTTAAATAAATTTGAAAATTTTAGATTTTAGTAAAGGACATATGAAATTGCCTCAATAGTTTTAATAACTAAAATGGTTTGATTTAGTATTTATGTAATTCGAGTAACAAAGTAAACTAAATCAAATTTTGAATACTCTCTTTTTTGCTAAATTAACCGAGAACCTAACCAACTAAAGTGAACTCTTATTTGGGTTGTTTAGATTAGGGTGCCTAATTGTGGAATGGATATTGTTTTGATTGATGATTGGACAAAACCCGAACAACCCAAACGAAATAACTCATATACATCGATTGGGTGTTTGACTTGTAATATATATAGACCGAGCTTATTTGTTTATTTTAATATGCATATAATATATATTTACAACGTTTGACTACTGTAGTTATAATGCCCGTGCACGCACGGGGTTTTTTCTAATTTTTTTTTAATAATGTATTTTCATCTATTAAAAATCAAATAGTTTATTTATTCATTTATTTTTTATTTTTTTATAATTTGGGCGCAAGAGTCATTACATGCTATCAAGAGTCATTACGTGCTATCAAACATCCATAATGTCTAAAACATGATATTAATAGTCATATTTAAACAAAATCAACCTCAACACCATGCCAATTAAATAAAGTCAAATACTTCATCCAACAACAATATATACAAAATATTAATCGATATTAATATACAACGAAAAAATTATGTAGAAACTCGTGCATACACCGATATTATTATTATTATATGAGTATAAAAACTTTTACATAATGCAATATGTATGAAAGGAATTGAGTTGACATTTATTATATTGGTAGGAGGATAGGTAGGAACAAGTTTTAAGAACAGGTATCAATCCTCTTAGGGGCTGTTTGGTATGCATAATTTAGAAGGTTTTTATTGGTTTTGAAATTAGAATTCTTATTTTATTGTGTTTGGTTGATAATTAAAGGGGTGTGTTTGAAATTGGGACCCCACAAAAATAGGAGTTTTTAAACTCACTTGAAGGGTGAAGGTTTAAAAATACGGAGTGTACAGTAAATCTTAAATGCTTGGTTGGACAGATATGTCCTTTTATCTTCTTTGCTCTCTCTCTCTCCCCAACTGGCAACTGATGTGTTCTTCTAATTTTCTCCATTAATTATCTCTCATCTTCTTGCTTACATCATCTTCTTGTATTTTCTTTTATCTTTTATTTTCGTCGTCCCTTTCTTACGATTTGATTTTGGTAAGCATTCCTATCTTTATTTTTTTATTTTTTATTTTGATAAAATTATTATCTTTATTTGGGTCACAAAGGATTATGTGTTAATAAGGTAGTGAAAATTAATCCAAAAAAACATTTCTGTTGTAACAAAGCCAATTTCGGATTTTAAAAAGCCCTTCGGGGCTACTTCGATCATCCCCCACATATAACCAGTTTTTGACATTTTGGTTAAAATCAATTTAATTGCATTTGTTTTGTTTTATGTCATTAAGTTTCACGTTCTTAATTTGATCCCATTTTTTTGTTTGACCCATCTTGTTTTTGTTCACGAGGTATTGCAGATCTTGATGATTCAAGATTATTTGTTCAAATGATAAAAGGGTAATTACGTCATTTATCACTATTTATGTGAAACAAAAATTTTCTAACCAAACACACAAAAGGATATAGATTCTCAAGGTTTACATTTGTCCCAATTTAAAATACTAATGAATTATAAAACCACGAATTTTTAAATTACGAACCAAACGCCCACTCAAATAATTATTAGGTCAATTATACATAGAACTAATTTATTGTTAACATGGATAAAACATAATATATCTATACAGCCTATCTTTTAAAGTGAGGATACAAAAAGATACAAAATTGTTGAAATGCATAATTTGCTAAAATGCATCATATATGTTGATGCAAGGCCACAAAGAAAGGATGAAAGCTTGAAAAATATTCTCCGGCTGATGTTGATCATGTGTTCCGAGACTATTGTAGTGATGACAAAGTTTGCTGAAAAAGTGAAAAATCAATATACATCATGATAAACGCTCTGTCGCTCTATAACAGTTGACAACCATCATGAACCTTAAAAAATTAAATCACAAACATAGCAAGTCACCTACTAATCAAAATGCATGTGCAAATCATAGTATATGAAGATGTAAATCGTTAAAATGTTTCAGTGTTATATGTCTTATAAGTAAAGAATTTGTTGAAACCAAATTCATTGAAATATGAGCCAATAACCTATTTGTTCATATAAATAAAAAAGATGCTCATATCAGAAAAATATATTCTTATCAAGAGACCTATTATTTAAAAGTATCATATGCGAGCATTTACCTTCCCTGGAGTATTTGGCATGGACCCGTAACTCATCTCCCATTTTAGAGATAATTAATCATCAAGATCATTTGATGATTTTCGTTGCTATTCTACAACAGATTTAATCGGTAGCATTACAGTTCTGAAGACCACCTCTACTAACTAATTTAGAACACGCCAAATGAGTAATGGGAAGAGACAAAACTTTGGTAGGAATTTCATCAATTTCTAAAATGATCGTATGAAGAGCTATCAAATTGCAGTACTTTTATGATAGCTTTCCTGGCTGAGAATATGATGCAGGGGTGATTTTCCCTATATTTCATCAAAAAATAGAAATGTAGATCATTTAAATAAGATTTAAGTCACATAAGTTATCTCATGATCTTTAAAAAAATCCATTTGTCACAAGTCCGCCATAAAGGATTTATTGTATGATGTCAATAAGGAGTATATTTTCTAACAAATATACACTAATAACTCGAGCCACTACCAGATAAAGCTTGCTTTGGGGGAACACTCTACACTTTTGAACATGTATTGATCCTAATTAAAAGGACATAGTCGAAGTGAAAGAGGAACATACCCCATCATTAAAAAATAAAAATTCAACAGCTTAGTCGTTTGTTTAAAAAAGATATCAGTAAAAAAAAAGTTACAAAAATCTATAGTCTGCAAAAATGATTAGCTGTGAAGTATTTAAATGGATATGCAACGGCAACTAAATGTATAATTAAAAGCATGTTGACGCAAAGTAAATAGTTATTTATTTTTGGTTCTCAGACAACGTTGTAACATAGTATGTACCTCATTAAACTTCTCTGATCTCCTCAATTGACCTTATCGGATATCTACTCAAGCACTCCTTGTGTCTAGATCACCTTGTCAGAATTCGAATAACAAACCGATTAGAAGCTTCATTGGCTTTGCTCAACATTAGCCTATATAAAAATTAAGCACAATTTCTCAATATTAGATAGTTGGAAACCAATTATACAAACAAACTATGAAAAGTCTAAATATTAGATAGTTAGACAACGATTATACAACCAAACTATCAAAAATTCAAATACGCCACGGGCTTTTAAAAAGATAGCCAATTAATTTAACATCTATAATTTTTAGCATAAAGTACTACTCTTTGACACAATGTTTATGTGTGTGTCTCAACCAACTTTCAAATAGCATAAACTTAATTTATATATAAAACATGAACCATTTAAAATCACAATAGCTCATTGCACACAATGATAAACATCGACATTCGGATTTCTCTTCGGTATATAAAGGTTAAGTTCATGTACATATTCTCATATACACTATCACTTAACTAAAGACCACATCACATGAGTCCTGATTTCGCCGAGTCCTAGACTGAAAACCATTAAATTAGAAAACATCAATAGTCCTAATTTCACCAAAGATCACTGCTTATTATAATACGGAGTAATTCTATTTTAATTTGGACCGCAATTGCAATTGCAGTTGCAATTGTTCTGATATGGACAATATAGTACCCAGTTTTAGATTATTTATAATGTGATTTTTGATCCAACTATATACTTCTTTACCTATTTGTTTGGCACCAAGACTTTAAAAAAGTAACTGCATGAGACGATAACCTAGAGGTGGCAATTTAAGACCCAATGGTTAAATTTGGGTCTAGTTGGGTAAAGTTTCTTAATGAGATGAGTCTAAATGGGTTTAGTTTATTTTAATAGATGGTCTAGTTGGGTATAGTTTATTTTAATTAATTAATATTGATGGGTCTAGTTGGGTCTAATAATATACCCACATGGGTCTAGTACAATATTTACATTGTTTAAGTTGATTGTTAACTAAAATTATAAAAATCACTCACAGTCTAATTTTATTATTTTCGTCCGTTTTTATACGTTTTGTCCGTTTTTTAACGGATTTTTACGTTTTTGTCCGTTTTTACACGTTTTCTTCTGTTTTTTTACGTTTTTGTCCGTTTTCGTCTGTTTTTTAAGTATTCGCCTGTTTTTTCACGTTTCCTTCTGTTTTTTTACGATTTTGTCCGTTTTTACACGATTTCGTCTTTTTTTTAACGTTTTTGTCCGTTTTTTGACAATTTGTTTTTACGTTTTTGCACGTTTTCGTCAGGTTTTTAACGTTTTTATCCGTTTTACACGTTTTCGTCCGTTTTTTTTACGTTTTCGTCAGTTTTTACACGTTTTCGCCCGTTTTTTCACGTTTCCGTCTACCTTTTTACGATTTTGTCCGTTTTTACACGTTTTCGTCTGTTTTTTTACGTTTTCGTCTGTTTTTGATAATTTTTTACGCTTTTTGCACGTTTTTGTCAGGTTTTTTTACGTTTTTGTCCGTTTTAACGTTTTCGCCTGGTTTTTTTACGTTTTCGTCTGTATTTTTAGGTTTTTGTCCGTTTTTACACGTTTTTCGTCCGTTTTTTTACGTTTTCGTCTGTTTTGTTACGTTTTTGCCTATTTTCACACGTTTTCCTCCGTTTTTTTACGTTTTTCTCCGTTTTTACTTGTTTTCGTCTATTTTTTTACGTTTTCGCCCGTATTTTAACTTTTTTTTACGTTTTTGTCCGTTTTACACGTTTTCGTCCGTTTTTTTACGTTTTCGTCTGTTTTGTTACGTTTTTGCCTATTTTCACACGTTTTCGTCCGTTTCTTTACGTTTTTACTCGTTTTCGTCTGTTTTTTTACGTTTTCGCCCGTATTTTAACATTTTTTTTACGTTTTTGCCCGTTTTCACTCGTTTTCGTCCGTTTTTTTACGTTTTCGTCCGGTTTTTTACGTTTTTGTCCGTTTTTACACATTTTCGTCCGGTTTTTTACGTTTTCGTCTGTTTTGTTACGTTTTTGCCTATTTTCACTCGTTTTCGTCTGTTTTTTTATGTTTTCGCCCGTTTTTTTACGTTTTTGCCCGTTTTTACACGTTTTCGTCCGGTTTTTTACGTTTTCGTCTGTTTTGTTAGGTTTTTGCCTATTTTCACACATTTTCGTCCGTTTTTTTACGTTTTTCTCCGTTTTTACTCGTTTTCGTATGTTTTTTTACGTTTTCGCCCGAATTTTACCTTTTATTTTTACGTTTTTGCACGTTTTCATCTGGTTTTTTACGTTTATATCCGTTTTTACACGTTTTCGTCCGGGTTTTTACGTTTTTTTTATGTTTTTGTCCGTTTGTACACGTTTTCGTCCGTTTTTTTACGTTTTGGTTCGTTTTTACACGTTTTCGTATGTTTTGTTACGTTTTTGCCCGTTTTCACACATTTTCGTCCGTTTTTACACGTTTTCGTCTGTTTTTTACGTTTTTGTCCATTTTTACACGTTTTCGTCCAGTTTTTTATGTTTTTATCCGTTTTACACGTTTTCGTCCGTTTTTTTACGTTTTCGTCAGTTTTTACACGTTTCCGTCCATTTTTTTACATTGTTGTCCGTTTTTACATGGTTTCATCCATTGTTTTACGTTTTCGTCCGTTTTAATACGTTTTTGTCAGTTTTTTTTACGTTTTCCTCCGTTTTTACACGTTTTCGTCTATTTTTTACGTTTTTGAAGACGAAAACGTGAAAAAATGGACAAAAACGTAAAACAACTAACGAAAACGTGTAAAAATGGATAAAACATACAAAAACCAGACGAAGAAGTGCAAAAACAGACGAAAACGTAAAAAATAGCCGAAAACGTGTAAAAACGGACAAAAACGTAAAAAAGCGGACAAAAAGGTGAAAAAAACAGGCGAAAACGTAAAAAAACGGACGAAAACGTGTGAAAACGGGCAAAAACGTAATAAAATAGATGAAACCGTGTAAAAACGTAAAAAACGGACGAAAACGTGTAAAAACGTTAAAAAACGGACGAAAACGTGTGAAAACGGGCAAAAACGTAATAAAACAGACTAAAACGTGCAAGAACGAACAAAAACGTAAAAAACGGACGAAAACGTGTAAAAACGGACCAAAACGTAAAAAAAATGGACGAAAACGTAAAAAAACAGGCGAAAACGTGTAAAAATGGACAAAAATGTAAAAAAGCGGACGAAAACGTGAAAAATCGGGCGAAAACGTAAAAAAACGGACGAAAATGTGTGAAAACGGTCAAAAACGTAATAAAACAGAAGAAAACGTGCAAAAACGAACAAAAACGGGAAAAAAAACGGACGAAAACGTGTAAAAACAGACAAAAACGTTAAAAAAAACGGACGAAAACGTGTAAAAAATGATGAAAACATAAAAAAAAAAAAAAAAAAAAAAAAAAAAAAAAAAAAAAAAAAAAAAACGTAAGAAACGGACGAAAACGTAAAAAAAAACAGGCGAAAACGTGTAAAAACGGACAAAAATGTAAAAAATCGGACGAAAACGTGAAAAAACGGGCGAAAACGTAAAAAAACGGACCAAAAGGTGTGAAAACGGGCAAAAACGTAATAAAACCTCTGTTGTAAAAATCGGTCCAGGCGGCCGATTAATCCCCGCATTATCGCTGATCGCTCACTAAGCGCATTGATTTATCATAATCGGCCTATTTAATCGTTTTGGTCAAAGATTGCTTAAAAATCGGTCAACAAACCGATTAATCGAACAAAATCGCTTAAAAATCGGTCAACAACCCGATTAATTGGGCAAAATCGGTCAAAGACCGCTTAAAAATTGTCAACAAACCGAATAATATCTATATTTGACTTAAAACTTTGAAGAATTATGTATTATGTTTATATTTAAACACTTGAAATATTTGAAATTTGATGCCCTATTCTTACCTCATACATATAATATAATATAATATCTAATATTACAATTTTTTGTATAAAAATTGCAATCCGATTAATCCCCGATTAATCTCCGCCTAACCGATTAATCGCTAGGCCCTACCCGACCGCCTCACTAGCACCTAGCGATTTTTACAACCTTGAATAAAACAGACGAAAACGTGTAAAAACGGACAAAAACGTAAAACAACAGACGAAAACGTGTAAAAACGGACAAAAACGTAAAAAAACGGACGAAAACGTGTAAAAACTGACGAAAACGTAAAAAACGGGACGAAAACGTGTAAAACGGACAAAAACGTAAAAAAACCCTGACGAAAACGTGCAAAAACAGATAAAAACGTTAAAAATGGACGAAATCGAAAAAAACTGACGAAAACGTGTAAAAACGGACAAAAACGTTAACAAGCGAATGAAAACGTGAAAAAACGGGCGAAAACTTAAAAAAACGGACGAAAACGTAAAAAAACTGACGAAAACGTTAAAAAATGGATATTGAATACTTTTTGTCTTTGTTTACAATAATTAATTATTATGTTCCATGATGAAACAAAAAAAACTAGCAAAACCCAAAAAAACCCGACCCGACCCGACTCTTACC
Organism: Chrysanthemum seticuspe; assembly: GCA_019973895.1. Lineage (NCBI taxonomy): Eukaryota > Viridiplantae > Streptophyta > Magnoliopsida > Asterales > Asteraceae > Chrysanthemum > Chrysanthemum seticuspe. The sequence goes on along the minus strand of BPTQ01000001.1, from coordinate 93,970,543 downwards.
CATTTGTACCAATACCCATCTAGACCCATCCTTCCAAGTGACCCATCTAGACCCATACCCATATAGACCCATACCCATCTAAGACCCAAGACCCAACCCAACCCAACCCAACCATTTTACCACCTCTACGATAACCCATCCATAACCACCTTCTCATACAAAATGAGTCCTTCCTCGAGCCCTTGCTGCTCAAGTAACCAGTCATAAGCGTTTCATTTAAACCTAAACAAACAATCAAGAACAACAAACAATAATATTGGATTGTTTATGAATATAATAGATTTATAGAACATCAGACGAAAATTAAACTACACTAATTATCAGCAAAGCTCATAATATAGAATGTTTGTATGATAGTATATTGCAAATTTAAATCAGTAAAACATAAAGCAATAATCATCTCACCATCTTGATTGCTCTAGAGTGCAGCAACAGAGCTTTTGAGTGGAGTGGACAATCATTATTCATTTATTCGGTGTTGCCTCAAAAACATATAACGACTTAAAATCTGAACACAAACATCACTGATTTATATTAGGGATTCATGGTTTGTTCGTTTATACTTACAAAAATCAATTATGTTTGAATTTGGGGATTCGGTTCTTGATATAAGAATGAACTTTTCTACAGGCCACCTTCTTTATAAAATATGTTGTTACGAATGGCTGGAGTAATGCTTCTTTTGAACTTTTTCGCATGATGCCCCTGATTTCCAATTTTATGAAAAGGATTTTTTTAAGGAGAATGGTGAACAGTTTGAAGTGCCTTTACAGCAGTCCAAAATTGGTTGTGGTAGTGACCGGACTGAACATGAGTCCCGTGGTTTTTTTAATTAAATTACATTTTCTGCCTAAAATTATGTAAAAATACATTAAGGCCCATGTGTATTTTCAGGTTTTTTTGTATATATGAACAAAAACATCTTTTAAATTTTTTTTAGACAAATTAGGAAATAATTAACTTTTATTATTTTTTTAAATGTAAAAATAAAAATCTAACTAAAAAAACTATTACTCAATAAAGAATGAATTGATTTTTTTGAAATGAAAAATTCCCACTAAGGGTTTTGTTTTATTATATAAAAGATTAGGATTGTCTAATCTTGCAAGCCTAGTTGAGCTTGGGGTATGATGCTCGAATTCCAAACAAGGCTCAGCTCGTTGCGAGATTTTACCAACCGAACACGAGTAGTTGCCCCATTTACACCCCAGATATGATGTCCTTCAAATCATTATAATTAGACAGCTGTTTTATAGGTTAAGGATTGATTCATGTAAGTTATTAACAACTACGAAATTTTATAATAACGAGCATATTAAAAATATAGTTTCAAAAGTGTATTACAAAAGTAAACTAATATCACACTCACATTACCGTAATGGACTAGAATTCGTGTTCACAAAAATCAACCTCCGGCGCACCTCAAATGTATGCACGCCCCGCGCCATTCACACTAACCATTAACCTTTATTACATTGTAAAGATATATAAAAAGAAAAAATATACACGCTCATTTTGTATTTTCTTCTTTTATATCTCGTCCACAATTTTAGATCTACCAAAAATACACTACACACACAAATATTTAACATAAAAATACACACTAAGATCTAGCAAAAAAACACACATCAAAATCATATACACACACTAATATCTTGCAAAAAAAAAATAATAACAAAAAATAAAAATAAAAATAAAATTGTGAGGGTATGTTTTACTTGCTGAAAGGTTGACGCACATGAAACGAAGTACGCTAGTGGGACAAGTGTCATTATGTTATTCATTGAAGGGTTAGCGCACATGGCTAGCCCGCGCTAGGCCTGTTTTTGTAATATTAGTGTTGCAGCGGAGATCCGGTAACTTTTATGAATGTGGAGGAGTGCGACATTTTTCTCGTTTTCATAATATTATTGTTTCAATATACTTCAAAAATTTTACATCGTATTTAAATGACGTGGCTCCAATTAAATACATGGATAAACATTTCAGAAGCCAAACTTTACTAGGCATATATTTTGTTGGCCAAGTAAAGGGTAAAAAACGGTCACAGATACCCGATTTAATCACTTGAGGCAATGACTCACCTTCATCAGGTTACTAGCCTAGTAAAAAACTCATTTGTTTAATTTATTTTATAAGCCAATAACGCTTTCCGTCTCAGAGTATTTGTTCATATTTTAATTTTGAAGTTGTCCGCTATTAAAATTAGACAGAAATTAAGTCAAATTTACCATATTACACTTAATTTATATAATTAATATAAAACTTAAATAAATTATTATTAATTAGTAACAATACAACTGCCATTTTGTAAAAGAATTATGAAAAGAAAGCAATGCTAATTATGTGTTGCGTATGTATTTTGTTTAGAGATAACAAATCAAACCGTTGCGAGTTCATGTCCAACAAAACAAATTTCAATCCGTTACTGTGTTTTAATAAAAATGTAACAAGTCACACCATTTCACCTTCGACATCAGCATCACATCAGTTTTCTCTCTCCTTCATCTCTATCTCACTTTTCACCATCAACTATATCACAGTATCACACCACTTCACCTTTTAACATATTTTTTTTATTTATTAAAAATGACCATTTTTATAATAAAAAATATCTCACTAAATATCTTACACAAACTCACAAACCCAAATAATAAATGAACTCACATGTCTCCATAAGGTGTACGGAACCAAAACCACACGCGATTTACACGTGCCGAGAAAAACACATAAAACCATGTTCCAACTAACCGTACCAACACCATGACCTCACCATCACCACGACCTCACCACCACGACTTCACCAACACCTGACCTTACCACCACAACCTCATTGACACCACGACCACACCAACACCACGATCTTACCAATACCACGACATCACCAACACCACGACATCACCCAACACCACGACCTCACGATCTCCATAAAGTAACCAACACCTGACCTCACCATCTTCACAACTTCACCAACACCTACCTTACCATCTCTACGACCTCATCACCACGACCACACCAACACCTGAACTCACGACCATGACCTCATCGACACCATTACCACACCATCTCCACGACATCACCATCACCATCACCACCACGACCTCACCAACACAACACATGACCTTACCATCACCACGACCTCTCTATCTCCTGACCTCACCATCACCACGACCTCACCATCTTAACCTCCTGATTTGAACCCCACGACCACTTTGACCAAAAACAACCAATCTGAACGACCTTATTTATTCGAAAACTGAAACAAAATAGTAAAGTATCTACAAAGAAGAAGGATCGGAGAGTGTCTCTCCGGATCGCCGGCCTAAGCCCACGACCAGAGATATGGTGGTGGCGGCGAACGGTTTAGGTTTTAATTTTGTATAAATTTTGATATACAAATCGAAACATTTTTAGATTTAAGTGGGTAATGAATTTCTTGAAATTATTTGCATCTTCAACCTTAATTTTATCTAACTTAAAATTTGAATTACTCAAAACTTAAAACACGAAAAGTTGTAGATTTTTTTTCATTCTTTACTAAGAAACCCAATTCTGGTATAATTCAAATATCATTTGCCACTCAATTTTTCATTCCATGAGTAAAGAGAAACTCCCCTTTTAACCTAAAGTCACGTGAGTTCCACGTAATAAAACAAATAGCATAAAACCATGTATATATCCTAGTAGCAGCACAATTGTATCTTTTTGGGGATCTGTTTATGTATATTTTATTTATTGTATACCCAAATACCCCCAAATGTTTTATGGTATTGGTTCATTTGGGCGTAAACCAGTAGAGATCAGTATTTTTATAATAGTTTAGTTATTATAGGGTGTTTAGGATTACCACTTTCTTAAACTTATCATATGATTTTTAATTTTTAATTGCATTTTTTAATTAAGGAACAGGGCATATAAGCACTTTTAGGTTGCTTTTTGAGTTTTTTCAAGCCAATTATCATTATGGGGGGTCAAAGACAAAGGGCCTATTTGGTACGCAGATTTTTGGGAGATATAAGCTTTTTGTTACAAAAATAATCTCTTTCAAAATAAGTAGCTCTGTTTGGATATAACAACTTCAAGCTTTTATTTTAAACAAGTAGCTCCAAAACGAAAAGCTGATTCATGAAGCTTTTAAATATCTCAGAGCTATTAAAACATAAAATAATTGTTAACAGCTTATAATTTTATTTAACAGCTAATTTACCAAACACCTTTTATTAAAGAAAAAAAATACAGCTTATAACTCATGTTAACATCTTTGCAGCTTACAGCTTATAGTTTACAGCTTACAGCTTACAACTAATTTTGCCAAACATATCCAAAGTTACAGATTTACCTTTTGGTGAAATAGCTTGTTTTAAATAGGTTGGTTATTATCTCTTTCGTAAATTATCTTAATGATAAATAGATTGTTTTACCTTACTTGAATGAACAAGAAATTGTATGTGACTTTATTCTTTTGATAATTTTAAGTAAAGCGGTTAAGGGGTTTTACTATGAGTAATGATATCTCCATGTGGGTATTTGTTTGGTCAAAAATTGACCCAATTATCCCTGACAAAGATGTGAAAATAAAATAACCTGACTCACTGAATAAATAGTGAGTTACTCACTGATAAAGAAATCAGTGAGTGTTGTATAAAGCTCTTTGAACTGAAGAAACACTTTACTTACTGATGTGGTGTCAGTGATTAAAGTATATGAGCTACAAACAACACCAGTGTCAATGAGATTTGAAAAATGTCTCAGTGACCCTGAAGACGCTATCTCTACAAACAGACTGAAAAATATGGGCGGGAACTTTCAAGAGGGAAGTCAGATAAAGTATAAGAAATTGCCATATAAGCGGGAATATTTGTTATGACAGTCAAAAGGATGGTTGTTGCTTTTCCAAAAGAAGAAGATGAAGAGGGACCACTTGAAGCATGGCATCTCACCAACCATCGCATGGTGTCGTTGTCTTTTTACCTATATATCTGTTTAGTTTGTAATAGGGATAGTATGGATTCTAAACAAACAAAATAATACTTAGTATTAGTTGATGGGATCATCCTCTCATTGAATCTCAAGCATAGCTTGGATCAATGAGAGTTTATTTGTCATTCAATGGGGATAGTATACCCTAACTATCCCCTTGAAGAAGTTGAAGATGTTATTAGTTAGTCATGTGGGTATTGAGTAATCTTGTAATTATTGTTCATCATGAATAATGAATTTGTTTTTTATTTTATCGAGAATTACTCAATTTCTATGGACCAACAAGTGATATCAGAGCGGGAGGATTTTTCTTTAATTCAGATCCGTTCATGACTGCTAATAACATTTTGAGCTATGTCAATATTAGTATGAAAAGCTTCAAGAGTTGCTACTGGTGTTGCAACTTTAGAGGGGGAGAAGCACACTGAGATTTGAAAAATGTATCAGTGACCCTGAAGACGCTATCTCTACAAACATACTGAAAAATATGGGCGAGAGCTTCCAAAAGGGAAGTCATATAAAGTACAAGAAATTTCTATAGAAGTGGAAATATTTGTTATGACAGTCAAAAAGATGGTTGTTGCTTTTACAAAAGAGGAAGATAAAGAGGGGCCAACCATCACATGGTGTCTTTGTATTTATATGTTTAGTTTGAAATAGGGATAGTATGAATTCTAAACAAACAAAATAATAATTAGTATTAGTTGATAGGATCATCGTCTCATTGAATCTCAAGCATAACTTGGATCAATGAGAGTTTATTTGTCATTCAATAAGGATAGTATATCTCAACCATCCCCTTGAAGAAGTTGAAGATGTTATTAGTTAGTCATGTGGGTATTAAGTAATCTTGTAATTATTGTTCATCATGAATAATGAATTTGTTCTTTATTTTATCAAAAATTACTCAATTTCTATGGACCAACAGTATTAAAATCAAGTATTTATGTAGGGTCGTGGTTCGGGCTGTGGTGGAGTTCATAATTTTTTGCTTGTTATGTACTTCGTTATGCAACTCGTTGGTTCGAGTAGTGGTGCAGCAAGGGGTTTGTGTATTTGGTTCGAGGTTGCCAAGGTCAGTGGTCTATGGTTTGAGGACCGTGGTCGTGGTTGGTTTTTTACCCGTTTCCATACTTAGTAAAGGGTGATTGCCCTTAAGTCGTTAGCGTTTGATGGTTTTAGATGGTGGAGTTCTTCTTTCGACTGTTTGGTTGTGCTGAGATATTTAGGGTCGTAATTGGATCGTTTGGGCGGGTCATCTCTTTTGGCTTCGCTATAGTTATAATTTACAAACATATATTGTCTTTTATGAAATAAAACAAGATAGTACGGATTTATTGTTTTATTCATATGGGGTAACAATGAATAAGAAGGTTGGCTATTGTACTATTATATTCATTATATTTTCTCAAAAGTTTCAATTTTCCAATCTTACCATCTCCTACAATTTTTTTTTGTCACAGTATAATTGCTTTCAAAATGCTTATGTTCATGTGAAGCTACATAAACATTGGTGTAGGAAATGGTACGAAACCAATGATATTAGATCATTATCATCTGAATCATGAAGAACATCAAGAAATCTCATGTAGAACGACGTTGTTCTATAAATTTTCAGAAAATTAATCGATTTGAAAACCTTATGCTGTTGCAAACCTGTTTCCAAACACTTTTACCGGATTATCCTTCAAGTCGACACCATTTCCTTCATCACTAAACCTCATATTTTCTTCAGCTCCTTTTTGTTTGTGATTCGGTCTTTGAGGATTTTTGGAGGATTGAAGTCATTATGTATTCAACTTCCGCTTTCCCTGTTGATTGTCCTTTGTTCAAGTGGAAGGTTAAGTTTAAAGGCAAACTTGATTCATTTATATTTCTGTCACCGAATTCCATTTCAGTAACAAGGAATCATATATTAATGCAAATGGTCAAGATCAAGAAGAGGAAGAAGATATGGGGTTAAAAGTGATGAAACGTTTTATTGCGATTCAATGTGTAACATATAGGATTTCACAAACACATTAAACCATGATCAATTTAAGCGTACAATATTAGGTTTTAGGGAGAGAAAAAGTTAGAGGTTTGGGAACTTAGTGAGAGAAAGTGAAAATCTTATTATGATCTCCAACTCTCTACCTTGGGAGGTAGAGAGTATTTATAGTCTTACATAAAACGTCACCTACGGGTTGTGGATCAGGCATACAGTGGGTAAAGACCCGTCCGTCCTCCACGGTGTTACATAACTAAATACTACTTAACTTAAAATAACTACGACTATGAGCTTTCTAACGATTACATATACTTGAGGTGACCGACACTTTAATAACTGGATTTACTAAATCCTAACAATATCCCCCTAAGGGAGGTCACCTCAAATTACATAGAATACAAACAGATATTACATTTAAGATTGTTCTTGGATTCTTGTTCCTGTTCTTTGCTCAGTTGCTCGTAGTATTTGATTCTTCAGTTTTGCATGTTTGGATAATCCAAGTGGAGGTCTTTAACTGATCCACGTGATAATGAGTTTTGAGCCAGCTTTGAGATCATCAGCTACCATAAATCTCTGACTCTTCCTTTGTAGTGTTGGTATTATGTGATGTTGTGACATTATGGACCGACATGCTCACATTCTGGATCATGATTTCTTCTTATCAGAGTAGCGGAAGCTTTAGTTGATTCATGATATTTGCAGCAGCGTAGCAGAAGCATGGAGTGAAAATATCAGAGTTGTTGATGCCCTTCATCATGATTTCTTTATAAATGAATGTGTTGTGTGAGCATGCGGCTATGGATTGATTTCTCCATTCTGATCAGCTGCAAACGTCGGGTGTACCTGCATACAACAGTTAGCAATAAAACACATGAAAGTGTCTTTTACCACTTTCGTTGAATTGAGGTACACGGCCCACGGTTCCCCGTTGATCAGTACAAGTACTTCCTGTGATCAGGTATAATTCCGAAGAATCTCCTTGACAGTTTTTCACAGCTGCTCTAGCCGTTCTCAAACTGGAACATCTCAAAGAAGACAACACGGAGTGAGTGAACCACCGAATTTGAAATTCACTGATTGATGAAAAGAGATTTGAAAAACAATCGTGTACTGCTCAATAAAGTGTTTTTGCAATACAACGAAGGTTTTAAGAAAAATCAATTATCAATCATAAACACATTTTAATTTTTTGAAACATTAATACACAGTCGATGTGCTAGAGAAAAGATTTTTAAGCACAACGACCGGTTTTTCAAAGGTATCCGTCAATCCATAACCTGAACCAGTATTGAATCATAATTATGAATCACCCCATTGTTTCTGTTCAGTTGTCACATGGTTGATCTATAGGATAGATCTCACATGCCACCCACTAGGAGCTTGTTTGATGTTGGCTCCAGAAGGCTTTCCATCTTCATTGTGAATATGTTAGCATATCACTCAGATGTTCTGTCAATACCACAAGGATAATGCGTAGGACTCATAAGATATAATCTCTCTTTCCACATTGTGTGAAACAGAGAGTCTTCATAGACAGTGTCCTAATGAGATTTATTTGATGATCTCGTGGCTCTAGACTCAATAGTGCACATTTGGTTCCTATGCCGGAGACTAGGGAGAGGGTCTCCTTCTTCAATATCAACAATCTCTAAGAGAAAGTCGATAGATTATGTGGGTTCCCAGTGAGAATGAAACAAGCCCTTTTAAGAGGAACTTGAGTAGCTTGGGAAGTTTAGTGCAGTGCGCCACTGGGTCCATGACGTCTTGTCTTCAATACCAGTGTTACCTTAGTAACAACCAGTAGCATATGTATTGAACCCGGTTTCTGCCCTAAGGTTGAATTATTGGAGGGCTATTTCTTTTCACCCTTTTCTCGTTTCATTTCTTTTTCATTCTTGTTGGAATCACTCCTAAACTATAATTCAAGTGTTAGTTATTCTTATGTAATAGGTAGCTTATTATGGCCTTTATGTTTGTTATTAGCCTTAAGCTTATGTAGAAGGCTCATGAGCTTAGGCCCAAGCCCATAAGGATGGAAACTAGGAGTGTTGCCCTAGCTTTCCTCCTATAAATACCTTATGTAAACCCTCACTTGAGGGTTGGTTGTTCAAGTTATTCTCCTTCACATACTCCTACGCATAACCGGTCATATATTATCGTGTGTGTGTGTTTGGTTCTTGTTCAATCGCCTTATCTCTTTCTATATTACTTGTGTTTGTAAAACTAGTGACCTAACAGTGGTATCAATCGCCTAATAGTTGAGTGAACGTATTGTTTGAAGTGAGTTTTGGTCTCACGCTTAACTTGCGTATCCGAAACTTTGGCTTGATCAAAAACGTATTTTTTACATTTTTTAATCCAAGATTCTTGTCCTTTCAACGTTATAAGGTGTTAAACTTACTGTTTTTGGCAAAAAGTTTCGAACTTTGTGTGTAGATCATCGTTTTTCATCTAGTTTTTGTACGAAGGTTCTATCCTACGCGTAACTGTTTTAAGAGTTTTGGTTCATCAAGTTTCACACTTTTGTGTCTTTTGGTGTTATTGAAGCCATTTCATCACACAAAAACTGGTTTAGAAACAACTTTGAGCATAATCATATTTACGAGTAATCCTACGCGTAGCAAAACCCTAAAACTACGCGTAAGGTTATCCTTGGCTTGATCTTCGTTTCGTGGTTTACTCCGTGTTTTCTTGCTTGGATAAGCCTGAAAATACGTCGACTTTGGATATCTTTTGCACTGTGAAGTGTAAAAGATCATTTGGGATAAAACCCTAAAATTACGCATAAGCATAAGCTTACGCGTAGAAATCCTACGCATAAGATTCATCTTACGCCTAGGCCTAGTCTTACGCATAAGATAATCCTACGCCTAACTTTCTACGCCTAACTTTTGTCTACGCATAACTTTAGAGTCTTTTCCATACTTACGCGTAAGCTAAATCTACGCGTAACTCCTTACTGTTATGCGTAACTTTGGTGTTTTTACGCATAAGTGCTACTTGGTTATTGTGATTTCTACGCCTAAGGATACTTCTTCAACAAAGGTTCATTCGACTACAAAGATCCATTTTTACCAACACAAGTTTTCAACATGTCACAACCACCATACTCTAACTATTTCCCTTACACTTATCCTCAACGACAACAACAACTAAGTCCACAACATCAACAATGGAATCAACAACAAGCTATTTATCAACAACAATTTAATCAACAACATATTCCACAACTTGGAGCAATTCCTCCACCGCAAATGGTTCAAACACCGCCAAGTCTTCAAGTTCAACCCTACACAAATGATTTCAATCAACATCCATCAAGGAACACTATGAAGGAACCCACTTGGTTTGCAAAGATGTGTGAAGCTTTAAGCAGCCAACAATCAATTCATGACGCTGGATCACTTGATAGACCTCCAATGCTCACTCCATGAAACTACGATCAATGGGTGATAAGGTTCTTTAGGTTTTGTGATCTGAAGAAGCCACATGGAAAGTTCTTAAAGAAGGTTATCTTGGAAGGTCCATTTGAGATGCCTACTGTCATTGTACCCGGAGATCCAAATGCCATTCCACCAAGAGATGAACAAACGAACATTGCTACTGTTACAGACTTGAATCCTCAAGAACTTCTACTCAGACATTGTCATCGTTACAAGCAAACAAGTAGAGAACCACCTTACCGTAAACCTAGAGGCCCATGTTACTGTCATCCGTAGAGTTTACCTGGAAGGTTCTATTGGAAGAAATTCTTGAAAGGTACACCGAAGAAGTCTAGTGTTTTGGATTTCTTGGAATAGTGGGTAACTAGCATCAAAGTACCTCACTCGTAACCTCCAGATAGTTCACTAGGTCGCAGTACTTAACTAACAACCGACGAATTTCGAAGTGTGTAGAAACGTTTGGTTCACCCAAGGAAGTATCACAAGGAACTACCTACAACTAACTTTAGTAAACACATCCCAACTTGAACTTCTGAACCGCCACAAACTTGGTAAACGCCACCTCCTTAACGAGGTTCAACACC